>JANUWF010001905.1:1200000-1772770 GCA_026120185.1 Voacanga thouarsii | reverse complement strand
TAATTATTATCTTTTAATCAAAACCCATTAAGAATTTATTTATTATTTTTCGAGCTAGACTCATTAAATTTATTTTCAACTAATTTTAGCTATCAATTATTTTCTAACAACTTAATTACTAATCCATCATTATTTTACCTAATATAACCTAGGACCCTTTATCAAATAAACTCTAAATTATTTTAGCGAGGTTTAAATCTTCAACTTATTAGTACCGATTTTCCAAAACATTAATTATTTTAAATATCAAATTAGGCTCAACTTATAAACTTATTTATTTATTGTTTGGCCTTAGAGCTTAGGACACTAGGATTATGGTAGTAGTAAGTTGAGTTCATTTAAAATTGAGGAAGTGGATTGTGGCTCGAAATTGATTGTGATTTGTATTTACCCATGCGGGGTTAGGTCAGCTGTTGGAGACCTTTTATTGTGAGCAAGAATCAGGTAAGCTCCTGCATAAAACCTGAATGATGTGACATGTTTATTATGGCAAGCCAAATGTAGAGAGTATGAACACTCATTTATGTAAAGGCAATTGAGGGTTGAATTCTTTCTTATTTCAAACGATTGAATTATTTAAAGATCAATGAGCAGATTTAATCAAACTCAAAAATCTTTCTAAAACTGATTTTGACAAAGACTTTGGAAACCCTTAAATTGCCATTTTCATGTGGAACAGTGTTTTGTTCATTTTATCCCAAGTGGGAAACGTCGTTGAGTACTCAATAAGGGTGGACTACTATGGCTAGTCTTTGAGGGGTTAAGGTAAGTCTCTCAATAGGTGGCCACCTCTGAGGGGTAAGTCCTTCCCGGATAAGACGTTAGTCCAGTAGGTCGTGCCAGTTTGAGCTAGCAGCGTTCTTTTCAATCAAGTGAATGTGTTTTGCCGGAATGGACACCCAGTTGTTGTTTGAGTATAGAGAATGAGAAGTATCTTGCATAGTAGGCTGATCACCTACTTTTGTCAGTCTGCACAAAGTGTGGCATTCTGATCGGCGGTATGCACAAAGTGTGGCATGCTGACCATATGGTTATGGGGCCCAACGTGTGGTAACCCATGACCACTTCTTTTGAGTGGTTGATTTTATTGATTATTTATGGTTGGAAAAGCCAAAACACCACTCTTGCTTTTGACTAATGTTTATTGCTTGCCAGTGATCTCTTATAAAGAATTTTATACTTTGCATTCACGAACTGTTTTCACTGAACACTCAAAGCACACACGGACTTACTGAGATTTTTGTCTCACCACCATTTTACCATGATTTCAGGTCGGTCCTGCTGTGGGGATAAGTAGCTAGTGTTATCTGCCTTGGAAGAGAATGTTGTCATTTATTCTTATGTATTGCTTTGGGAAGTTGAGAGTGGATAATTTTTATTTATGGATTTGTATTTGGGAATTCATGGATTTATTCTTGGGATATAATAAAATTTTGAGTTAAAGTATTATTTTAATCCGCTATTTTATTTGGGTGACGTAGTTATAAAGACCCCTTGTCCTTTGGACGGGGCGACATCCCCGGCCCTGGCGGGCCTAGGTAGCGGGGTGTTACACACCTTCACTAAAAAGCTCATCTACCTCACCCTTATCATCCCCATCGTACTCACCTACACCCCCATCAACCTCCATCTCTGCCTCAACAACCGGGTCATCTAACATAGACGGCTCATGCTCCATCTCGTCCTCACTCAAAAACCAACCTCCCTCAGGCTTTGTCTCCGAATCAGACGAGGGTGGATCTACTACACTTAATGGGGCAGGTGGGTTCCCGCAACCAGTGGGCCAGTCTCTGACAGCCGATGCAACTCTTTTGACTATCCTATAAACAAAACGCAAGGATTAGCACCAGATCAAAATACTTAAGCAAATAAAAATCCAGAAAATCAACTGATTGCCTAAACCTAGGCTCTGATATGACTTGTAACACCCCGCTACCTGGGCCCGCCGGGGCCGGGGATGTCGCTCCGTCCAAAGGACAAGGGGTCTTTATAACTAGGCCACACAAATAAAATAGCGGAATAAAAATAATATTTTAACTTAAAAATTTATTACATCCCAAAATACTCCAAGAATAAATCCAAGAATACCAAAAGAAAAACCAATCCATAAATAAAATTTTCCACTCTCAACTCCCCAAAGTAATACATAAAAATAAAAGACAACATTCTCTTCCAAGGCGGATAACACTAGCTACTCATCCCCACAACAGGACCGACCTGAAATCATGGTAAAAATGTGATGAGACAGAAATCTCAGTAAGTTCGTGTGTGCTTTGGGTGTTAGTGAAAACAATTCGTGGATGCAAAGTGTGAAATCTTTATAAGAGAAATATTGGCAAGCAATAAACATTAGTCAAAAGCAAGAGTGGTGTTTTCCTCTTTTTGAAACCATACAAGTGCACAATAAAATCAACCACTCAAAAAGGGTGGTTATGGGTTACCACACGTTGGGCCCCATGTCCACATGGTCAGTATGCCACACTTTGTGCATACTGCCGGTCAGAATGCCACACTTTGTGCAGACTGACAAAAGGTAGGTGATCGGCCTACCGGGCAAGATACTCCTCATTCTCTATACCCAAACAACAACCGGATGTCCATTCTGGCAAAACACAGTCACTTGACTGAAATAAAAACTGCTAGCTCGGATCGGCATGACTAAGCAGTACTAACGTTTCTCTAAGTTGAGCTTATCTTCTGGAGGTGGCCTCCTGCCAGAAGACTCACTCTTGCTCTTCAAAACTAGTACTACTAGCCTACCCTTATTGAGTACTCAACGAACGTATCCCACTTGGGAGAAAATGAACAAAACACAGTTTCACATGAAAATGGCAATTAAGGGTTTCCAAAATCCTTGTCAAAATTAGTTTTAGAAAGAGTTTTGAGTTTGAGTAAATCTGCTTATTGATTTTCAAATAATTCATTTGACTAAAATAAGAAAGGAGTCAATCCTCAATTGCCTTTACAGAAATGAGTGTCCTTGCACTCTACATTTGGCATGCCATTAAAAAAAAATCATTTTTGCATCAAACAGGTTTTATGCATGAGCTTACATGATCCTTGCTCACAACAAAAGGTCTCCAACAGCTGACCTAACCCCACATGGGCAAATACAAACCACAGTCAAACTCAAGCAAAAATCCACTTCGACAAATAAACGAACTCAGCTCACTACTACAACCATGATCCTAGTGTCCCAAGCTTTAAGGCCAAATAATAAATAAAAAGGTTTATAAGCCAAGGTAAATTTGATATTTAAAATAATTAGTGTTTTGGGAAATAGGTACTAATAAGTTGAATGGTTAAATCTTGCTAAGGAAAATTTAGAGTTTATTTGATGAAGAGTCCTAGGTGGTATTAGGTAAAATAATGATTTATTAATAATTTAGTTGTTAAAAAATAATTGATAGCCAAAATTAGTTGAAAATAAATTTAATGAGTCTTGCTTGAAAAATAATAAATAAATAAATTCTTCACGGGTTTTGATTAAAAGATAATAATTAAATTTTTAGTAATAAATATTTTACTAATTATAATTATTTCCATAAAAGGCTTTAATTGATTTTATTATTTTAAATAATATCTATATATATTTTTTATTTTTCTAGCAAAAGCTATTATTTATTTGACTAAAATATCCTTATTATATATAATAATCCAAATCTACCCCTCCTAGGGTTTTTTCGAAATTACTAGCAAAATCATATTATGAAATATTTTATTCATGAAATAAAATTAGCTTAGGGACAACTAGGTCATGATCATATTTCTATTGCTAATCAAAATCACGAACATATACATCCCTTCAATTCATCAAATCATCCAAATCACGCATATAAGCATAGTGTTGGGGATATGCCCTAGAGTCAATTTGTACTTATACAATTGTCATTATGTTTTATATAATAATATGAGGCTTTCCTTTCCATGAATAGTGAGTTTTGTTTTGTTGGTCATTAAGTACGTGACTTGATAGTAAAACCCTACAATGAATACAATGACTATTCTAAAACTGTCCCTGATCGATTATTATTATTGGAATAATAATAAATTAAGATTAGTATGTTTGTGACTTGATGGCTATGTTTTACTGGCCATGGATATTTGTGATATCGAGTCAAGACATAAATAAATGTTAGAGAACATTGTATTGGACATGACCCACTGTGAGAGTACTTCATGGAATATGTCATAAGTATTTTCTAGCCATAATAATATTAAAAGTCCTTCGACCTAAATTCATCATAGTTTCCTACTTGATAAATTCTATATTTTGACATTGTCTAAAGTTGTCTTTAACCGAGATAATAAATTAGACTACTCGTTGGATATAGAATAAATCAAGGAGAGGAATATGATTGATTGTGAAGGAATTTGTCCCTCTCGATTATGGGAGAGATATCCATGGGCCCCTTGATAAGTTAGACTGTTAAAAATGCATGGCTGTGCTCAAATATATCAATCTAAGATATTGATATCATTTGTTTGAACAGTCTACTATGAAATCAAGAAATAATTGATTAAGCTTAATAAGGATGACATGCTCCGTGCCTTATGCTTAATTTGGATATCGTGTGACAAAAGGACTAAATATAAAATTATGGTTTGGTTCAAAGAGATCACCGATCTTCATTTAACCTGGATAGTTAAAATGTTTTGCTAGAAACCGCTTATAACTTGCGGGCCATTTAAATATGATTTAGGCACACTGCCATTGTTAAATGAACCTATAGGGTCACACAATAAGCGAACTTGTTAGGTTATTTTTCTGGTGACCAGGTTCGATGAATCTGGATGATATGCAGATTATAAGAATCTGACTCGGTAAATTAATTAGTTAAATTACCGAGATAATGGCAGAATCTTATCATATCAGTTTTAATTTAATTTGAATTTAAATTAGAATATGATAAGATATTATTAGGGTTGGACTCTAAGAGGATCGGGGGTTTTTAAGAAAACCCTAGCCGTCTTTTCAATAGTCCAATTTTTCGGTTGAGAACATTCGTGCCATTCTCTACCAGAAAGGAAAAAAAAACCCTCTCAAACCCTAGGCGCTAGCACTCCCCAGGTATCAAGTGAGTTCGCGGTGTGTATCCGATAGAGGACGTTCGCATACTGCAGCGTCTGGTGATTGTTCGGGTTGAACGTACAACAGCGCAACTAGAATCGAAGGATTTCGATTACAGCAACCAGAGGTAATTCTTAAAGCTTAAATCTTCTTAATCGTTTAGGGTCCTCGGGAGGGATTCGTGGATGTTTTCGGCGTTTAGGAGTCCACGAATCCTAACACATAGATCTAATGATATCAAGACATGATCAAACCTTTTCCAGCATAAATATGATCATGGCTTCAATAATCAAACATGAATATAAATCCTATTCACCAAAGGTGACATAATCTCTAGCATACTTGATCACAAATACTACCTATGACATAGAGACATGCATTAAACCTCAAATCATCATACAATCAACCAAGATAATCCATCCATGCATAAATCCCATATCCTTCATATTTGTACATACATTCATGCTTCAACCTCAACAATATATACTCAAACCTTATCCGCAATCCATCTTCTATCAACATCATCCTAGAGACATGAATCTAGAATTTAAAAGAAAGGTTAAAACGGCTTACTTGATTGATGAATTCCTTGAAGGAGTTTCGAATAGATCTCAACTCCTAGAGGTCTAAATTCGTCCAAGAAAGATGAAGAAAACATGGCTATGGAAAAGGAACCATTCGGCCAAGAAGGTGAGTAGTTTGGCCAAGAGAGAGAGAGTGAGAAAAAAAAAGAGAAGAAGAAAGCTCATTAGCATGCTTAAACACATATATGTTCATTAGAGATTGAAGATTAGCGAAGATGAAGTTGATTGAATAATCCTACCTTGAAGGTGTTCTTGAGCCTTCACAAAATTTCTGGTTTTTGATTCAAATGTGCAAGTTGGATTTTGGAGTTTGATGTTAAAAATGGTACGGATGGACTCACAGCAATGAATAGATGAAATCTGGAATTTTTAGAGGTGGTTTGAAGAGATTTGGAGTGGTATTAGATGAAAGGAAGGAGTAGGTGTTCTTGGTGTACTATGTGTTCTTGAGGTTGAAGAGAGTAGAAAGCTTTTGGATGGAGGCTGCCGAAATTCTATGAGGATTAGGGTTTCCGATTTGTTTGTAGGGCTTAGGTAGATGGTTTTTCTGGTTTGGAAGGGAAAAGAAAAGGCTAGTTGTTGGAATCCTTGAAGAATATTTTTAAGAAGCAAATTTGGAAACTAAATATTCAAGAATATCTTTGATGATGGAAGAGCTCTTGGAAATCTGCCATGGTCGACTGCTTGTGCAGAATTTTGGCTGGATGAAAGCTGGTTGAAGGAGGCTAATGGTGGCCAAAATTAAGGAGTCTAATGGTGAAGGGAAGGTCTGGTTGTTTGAGGTATATTTTATGGAAAGTTGTTAAAGTATCGTGGCTGGAATTTTGGTATCCAAATCAAGGCATGATTGCAAAATTTTTTTGGAAATCTTTTTGGCAGCCATGACTGGATTTTCGTGCAGAACTTAGGGAGGACAATGGAGTTCAGTTAATGGAGGTTTAAGGGTGGTTTGAGTAGAAAAAGGATGGAGTTTCGGCTAGGAGAGAATTTGGGAACAAAGCTGGAAAAACTACTGTACAACATTTTTCGCAAGGCTAGAATTTTTCTGGGTAGCTTTAGCTGCCATCTTTCCAGCCAATTTGTAGAGGTTTTGAAGGGGAATTTCAGGGGCTTTCATGGCTACTTTCCAACCTTCTTCATGGAGGAAAAACGTGGCTAAGGTGCTGCACAAAAACTGGAAGAAAACAGCTTGGTTTTGGACCTCCAAAGCTGCGATTTGCACAGGAATTTTTCTGGTTTTGCTCCATCTTTGTGCAGTCCGAAAATAGCCAGAAAAATCCAGATTCTAAGCTGATCAAAATGGCCATTTTCTGGCAGCATTTGGGAGGGAATAATGGTCAAGAATTTTGACACCTTGAAGGCACACAAAGCTGGAAAAAAAAAATTCAGCTCATGACATGAAGGAGAATGAACCTAGCTAGAGTGAATTTTTAGAAAGCCCACTAAGGAATTTAATTCACTTGAAATCTTTCTCCCTCTTCCATTGTTTCAGTCCATATGATGTCTTTTACTAAGACATTTTGAACTTTCAAAGCCACATCACCTTGCTAGAATTTTTGGAAAGAAAATGGTTAGAACAATTTGATCAAACTAATGAGTTGAGAAATAGGGAAAATTAAGGATCAAGAGGAAATGAATTCCCCTTAGGAATTTTGTATAGAGCAAAGGAGTAGGATTTGGATATTCCTATCATGTCTCTCTTAGGACAACATCTCTACCCTACCCCGACCACCACTAAGGCCAAAAATGATACTTCCCAAGCAAAAATAAAATTTAACCAAACTAAAGCTCCTATGATGGAATTTGAACCCAAGACCTCAAGAATTATTTCTAAGGCTTTAACCACTAAACCACAACCGCTCTTGTTCTTATTTTCCCCCTAAAAATATTTTCCTATTCAATCCTCAAGCTATCTCCCTTTTTCCACCTCAAGCAAAAATTATCATTTTGCCCTTCTCACTCAATAATCATAATCAAACCCCCTAGACTATAAAACACAAATTCAATGCACATAAAATCATATAAAAATAAATTTAAACATGCAGTAAAATATGATATGCATCCCAACCCCCTTTACTCTAAGGTTGATTTTGACTGGGGTTTCACACCAAGGAGTTTAGCTAGCTGTCCTATTTGATCTTCAAGGTTGCGCATGGACGCCTCTAAGTTTCTCATTGTTATATCGACTCCTTGGAACTGTGTTTTCATTCCACTTACCAGTTGGTTGACCAACTCCTCCAAGGATGGTTTAGTTGGTGGGGCATTGTACGATATTGGTGGTTGAGTCCTTTGCATCCCAAAATTTGAAGAAGCTTGCCGAGGTTGGTTTTGATTGTTCCATGAAAAGTTAGGGTCATTCCTCCAACCTAGGTTATAAGTATTACTATAAGGATTATTACCTTGCCGACCATTACCAACAAATACCGTTTGTTCCAATGCTTCTTGTGAAGACGCTATATTTTGGCACTCATGGTTTGGATGCCCTTCCCCACAAAAATCACAATTCACATTCATGACCTGCCCTAGGGAAGTAGACATCACAAATTGATCAATTTTCTGCGTGAGTGCTTCTATCTTTGCCTCTAATGCAGCCATTGCATCCACCTTGTGTACCCTATGTACATGAGCTCTAGATCATGAACTATCCCAGGCATAGTTATTTGTAGCCAAATTTTTAATCAAATCAAATACCTCTTTAAGGGTTTTGAAATTGATGGAACCTCCTGTGGATGCATCAACTAATTGCCTCGTAGTAAAGCTCAACCCACTGTGAAATATATGCATTTGCATTTCCAACTCAAATCCATGGTGAGGACATTTTCTCAGCATTTCCTTAAACCTCTCCCAACACTCATAAAGGTTTTCGGCCTCTAATTGTTGGATGGAAAAAATGCCAGTCCTAAGTTTGGATGTTCTAACTGGTGGAAAATATTTAGCCAAGAATTTTTCAGCTAACATATTCCAAGTAATAATGGATCCGATGGGCAAAGATATTAACTATGATTTTTCTCGATCTCTTAAGGAAAAAGGGAACAGTCTTAGTTTGATGGCATCCTCAGAAACACCATTCATTTTAAATGTGACACAAATTTTTAGAAAGCTCGTAAGGTGGATATGTGATCTTCCTCAAGTAACCCATCAAATTAGACCATATTCTGGATCATTTGGATTACGTTAGGTTTTATCTCCAATTTGTTGGCCTCTATCCTAGGCCTCGTGATACTAGAGCCCGTACATAAAGTTACGGGTTTTACAAAATCATTCATAATCTGACTGTTAACTCCACTGTTACCCCTATTGTTGGACTAATTTACCTCCATTTATTTCCTTACCCTTTCGCTTACAACCTTGCGGACCCTAGTGAGAGTTCTCTCGATTTTCAGATCAAGATCAACTATGATGGCTCTGGATCGTTGGGTTATATACTAAGAGCAAGTTCTACATAAGGCAGAAAATTGTAAGATTATAGAATTTACAAGTTAAACAATTTACAAATGAAGTTATAAGGAATTACAACGTATAGAGACATTAAAGTACAAGTATACAAGAAACAAAATATGGCACCTAGTCATACAAGAAACGTATATACATATTCATATATTTATATATAGACATATAAACATATAAAAATGGTTAAATTAACAAAATCCAAGCTTTTATGATATTGTTCCCCGACAACGGCGCTAAAAACATGATGCGTAAATTTTGGGTATATAAAAGTTATCAAATTTAAATCCATCCCTTAGTCAAGTTTTAATTAAAATATTAATCCCAAAATACACATACAAATAAGTATACTCATCGCAAGTATAGCATAGTGAATTAACGAGTATCGATCCTCAAAGGAACAAGTACACACTAATAATGTTTCATTCATTGTTTAACTGACCAAATAAAGTAGTAAGATAAAAATAAGAAAATAAAGAAATATATACAACTCAAGGATGTAAAAATCTACAATTTAAACAAAAGCTTTTGAAAACATGATAATGAATTATTTAGCCAACATCACAATCAATTATTATCTTAGCTTCAAGAAGGATTTAATATAAACCCACTTCATTTGCAATCTATGGAATCACTATCTTCTAGTTAAATTAGTGAACATATTCTGTCTCAACCAACTTATCCAAATGATGCATTAAAATCAATCCTCATATAAACCCCTATATTATAGGTTATTTAAAACATGAAATTAGTCAATGAATCCATATTCTAGAAATCATCAACCAACCTTTGATTACTTATGTTCTAGACAATTAACCCCTTTTTCAAGCAAGTCAAGAGATAACAAATATGAAACTAATTAATTGAAGTCATTACCAACCTCTTTTTCAAGCAAGTTAATAACAAAAATCAATTAACCAACTCCATAAGAAAAATAAATAATCAAATGCCAAGATAAATAATGAATTGATCAAAAGACTAAATTAATCAATAAATCATAAATCACAAAACAATGTCAAATTATAATGAAAATATTGAATACATGATTGTTTAAGGAAAAGAAAACAAAGGTAAAAGAAAATAAAAAGAAAGGTAAAAGAAAGCACTTTCTTCCTTTTTAAAGAAAACAAAGGTAAAAGAAAACACTCATAGACAAGTCTCTTTTTTCTTCCTTGAAGACTCTCTTAAACAATCCTCCTTGATTTGGTGAATTCCTCCTTTAATGAATGATTTGAAGTTTTGCTCTTGGATCCACCTCCTCATGTATATATATCTCTTCTCTTGTGTCTTCTTGTGCTTTTATAGGCCTCTTGGATGCTAAATTTGTGGCTTAGAAAGTCTTAGTTGAGTAGGATTTGAAAAATATCAAAATTGTTAGAGAATTTCCAAATTCATGCACAGAATATTCACCTTCCAGAGTCTACCTAGCGCCGGGTACCTTCGACCCACCTAGCGCTACGTACACACTATTCTTCCTCTAGAGCTTTGCTCTATTTTTACTAGCCAAACAGAATGGACCCGGTGCCAGGTACACTTGCCAAACCTGGCGCCAAATCTATTCTGGTTTCTTCCTAAAAGTTACTCGAATTCCTTTGCTGGACCAGAATAGACTCGGCTCCTGGTCTCTTAGTTGGGCCTGGCACTAGGTACATTCTCGAATTGTTCACTTTCTACTCGAGTTTAACTTAACTTTGCCAAACACACATTTCATAAGCAAAATGTCAAATAGAAAGGAATATACCTAGTTATTACAACAAATGTATCACAAAATAACCTTAAATAACTAGGAAAATAATGGTAATTTTAGCCCCTATCAGTGTCGGTGTCTATGCAAGATATTAAGCAAGTCTCAAAGAATCACACTTGAAAGCAGTCAAAAGAATTCTGAAGTATGTGTGTTGTACTTCCAAATACGGTATTTATTTTAGCAAGGATTCAAGTTTACACTTATTTGGATATAATGATGCTGATTGGGTAGGGAACTATGATGATCGTAAAAGTACATTTGGAGGTTTATTTTATTTGGAAAACAATCTTGTGTCATAGTATAGTAAGAAAAAAAATTGCATATCATTATCAACAGTGGAAGTTGAATATATTTCTACAGAAAATTGTTATATCCAATTGTTGTGGATGAAGTAGATGTTAGAGGATTATAACTTTAATCAATAGAAGTTAATAGTGTATTGTGAAAACATAAGTGCTATTGACATCTTTAAGAATTCTGTTTAACATAGCAGGACAAAGCACATTGATATTCAACATCACTTTATCAGAGATTTTGTTGAATAATAGATAGTGAAAATAGAATATGTGTCCACTCAGAAACAACTACCAAATATTTTCACTAAACCATAGGAGGGTACACGATTTGAAGAACTGAGGAAAGCATTGGGAATTTACCTATTGTGATACTGAAAATCTTGTGTCAAACTTTCTATATAGCCAGTTTACTTTCTTTGTTAATTTACTTTTGATATTTTCTTATAAAAAAAATTGATGTATGTAGAAACATGATGTTAGCATGTAGAAGTTGTGATAAGACTTGAACTCTATGAAAGGACACAAGGCACCAATGACACATTACCAAATTATGTGCAACAAATGATAAGTAAGGTGGTTAACAGAAACTCAAAAATCGCAAAACTTCAATAGGAGTCAAATCTTTTCCTTACTAGTCGTGACTCGGGTATTTTACTCCACTATAAAATCAAGCTCTTCCAGAGTTCTGTTAGTTACTCAAACATGAAATCAGATTACATGGCAGAAAAATAAAGAAAACTACCCAAAGAATCAACCTATACGCATATTATGGATAAAAGAAAATGTAAGAAATATTACCTACAATACCTTTGATGTCGCCTCTGATAATTAAAAAATTCTTATCACGATTGACAGGCATGATCCAACAGTCAATCTAACGAGAATGTTCTTTTTGTTGTTCGGTCACAACCACTACAAACCAAGAGCAGGTTTGCCTCCAACAGTATCCACACGAAGAGAAATCAAGGGCTGCCTAATTCTGGAGCTTGCAAGAAGTATATAGCGGCTAAGGTTTCTAGGAGAAGAAGAAAACATGGTAGAAATCGTTTCTGTGTGTTCCGTGTGTCTTTGTTAAGTTTTTTCAATAAAAATCACCCCGAGCTGGAAACCTACGGTACATACATACATACATACATACATACATACATACATACATACATACATACATACATACATACATACATACATACATACATACATACATACATACATACATACATACATACATACATACATACATACATACATACATACATACATACATACATACATACTGTAACACCCCACTACCTAGGCCCAACAGGGCTGGGGATGTTGCCCCGTCCAAAGGATAAGGGGTCTTTATAACTAGGACACACAATCAACATAATGGAATAAAAACAATAATTTAAACTTAAATCTTATTACATCCCAAGAATTCAAAAACAAATCCAGAATAAAATTATTCACTCTTAGCTCCCAAAGCATTACACAAAAATAAATTATGACATTTCTTCCAAGGTAGGCAATAACTAGCTACTCATCCCCACAGCAAGATCGACCTAAAATCATGGTAAAACGGGTGATGAAACAAAAATCTCAGTAAGTCTGTGTGTACTTTGAGTGTCTAGTGAAAACAGTTCGTGAATGCAAAGTATAAAATCTTCATAAGAGAAATACTGGCAAGCAATAAACAATAGTCAAAATCAAGAGTGGTGTTTTAGCTTTTCCAACCACACAGATACAATAAAATCAACCACTCAAAAGTGGTCGGGTTACCACACGTTGGGCCCCATAACCAGTCAGAATGCCACACTTTGTGCAGACTGACAAAAGGTAGGTGATCGGCTTACCGAGCAAGATACTCCTCCTCTAAACCCAAACAACAACCGATTGTCCATTCCGGCAACACACAGTCACTTAACTAAAAAATTGCTAGCTCGGACCGGCATGACCTACTGGACTGTCATCCTATCCGGGAAGGACTTACCCCTCAGAGGTGGCTACCTACTGAGAGAGACTCACCCTAACCCTTCAAAGACTAGTCCTAGCAGTCCACCTTTATTGAGTACTCAACGTAACTTACCTCACTTGGGGAAAAAGGAACAAAACATAGTTCCACTTGAAAATGGCAATTAAGGGTTTTCAAAGTCTTTGTCAAAATCAGTTTTAGAAAGAGTTTTGAGTTTGAGTAAATCTGCTTATTAATTTTCAAATAATTTGTTTGACGGAAATAAGATAGGAGACAATCCTCAATTGCCTTTACAGAAATGAGTGTCCATGCACTCTACATTTGGCTTACCATAATAAACATTTTGCATCAAACAGGTTTTATGCAGGAGCTTACCTGATCCTTAGCTTGATATAAAATAAAGGCCTTCAATAGCTGACCTAACCCCGCCTGGGGTATATATAAACCATAATCAAACTCAAGTCAAAATCCACTTTCACAAATAAAACTAGCTCAACTCACTATAACCATGATCCTAGTGTCCCAAGCTTTAAGGCCAGATAATAAATAAAAAGGGTTTATAAGCTAAGTCTAATTTGATATTAAAGTGATTAGGGTGTTGGGAAATAGGTACTATTAAGTTGAAGGTTTAAATCTTGCTAAGAATAAATTAGAGTTTATTTGATGAAGAGTCCTAGGTGGTATTAGGTAAAATAATAATTTATTAATAGTTAATTGTTTGAAAATAATTGATAACTAAAATTAGTTGAAAATAAATTTTAATGGGTCTTGATTGGAAAATAATAAATAAATTTTAACAGGTTTTGATTAAAAGATAATAATTGAAAGATAATAAATTTTAATGGTATTTATGAATATAAGACTTACAAAATTAATATTTTACTTATTATGATTATTTATATAAAAGGCTTTATTGGATATTATTATTATATATAATATCTATATATTTTATTTCTTGAAATAAAAGCTATCATTTATTTGACTAAAATATCCTTATTATATATAATAATCCAAGTCTACCTTCCTAGGGGTATCGAATTTACTAGCAAAAAATTATAATATTAAATATTTTATTGATGAAATAAAATTAGCTTAGGGACAACTAGATCATGATCATATTTCTATTGCTAACCACAATCATGAACATATACTCCACTTCAATTCATCAAATCATCCAAATTATGAATAAAAGCATAGATTAAAATTTACCAAGACATGATCCAACCTCTACTAGCATAAACATAATCATGGCTTTAACAATCATAAGAATATAAATCCTATTCACCATAGGTGACATAATCTCTAACATGCTAGATCACACAACCCATTCACGACATGGAGACATGCATTAAACCCTAAAAACACCATACAATCAACCAAGACAATCAACTCATAAATCAATCCCATCTCCATCATATACACACATTTATTCATGCTTCAATCTCAACTCATTACAACAATACAGGCTCAACCCTCAAACATAATCCATCTCCTTTCAATATCACCCTAGAGACATGAATCTATAATTTAAAAAGAGAGTTGAAGGGGCTTACTTGATTGATGAGAACTTTGGAGGAGTTTCGAATGGATCTCAACTCCCAGGAGACTAGATTCGTCCAAGAGAGATGAAGAAAGCATGGCCATTGTTGAAGAAATCATTCGGCCAAGTGAGAGGGGTATTCGGCCAAGAAAGAGAGAGAGAGAGAGAGAGAGAGAGAGAGAGAGAGAGAGAAGAGAAGAAGAGAGTCCATTAGCGTGCTTATACACATATATATTCATTAGAGATTGAGGATTAGTGGAGATGAAGTTGATTGAACAAGCTTACCTTGAAGGTGTTCTTGAGCCTTCACAAAAATACTGGTTTTTTTTTATCCAAGAGAGAAAGTTGAATTTTGGAGTTTGATGTTAAAAGTGGTATGGATGGATTCACGGCAGTGAGTAGATGAAATCTGGAATTTTTTTTGAAGAAGATTGAAGTGGTTTGGAGTGGTATTAGGCGTATGGAACTAGTAGGTGTTCTATATGTGCTTGAAGGTTGAAGAGAGTGGAGAGATTTTGATTGAGGCTACCGAAATTCTGTGGGATTGTAGTGGCTGAATTGTTTAAGTGGTTTTGGTAGATGATTTTTCTGGTTTGAAAGGAAAAGGAAAGGCTGGTTGTTGAAATCCTAAAAGAATATTTTTGGGAATCAAATTTGGAAACAAAATATAGCAAGAAGATCCTTGATCAATGGAGAGCTTTTTGGAAGCTGTAATGGCCGACTGTTGCTCAGTGTTTTTATTGGATGAAAGCTGGTTGAAGAAGGTTAATGGTGGCTGAAAATAGGGGGTACAATGGTGAAGGAAGGTCTGGTTGTTTAAGGGATATTTTATGGAAGTTTACTAAATTAGGATTGCTGGAATTTTGGTCTTCAATCAAGCCTTAATTGGAGTAATTGTTGGAGATATTTTAGGGGCAGCCATGACTGGTTTTTCGAGCAGAAGGTTGGGGAAGATAATGGAGTTCAGTTCATGGCTGTTCAAGAGAGGTTTGAACAGAAAGATGAGGCAGTTTCAGTTAGAGCTGGAAACGGAAACAAAGCTGGAAAATTCTGTACAGAATTTCGCGAGCTGCTGAAATTTTCTGGGCAGCTTTTGCTGCCATTTTCTAGTCAGTTTACAGATGATTTGAAGGGGAATTCAGAGGCCTTTCAAGGCTAGTGTTTAGCCTTCTTTATGGAGGAAAAACATGGCTAAGGTGCTGGGAGAAAACTGGAAGAAAACAGCTTGGTTTAAGCTCACCTATGCTGCGATTTTGCCTAGAAAATTTTCTAGTTTTGCATAGTATTTGTGCAGTCCAAATTTGGCCAGAAAATTTTAGATTTCAAGCTGGTCAAGAGGGCTATTTTCTGGCAGTATTTAGGAGGGAATGATGGCTAAAAATTTTGACACTTTAAATGCACAAGAAGCTGAAAAAATTCCAGATTACTTCATGAAGGAAAATGAACATAGCTAGAGTGGAGTTTTGAAGGTTCACTATGGAGATTAATTCTCTTGGAAACCTTCCCCAACTCCTACTCAATTTCGGTCCATAAGATGTCTTACACTTAGACATTTTGAACCTTCAAAGCCACAACACTTTGATGGATTTTTTTTTTTTTTTTCTAGAATGAAATTGGCTTGAATAAATTGAACAACTTAAGAAATTGAGAAGTAAGGAAAACTAAGAATCAAGAGGGGTATGAATTCCCTTAGAAATTTTTGTAGGGTACAAGAGTTGGATTAGGGTACTCCTATCATGTCTCCCCTAGGACATCACCTTTACCCTTCTCTAGAGCACTCAAGGTCTAAAATACAACCTTCCCAAACAAAAGTAAAATTTAATCATGCTAAAACTCCAATGATGGAATTTGAACCCAAGACCTCAAGAATCAATTCCAAAGCTCTAACCACTAAAGCACAACAACTCTTGTTCTTAATTTCTTTCTAAAATATTTTTCCTATTTGATCCTCAAGCTATCTCCCTATTTTCACCTCAAGCAAAAATTACCATTTTGCCCTTCTTACTCAATAAACATAATTAAGCCCTTGAGACTATAAAACACCAATCCAAAGTACATAAAATCATATAAAAATATATTTAAACATGTAATAAAATATGATATGCATCCCAACCCCCTTTCTCTAAGGTTGGTTTCGACTGGGGTTTCACACATACATATATATATATACATATATATATATATATATTTATATATGTATGTATATATACATATATAAATATATATATATGTATATATATAACACATACATATATAAATATTTATATATGTATGTGTTATATATATACATATATATATTTATATATGTATGTGTGTATGTATATATACATATATAAATATATATATGTGTGTGTGTGTGTGTATGTGTATATATACATATATGTATATGTAGGGGTGCGCTTGACATTCCTCTCTTCCTGTTAGGCTAGGGCAGTGAGCTCGGTTCCGTTCACATGTAGCTCCTGGGAAAGCGTTGACGAAGAAATGTGATTATAAAAGAAATTTATATAACTATAGAAGGAATCCGCAGCTGATTCAGAGTCGGTTTTGCCTATTCAAATACTAGCTTTCAAGTGAACTCATGGGACTTCCCAAAGGGTATGGTGTAGGTTTCTTCTCTCCCTCATCTTATAGTTCTCAGTAGAGTTTTCACTTAGAAGGAAGGCCTGTGCTCGCTTCCTTTCCTCTTCGGATTCCTATTATGATTATCCAGGCTATGATTTTCCTCTGCGAGGAGAACTTTTCTAGGCAAGAAAAAGTATTTCTTTCTATTGATCTCATTGTCAGTCTCGATTCAATGGGGGAATAAATAGTCCTTGGCCTTACTTTAGAATGAGAATAGAATGCGGCGGAGCTTACCTTCATAGATAGCAAATGTGATGTGCCATTGATAATGATGTAGATAAAGAAGTCTCTTTCGATGCATTTCATAGTGATGTGCCATTTATAGAAGCATTCTTTCTAGAAGCCGTTAAGGACCTTTCTAAAGAAAAGAGAAAGGGCAAAAGCTAGTAGCAAGCGAAGCGATAAACCAAGTACTCCTTGAAAACAACACTACTTTAAAGGCTATTCCTTCTTCTTGATAGCACAGGAAAGAGACTAAGGGAGTCTTCTAAAGAATTTTTGAACGTGCCACATGCACACCAGACCGGCTTGCTCTGATCTAAGGACTGAGGCTAGGCCCCCCTTACTCTTCTTGCCAATCTCTCATCTCGGGCAAGGGATAGATCGTCTGCCTCTAGCCCTACCACTCGAATATTCTATCAAAGCGAAGGTACCAATTCATATATGATTAGGCTTGCCTTGGAATTGGAGTATAGGTCCCCGTCTCCCTAACCTATTTTCGTTCTATTCGGCGGGATTTGCTCTTTAGCTCACGTCGGTATGCTGATATATATGTATGTATATGTATATACATATACATATATATACATACATATATATATATATATATATATATATATATATATGTAAAACGAGACTACCAACAGAAACATGAGTTGGACGTTGACTCAGGAGAAGCAATGATCAGGATAGCAGAAAACTATCTTGGTGATGTTGCAAGAGCAGCTTGGGAAGGTTTCAAACAAAAAATCATAAATTGCATATTTGAATTTTGCAAAGTGAACAAGTAGCTCTGCTTAAAATAGAGGGATAATAGTTAAGTTTTCAAATATTTGTTAGGGACAAATTCTGCTAAGAAGTTTAGATCAATGGTGGATCGAGAAGCACCATTATCTATAAAAGAATTTAATATTCTAGTAAAACCATGAATATTAAGTTGGCATGCAACCTGAGTTCGAGTAAGATTTTGGTTGCACATAGTTGGTTGTTGAGTGAAAGTACATGATTTGCTTTCAGTTTCCTAAATAGCAATTCCTTTTTGTTTATCAGAAAAAGATTTTGGCAAAACAAAATCAAAATCTGAAATAGTTTTGGAAGCTTCATTGTCAAAATATGTTTCTTTAAACTGAATGAACTAAAGTTCTAAGTCGTTGAAACAAGTTTCTAGTGTGGAAACTCTTGTTTCTAGAAGTTGGTTCCTTGTAGTGCTTCTAACACAAGGAGTTTTTGCAATATCAATATGAAAATGTTCTTTCAAACATAAATTGCAGATTTGAATTTTGCAAAGTGAACAAGTAGCTCTGCTTAAAACAGAGGGATAATAGTTACATTTAAAACATGAAAGATGTTCAGTTCCTTGTTTTAAATTCCAAGTGTGCAAACAAGTGGTAAGTTGAGATGATGAGACAAGTTTTATTTCAGAAAACATAAAATCAGTCATTTCATCATCTTCTTCATATAAGTAAGAGATTTCCTCATGTTATAACCCTGGGAATAAGTTTGTGGCATCATACCTGAAATCATTCAGTCCGTATTTTTCTGCCATTGACTAAAGCATAATCTGCTTCTGTACCTTCTTCCTGTTCAAGGGAGTTAATGGCACAGATAGAGTATATGGAAGAATTATCAGAAACATCTGACATAACTTCTAACAAGTCACAATTTGTACAGTTTACTAGTTTAGCTTATCTAGTAAACAAAATTTTCCTGTCTGGACAAACAGAAGAAATATGTCTTGGTTTTTGACAGGCATAACATGTGAAGGTAGAAAAAGTTTTTCCTGGTTTGAATCTTCTCACATGTCTCTTTTTATCAAGATAAGGCTTTCTAGCCTTGCTCTTTCTTAGGTAAAGAGTCTCAGAAGGTTTTACCTTCTTCTTACCTTTAAGTGGTTTGTACCTAGTTTTACTGGATTGGCTAATTCTCCTAGTATAGGGTTTCTTTGCCCCATATTATTGAGCAGTATAGATCTGAGAACAGAAGCTTTACTTTTGATTTTTCAACATCTTTTGAGTTGCAATGTCGGTGCATTTTTCCTTGAGTTTGCTAAGAATGTGCTGAATGTGAATTCCTACATTATCAAAAGTTGGAGGAACAGTCATGGCTTTCCATGACTCACGGTGATGTTGCAAGAGCAGCTTGGGAAGGTTTCAAACAAAAATTCCCAGATGAGGTAACTCGTATTGCCCAACAAGGTAATAACATACTTAATTTCTGCTATGTTATACACCGAATACTTACTGCCAGAGATGCTAATACTGGTCTCAACTTAAGGCAAATTGATGCCATGAAAGATCTTGAGCAACTCCAATTACTTAACTAGTATTATGTCAAGCCTTTTTGTTTAGATTTCTTGGCATTAACAGCTGTTTCAGGTAATTATTACAGCCCAGAAATGGGAGAACACCTGTTCTCTAAGCTACCAGACTAACTTGGAAAGGAGATCCAGAATGGTTTTTAATTACAAACGTCTTAATGACAATTGTAATGAAGATGGGTATAAAATCCCAGATAAAGACCAACTCATTAACAAAATCCAAGGATTTTTACATTACAGTAAGTTTGATATGAAGTCAGGATTTTGGCAGGTGAGAATGCATCCAGACTCGGTAAGTTGGACTGCTTTTTCTTGTCCAGAAGGACACTTTGAATAGTTAGTTATGCCATTTGGTTTGAAAAATGCTCCCCAGATTTTTCAACGAAAAATGGATAATATTTCCAGACCATACTCACACTTTACTTGTGTTTACATTGATGATGTTTTAGTTTTTAGTAAAACTGAAAAGGAACACCGTGCACACTTGCATACAATCTTTTCAATGTTTGAAAAACATGGTTTGATTATGTCTAAAAAGAAAATGTCTTTGTTTAAAAGAAATATTGATTTTCTTGGAGCAGAAATTGGCCATGGCAGGATTAAACTTCAACCTACCATTTCTAAAAAGATTTTAGAATTTCCAATTAAGTTGGAAGATTTAAAACTTTTAAGAAGTTTTCTTGGTCTACTCAATTATGCTTGTCCTTATCTTAAGGATATTGGGAAACTTACTTCTCCTCTTTATAATAAAACCTCTCCCAAAAGGTAGAGATATTTTAATCAGGAGGATATCCAGCTTGTTCAAGAGATTAAACGAAGATGTGCCAATCTCCTAGAACTTACTTTACCATTAGATTCTGATTATCTAATTGTTAAAACTGATGGTTGTGAAAATGGTTGGGGTGGCATACTTTTGCGAAAGCAAAGTAAATACTCCCCCAAATCAACTAAACAAATTTGTAGGTATGCTTCAGGAAAATTTAGAGAAAAGTCTCATCTCACTTCTCTAGATTATGAAATACTTGCTGTTTTATATGCACTTGATAGTTTTAGGTTTCTACTGCTTGGAAAACCTAAAATAACTTTAAGGACTAATTGCGAAGCAATTGTAAAATTTGCTGAACAATCTAAAATAACTCATAAAGGCCTTTCTTATAAAAGATGGGTCAAGTTCACTGACTGTATACTCAAACAGGGGCTTAAAATAAATTGGGAACATATTAAAGGTCCCAATAATAAACTGCCTGACATTCTTTCTTGGTTGATTATCTGATTTTTGTAGGCAATGACGGATAAAGGAAAGAAGAAAGCTCTTTCACTCAAGACCATGAAATTTGGTCAGATGAACTAGTGGTTCATCAGAACCCTAAAACTCAGTTTACTTTTGACTTGAGAAAGCAGTTAGACGGGGTCTAATGTTGTCTTATAGATAACTTTTGGAATTTGGTCACCCCTCAAGACCAATCCAACTCAAAAGTAATTCTTATTTCAGCTCTCACTAATTATTTCCTTGGAATTTTTGAAAAACCCTAAGGGAAGAAATTTTCTTGTTATGCATTGTTCACAGGTGATCATGCAGGAGTTTACTCAGACTAGGTTGAAATTAAGCCTTATGCTACTTGAGGAATCTCTTACAGAGGATTCTATGACTTGGCAGAAGCTTTGGAAACCACCAGACCATGTGTGGGTCCAAACTTCTTCATTTCTAATAATTTGAAAAACATACCCTATGGTTCGATATGCCAACAGGGAAGAACATTTGTTCAAGCTATTTCAACTTCGTCTTCTACTGAGAGCCCTACTCACCAGACACCTTTTTTGTCTGAGCCAAAAACTAGATCCAATTCTTCAATAGAGATAGTTTGCGGAAAATACTCAACTCTCGGCAACCCATCTCAAAGGGAATCTACCAAAGGACCAGTTAAGGTATGGGAGAAACTCCCTCATCCTCTATTGGGCCAAATTAAAGTTATTGCGGAATACATTAGTATCTCCAATATGATTGCTCATTTTGACTTCCTCAAGGAAGCTCACAGGAATAATCTTCCTGACATTATTAGCATTTCATTCTTCTATGAAGTTGAATATGCACAGAGAAGATCATGTAAAGGCTAGCCAATGCAGGGTGCAGATATCTAGATCTAATCTAGGACTACTTTCTTATTACAGATGTTAATTAGTCTATTCCATTTGAAAGGCTAACATCGATCTCAGTTTATTTCCTACTCTACATTTTTCTGGAGTAGAAATCACTCCCTCTTCTCTTATGACTTTCGGTTTACTTAATTCCCTTATTGTGGAAGATGTAATGTTTACTATAGACCTTCCTTCTCCCATAAACATTATTGTTCGGAAATTGTTTACTACTTTTGAAGGACCAGCCCACTTGTTTATTGAGAGTTCCCCACCAGAATGGGTAACCACTCAAATTGAACTAGCTAAAAACTTTATTAGAATCAGTACTCTTGAAACAGGTATTTTGCCTGAATCCGACCCTGATCCTGAATGGGAAGCTGGAACACCACTCGAATATCAACTTAAGCACTGGCGTGAAAAGATTATAGGTACTCACTGGAATTTCTCTGCAACCGACAAAGAAGATTTTTGTCTAGCAGGAGAAACTATGACAGAAAAATATTACTGGCCAAAAGAGTTTGGCACTATATTTCTCCTTTTTCAACACATGACAGTAGACCCTGGCTTAGTGCTACACTATGAAGAAAAATATCCCCGAGGATCACGAGATATGCTTTCTATATCACAATCAGGCTCTACTCAATCAGAAGAAGACACTGCACCAGCCACACCTTCAGAATAATGGCAAACAGTTGGGACCCAATTATTCCAAAAGGCCAAGTGACCTTCACTTTCTCAAAGAGCCAAAATATTGTTTGCTTTCCTCAAAGGTTAGATGATCTCTACTTTTTGCAATAGGCAACACAACTGGCTACAACTTTCAGACTTCAAAATTTTATTTGGAATCCACACAGTCCTTATTCTCTCTATAAAAGGACTTTATTTGTCAATGGATGGCAAAGATAGAAGCACTCACCTTCCCCGTCCTACATCCTAAAAACCCCAAAATGCTAGGCTAAACTTGTAGAGAGATCAGGTCTCAGGAGACCTACTCCACTTGTTTTACTTATCATGTTCTGTAATAAGCTAAAGTCTTGAAAGACTTGGATCGTACTTGTAACCACTTATTTCATATATCAATAAAAGCGCCATTTCCTTTTTGTTTATCTTTTCTTTTTTCTTTTAAGGGCACTGAACCCTTGTTCTGTTAAAGTTGTGCCAACCCAGATCTGAAGGAACAACAGACGTAAGGCCAGGAACGGGAAAAAGTACCGCCAGAGCCAAAGAGAAAGGCCAAGGGAAAAAGTAACATCCGTTAAAGCTGATAAGGTGAGTTCTATTCAGATCATTTTCTTTTAACAGCTTTAATCTAAGGAGCATGTGTAGATTCTAGTTCATCCAAGAAAGAAAGAAAACTATTCATATCTGGATCTTGATCTTAAACTTCATATATGAAATAAATGTTTACTTGTGCTATCTAAGAATGACAAGTCTTTGGGTGATCTAAGTAGGTTTTGCTATCTAGTCTGCAGGACCAAGAAGAGAAAGGGATAAATAGGCCCTATGTCTTCTTGAAATCAAAAGGGCTACTGGTTTCCTTTTGAGCCTGGTCAAGGCATGTACCTAACCTATCAAAGCTCTCAAATTTTGACATGAATAAGTAATACTTGTTGGATGAAATCGCCTGTGAACTGATTTCTCTATTTCTTATTCTATGTGTTTTGAAACTTATTGCTTGAGTACTCTTCATGCTAGGGGATCTATCCCTAGTAACTTATTATATAATTATCATGATCAAGTTCATATGTGTGAATGCATGATCAGAACTCGTACTTGTAAGTACTATTACTTAGACCAACTTAATAACCTGGAAATTGTCGAAGCTTGTGATCAAGAACTTATCAGGATCCAGATCCAAGCTAGAACTTATACTGATAAATTTTATAAACCTATCAAAAGACTTGGACCACTCCATCCTTGGAATCCCATTCATCCTTGGAACTTGGACTACTTACTCAATGAACCTAAATATGTTTGGGAAATGTTTGAGTGCAAAATACTTGCTATGTATTATCACCGCATCCTTCTGATGATATAGACTCGTCGTAGCCTTTTGCTACAAAAAACTTATGTGAATAGTCTATCCATATGATTGGTGATTGTAGGAAGACTATGCAACTCTAAGGTAAGCTTGTAGGCTTATTTCTAGAGCCACTGTATAGTAGACGAATGTTTTCGTATGAATGCATGTTATCTGTTTTAGTTCCCTACTTTTACTAGTCAAAACATAATTTTCCTATCCAAAATCAGTGTCGAAAAATTATGCCCCCAGTTCTAGTATCAGAGCTTGGTTCATTCTAGGACTACTATTTCTTATCTACTTAAGAACTACTTTTAATCATTGCAAATGTTTTATACATGTTTGCTATGATTTACTTTTAATCTGTTTTTGCTATGAATTTTAATACATATAAAAAATTTGATTATCTTGACTTGGCTTTAGGTTTTAAAGAAAAGAACATAATTTTGCTTGATAAAGTAAAATTTTACTGTTTCTTTAAACCTACTGTTTTTAAACACTCACTTCATGGTGAAAACTTTCAGTTAAAATACTTTAATTGATTTACTTATCTCTCTTGGACAATCTCTTGAAGATAACCAAGGGAAAATTTCTCTAGACATTGAAAATATTCATAAATCAATGGTTTCTATCAAATAATTGATTTTTGAAATTTTTCAAAAATTGGATTATATCAAAAGCTCTTTTAATGCTATTGATAAACTGAGACTTGCAGACCTTGTAAAAAGATCAGACTTTCAAAGATTTTCTAAAAAGATTTCTGAAAAACCAAAAGAAATTGAGTCCTAGATGAAACTGCTTTTGGAAGAAATACAACTTCAGATAACTAGACATGACGCCTATTTGGATAAAAAATTCATAAACATTCATGACTTGTTTTATAAAATTCGGTATGAATAAAATGAATTTTGAAAATACTTACTATGATAAGGCGGTAGAGTATACCACTCAGTATAAGGGTAACTTAGCTACTGCAGGTTATACCAAAATTTCCGAAGTATCCAGTAAAGGAGACCAGATTCATGTGCAGCAGAATAATATTATAATTGCCTTGCTAACATCTCTCTATTACAGGATGACAAGACTTGAAGCTGAAATTATCAGATTAACTGATAAAAATTCAGAGACTCCTTTGTTCAGTACCCAATTTGATGGTACTAAACTTATTCTTGATACTTATGTTTCAAATTGTTATATTCGATTTTTAGATAACTGTGACAATTTTTCTAAACCCATTTCTATTTCTGAACTTTGGGTTAGACCACTTAACCATAAGGATATCAACCTTATTTTAGGTTTAAATTTCCTTACCCATAACAATAGAGCTTGTCTTTTGACCAATGACTATTGTCTTTTCTTTGAGCACTTAACAATCTCTCCTGTTGTCATTGAGCTTTATATATATATATATATATATATATATATATATATATATATACATAAATATGTACATATATTTATGTACATTTTTATGTATATATAAATAAATAAATATATATATATATATATATAGACACACATATATATACATATATATGTACATATATATGTACATATATATACATATACATATATACGCACATACATATATACACATATACATATGTATGTACATACACATATACACATATACGTATATATATATATATATATATATATACACACACACACACACGTATATGTACATATATATGTATATATATGTGTATATATACGTACATATATATGTATATAAACGTGTACACACACACATATACATACATACACATACATATATACATATACGTATATGTATACATGTATATATGTATATATAGGTATATGTGCATGTATGTATATGTATACATATACATCTATATGTAC
Organism: Voacanga thouarsii; assembly: GCA_026120185.1. NCBI lineage: Eukaryota > Viridiplantae > Streptophyta > Magnoliopsida > Gentianales > Apocynaceae > Voacanga > Voacanga thouarsii. Next base: position 1,746,954 of record JANUWF010001905.1, on the reverse strand, counting down.
ATGTATGTGTACGTGTACACACACACACACATATATATATATATACATGTATGCATACATATACATATGTATGTATATATGTATCTATATGTATATGTATACATAGGTACATACACGTATACATATATGTATATGTATATTTGTATGTATGTATATATATACATATGTATACACATATACAAATTACATATATACATATATATATGTATATATATATATACATACATATGTATACATATATACATATTACATAGCATATGTAATGTGTATATATGTATATACATATGTACATATGTACATATGTATACATATATATATATATATATATAGATATATATACATACATATGTATACATATATATAGATATGTATACATATGTGAATGGAGGTCTTTCACAATAAGATATGGATCACAGGTTACTTAACATATAAACATTCGTTCTTAACCGATTGATGAGAATGGAAATCTCATCATGTTTAGGTTATTATGTTGTGAATTCTAAATAGAGAATGGCTTACCTTTAGCGAGTGAGTAGTCCATTTACTTCATGACATAAGCGTATTTCGAATACGTCGAACATGACCTGTAATAGTGGTTTCTAAAAGTATTATATGGTATAAACCTACACTACTACCGCTACAGCGTGGACTAGTACTTTACGACATGAGTATGAGTTGGTGGTTTGACGAAGCTGGAAGCATATACCTTGATATGCTATAGTTGAGGTTCTATCGTAGGGCCAATATACTTACATGTTGGGTATGTGTGACTAGTCAGTCAAGACAGACTTGTACAAGATAGTTTCTATACTATATCGCCCCTTGTAGTTGTCTGAATGATCTAAATATCTAGGGCCCTGGGAAACATGACTTGGATGTTTGCTTTAGGGTAGCTCCCTTAGAAAGCGAAAACAATCCAGGAGGTCGTAAATCATTGGACTAGAGGCCTAAGAATGGTAGATGTCATTTAGAGAGGTGTTAGTACACTTCTTCCTCTCTAAATGTACGGCGATGTATAGAGGGGTATTTTAATCATTATACCTGTATGTTGGAGACTTTGCTAACGCAGCACTGTCCTTGGGGTCAATATTTCCTTATGGTGTTATTAGAAAATATTTTAAATGTAAAATACAACTATTTATATGGTAAGGGTATTTTGGTTATTTTAGTAGCCAATGTGATGTGTCTTTTGATCCCTAGTATAGATCGTGAGTCCGAATAAAATACGGACTAAAGAATTGATCTTAAATTAAATGAAATTTATTTTATTTAAGTAGCCTGATTTAATTATTGGGCTAGAATAAAATAAAGGTCCATGAAGAGAGAATTAATTAAATTAGTTTGGTGGGTTAATTAATTATTCAGGGCTTTGGCCCAGTTTGAATAATTAAAGATTAACCTGGGACTAAACTAATATAGGCTTATTTATTGGACTAGTTTATTTTGGCTGGAAAATTAATTATTAATTGGGGCCATTTATGTGGTTCTAATTAGAATAATTAATTAAGCCCAAAAGTTTAAACTAAGAGTCCAATGGCCCAGTCCAGTATAACCTAGGGTTTTTATTTAGGTTAAACAAGAGGATTGGAAACAAGGTTGTTGTAAGTACATACACTCTCTGAGACGACTTCTTCTCTGTGAAAAGCTAGACGTCTCTCTCTCTCTCTTTCTCTCCAGAAAAAAGGTTCCTTAGTCTGTAGTTGTTCACCAAATGGATATAGGCAGGCCATATACTGGAAGATCGAGGGATTGGCGTTCACCTACATCCAAAGACGGAGTAGGAGACTTGCAGGAATTGCACCAGAGGCTACCACCAGCACACCTACCTTGGTTGTGCACGTTCCGGTCCAGCCAACTCTTAGAACGAGGAAAAGAGGTAAAAATTTTTTAACCTCGGAGTCCCGCCGAGCACAACCGGTGCTGGCTAGGGCAGCCGGCGCCGACTCTGATCAAGATTCCCCTATTCTTGGTTTTTTCTAGTTTTTTATCTTCGCTTTCGCTGCGTGCCCTATGTTTTCGGTTTTCTATGCCTTCAATTGGTATCAGAGCGAGAAGGTTTTGTGAAAATATAGGGAGCATACATCTAGATGAATAAAACTAGACACATATGTGTGATTAAAATTGTGATATGTCGCTGTTTTTGGTATGGATAGATTCTCTGTTAAACCTCGTAGGTGGAGGTATAGGAATGTGTAATTTACTATTTTTCTTAGCAAATCTTGTAAGCCCAATATTTATGGGTATAGGTGATTGTTGGTTTTGGTTGATTTCACTGTATTTGGTTTGAAATTGGAGAGCCATCGAAGCCAGATGTTGTGTAGACAAACAGGGAAAATTCGCAAAAAAATAAAATTGTAGGAACAGGCGTCCAGACCATAACTGACGTCGGCTTGGTGTGCTGGAACCGGCGCCGGCTTGGGTTTGGAAGGCCAGTCCGCTCGCTAGTTTCTCGTGGGTCCTGGTTCTGTGCAGCGGGTGTAGTGGACCACAGTGCAAATGAGTGTATGAACCAGTGTGGTAGGTGCAGTGGACCAAGGAGAAATTTTTATTTTTTTCCTTGTAATTTTTCTTGCGTTTTCTTTTGGTTTTGGGGTCCATACCAGGCGAAGTTAGTATTTTGCAATAGTTAATATTCAAGGAATATTTTTGCATGAAAAATATTAGTAAGGCATTTTAGGATTAAATAAGACCATTAATTAATTAATGTGTTTAATTCTATTATCTAGGCACTTAGGTTTAAAAATAGAAGTGCATGAAAACGTCTACTGTTTTCTAGCATGCTATTTATTTTTGTACCTATGTGCACGTTTTCTCAAAGACCAAAGTCTTTGGGAATGTTTTTGACAAGGAAAACATTTTTCTACAAATTAAATGGTTATTTTAGCTTGAACAAAAATTAATCCTTAGATATTTTCTCAAAGGATTTAATACTTGACATAGAAAATATATTGGATTTAGATATTTTTGTAAGGTTAAAATAGAAAACCATTTTTGTTTTAATTTGGCACAAGAAAAAATGTTTTGTTAAATAAACTTGAGACCAAAGTCTCTAGAAAGTTTTAATTGGAAAATTTTTTGAAATCATTAAGTTTTTAACTTAAATAAAATTAGTCCATGGGAAAAACTCTCAAAGGATATAAATCTTGACATAGAGATTTTTATGGACTTAGATATTTTATTTTGAGTTAAGGGAAAACTTAATGGAGATTTTCAAAAGCATATTTTTTAGAAAACCCTTGTTTTAAAAGACTAAATGGGAGAGGGGTTCCAACGGCCTTACGGCTTCCATCACGATCCTCATTAGAGATCGTGGGTCCCCTCGCGTCACCCTGGGAGTGAACCCATATAGGATAGAGATACCACAAGGATCTAGATCTAATGGAGGGATGTAATTAATAACACAGGGCACGTATTATGATCGGCCAGCCCCTTGTTAGAGGTTATAGTGCGAGAAATGTCCATAGGAAATGAGAGGAAACGGCCATCCGCTCGGTGGAGTTTTCTTCTAGATCATTACCTAGAAGAGAAATTAATTTGTGGTGGTTAACACACTTAGCTTAGGAAACTATTAATCTTCCCAAGAAGCTATGTCAGTTTTCCTAAGAGCCAAATTGATTATTATCAGTTTTGATAATAAGGATAAAGTGCACATATTTGTTTTGTTTTCACAAACTAAATCTTTTTCTTTTATTTTTCAATTTTTTAGAAATGGTAGGAGGTTCTTTTAGTTCATTGGCCGTTATTCTCCGAGAGAATAAGTTAACAGGACCAAACTATGTGGACTGGAAGAGGAACCTGGACATAATACTCACAGCGGAAGAGTATAAGTATGTCTTTTACAAAACCTGCCCTGTAATCGGGGAGGGTTCCACCGTCGAGGAGCGTGAGGCTGAGAAGGCATGGAAGAAGGCTGGCAAGATGACTCGTTGTTACATGTTGGCCTCCATATCTAATATGCTCCAGTACAAACATGAGCACATGACCACTACATATGACATAACTCAATCATTAGCCACGATGTTCACAGATAAGAGCTGGCTCGCAAGGCAGGAGGCTCTTCGAACCATCATTAACACTAAGATGGCTGAGGGAGCATCAGTCAGAGAGCATATGCTCAAGATGATTGCTGCTTTCGAGAAAGCAGAAATGTTAGGGGCTATCATTAACATCGAGAGCCAAGTGGACATGGTTCTTAAATCTCTACCAGGTTCCTTTACTCAGTTCAAGTTGAACTAAAACATGAACAAGTTGAACATGGGTTTAACTAAGTTGATGGAGGAGCTTCAGATGGCGGAGAAGATCATGAAGCCACAATCAAAGGCTATGATTGCTAAGGCTTCATCTTCTAGAACTGGGCCCAAGCCCAGGAAGTTTAAGAAGAAGAAGGGGAACGCAGCGAGCCAGCCCAAGACTCGGCCTAAAGACAAACCCAAGGGCAAATGCTTCAAGTATGGTCTGAAGGGACACTGGAAAAAGGAGTGTCCGGATCTTTAAGCCAAGAAAAATCCCACAGGTAATGTTTTTTATCTAGAGTCTATATCAATGGTTGAATCAACTTTCACTTGGATTGTTGATTCAAGAGCCACTGATCACATCTGTAACTCCTTATAGGGGTTTAGAAAGATTAGAAGACTCCAGAAGGGCGAACATGGATTACGTGTGAGAAATAGAGCACAAGTTTGGGCCCTTGCAATGGGAGAACTGGATCTTGTTTTTTATTGTAATAGCATAGTGGTTTTGAAAGAAATTTTATATGTACCTGGATTTCGACAGAATTTGATTTCGGTTGCGAAACTAATAAATCAAATATATTCTGTATCTTTCCATTCTGGTATTTCAATCAACAGAGATGGAGAAATTTTATGTACTGGGCACATGTATGGGAATCTATTTTTTCTAAACCCTATTAACAATCAATTAAATAATGCTCAATCTGAACCTTTAACAAGAAAGAGAAAGACTATTGTCAATGACTCTTATCTTTGGCATCTAAGGTTGGGTCAAATCAATTTAACCAGCATTTAAAGGTTGATCCATGATGGGACCTTGGGCTCATTGAGATTGAAAAATTAGCCTCAGTGTGAGTCCTGACTAATGGGAAAGATGACCAAAAGGTTATTTGCCCCTAAGGCGGATAGAGCCAAGGAAGTATTGAGTCTTGTTCACACTGATGTGTGTGGTCCCCTATATAAAACTCCTGCACATATCAATGTGTGTAACACACCACTACCTTAGCCCGAAAGGGCCGGGGATGTCGTCCCGTCCAAAGGACAAGGGGTCTTTATAACTAGGTTACACATTCAAAATAATGGAATAAAAAAATACTTAAAACTTAAAACTTATACAATCCAAGAATTTAAAAAAAAAATCCAGAAATAAAATTATTCACTCTCAGCTCCTAAAGCATTACATAAAAATAAATAATAAAATCTCTTCCAAGGCGGACAACACTAGCTACTCATCCCTACAGCAGGATCGACCTGAAATCATGATAAAAAGGGTGATGAGATAAAAATCTCAGTAAGTCCGTGTGTACTTCAAGTGTCCAGTGGAAACAGTTCGTAGATGCAAAGTATAACATTTTCATAAAAGAAATATTGGAAAGCAATAAACAACAGTCAAAATCAAGAGTGGTGTTTTGGCTTTTCCAACCATACATATACAATAAAATCAACCACTCAAAAAGGTGGTCATGGGTTACCACACGTTGGGCCCTATAACCATACAATGGTCAGAATGCCACACTTTGTGCAGACTAACAAAAGAAGGTGATCGGCCTACCGAGCAAGATACTCCTCCTTCTCTATACCCAAACAAAACCGATTGTCCATTCCGGCAACACACAGTCTACTTGACTGAAAACTGCTCACTCGAACCGGCACAACTTACTGGATTGACATCTTATCTGGGAAGGACTCACCCCTCAGAGGTGGCCACCTATTGAAAGACTTACCCTAACCCTTCAAAGACTAGTCCTAGCAGTCCATCCTTATTGAGTACTCAACGTAATTAATCCCACTTGGGGGAAAATGAACAAAACATAGTTCCACTTGAAAATGGCAATTAAGGATTTCCAAAGTCTTTGTTAAAATCAGTTTTAGAAAGAGTTTTAGGATTTGAGTAAATCTGTTCATTGATTTTTCAAATAATTTGTTTAACTGAAATGGGAAATAGGACAATCCTCAATTGCCTTTACAGAAGTGAGTGTCCACACACTCTACATTTGGCTTGCCATAATAATCATTTTGCATCAAATGGTTTTTTATGCAGGAGCTTACCTGATCCTTGCTCAAAGTAAAGGTCACCAACAGCTGACCTAACCCCGCCTGGGTTAAACTTGAGCCATAATCAGACTCAAGCCAAATATTCACTTTCACAAATAAAACTAGCTCAACTTACTACCATCATGTCCCTAGTGTCCCAAGCTTTAAGGCTAGATAACAAATAAAAGGGTTTATAAGACAAATCTAGCTTGATATTAAAATAATTAGGGTTTGGAAAATAGGTACTATAAGTTGAAAGTTTAAATCTTGCTAAAAATAAATTAGGGTTTATTTGATGAAGGGTCCTAGAACCTAGATGTAATTATTTAAAATAATAATCTATTGTTAATTAATTGTTAGAAAATAATTAGTAACTAAAATTAGTTGTAAGTAAATTTTAATAGATTTTGATTAAAGGATAATAAATAAATTTTAATAGTATTTATGAATATAAGACTTACAAAATTAATATTTCACTTATTATGATTACCTATATAAAAGGCTTTATTTGATATTATTATTTTATATAATATCTATATATTTTATTTCTTTAATAAAAGCTATCATTTATTTGACTAAAATATCACTATTTTATATACAAGACCAAATCCACATTTTCCTAGGGTTTTCGAAATTTACTAGAAAAAGTCATAGTATTAATCATTTTATTCATGAAATAAAATTAACTTAGGGACAATACGGTCATATGACCATATTTCTATTTGCTAACCACAATCATGAACATATACTCCACTCAAATTCATCAAATCATCCAAATCATGAATAAAGGCATAAATCTAAATTTACCAAGACATAATACAAACTCTACTAACATAAACATAATTATGGCTTTAACAATCATACATGAACATAAACCCTATTCGCCAAAGGTGATATAATCTTTAACATGCTTGATCACATATACTACTCATGATATGGAGACATGCCTTAAACCCTAAAAATGCCATACAATCAACTCATGCATCAATCCCATCTCCATCATATGCACACATTTATTCATGCTTCAATCACAACTCATCACATGCTCAAACCCTAATCATAATCCATCTCCTTTCAATATCATCCTAGAGATATGAATCTAGAATTTAAAGAGAGGGTTGAAGAGGCTTACTTGATTGATAACTACCTTGGAGTAGTTTCAAAGGGATCCAACTCCTAGGGGACTTGATCCAACCAAGAGAGATGAAGGAAACATGGCAATGGTTGAAGAAACCATTTGGCCAAGAGAGAGAGAGAGAGAGAGAGAGAGAGAGAGAGAGAGAGAGAAGAGGAAACGAGAGTCCACTAGTATGTTTATATATACATATATTCATTAGAAGTTGAAGATGAGAGAAGGTGGGGTGATTGATCATGCTTACCTTGAAGGTGTTCTTGAGCCTTTACAAAAATACTGGTTTTTCGATCCAAAAGAGAGAGTTGGATTTCGAAGTTTGATGTTAAAAATTGCAGAAGTGGTTTCAAGGGGTGGAGTAGGTGTGATCTGGAGTTTTTGGAGAAGATTGGAGTGATTTGGAGTGGTATTAGGCGTATGGATGCTAGCAGGTGTTCTTGGTGTTCTAGGTGTTCTTGAAGGTTGAAGAGAATGGAGAGGATTTGATTGAAGCTGGCCGAAATTCTATGGGATTGGAGTGACCGAATTGTTTGAGAGGTTTTGGTAGTTGATTTTTTTGGGTTGAGAGGAAAAGGAAGGCTGGTTGCTTGAAATCCTAAAAGAATATTTTAGGGAATCAAATTTGGAAACAAAATATGGCAAGAAGATCTTTGATGGAGGAGAGCTTTTGGGAAGCTCCAATGGCCGGCTGAGTTGGCTAGGGATTTTGATAGAATGAAAGCTATTTGAAAAAGCTTAATGATGGCTGAAAATATGGAGTACAATGGTGAAGGGATTTCTGTATGTTTGAGGGATGATTTATGGAAGTTTACTAAATATGTTTGCTGGAATTTTGGTCTTCAATCAATGGCCTGATTGGAGTAATTGATGGAGATATTTTAGGAGCAACCATGGACTATTTTTCGAGCAGACTACTGGAGAAGATGATGGAGCTCAGTTCATGGCTGTTCAAGGGAAGTTTGTACAGAAAAATGGTGAAGTTTTGGTCAGGGCTGAAGAAAGAAGAAAGCTGGAAATTCTACCCAGTTTTTTTCGCAAGCTGGCTGGAATTTCTGGGCAGATTTTTTTGCCATTGTTTAGTCAGTTTGCAGAGGATTTGAAGGGGAATTCAGAGGAATTTCAAGGCTGGTTTCCAGCCTTCTTTATGGAGGAAAAATGTGGCTAAGGTGCTAGATGAAAAACTAGAAGAAACAGCTTGGTGTAGGTTCACCAAAGCTGCGAATTTGCCTAGAAAATTTTCTGGTTTGCACAGCATTTGTGCAGTCCGGTTTTGGCCTTATAATTTCAGACTTCAAGCTGGTCAAGAGGGCTATTTTTCTGGTAGCATTTGGGAGGGAATGATGACTAAAAATTTCGACACTTGGACTGAACAAGAAGCTGGAAAAATTCCAGATTACTTCATGAAGAAAATGAACATAGCTAGGGTGGAGTTTTAAAGGTTCAACCATGAAGATTAATCTCTTGGGAACCTTCCACAACTCCTACCCATTTTTGGTCCACAAGATGTCTTACACTTAGACATTTTTGAACCTTCAAAGCCACAGCACTTTGCTAGAATTTTTTGGAATAGAATTGGCTTGAATAAATTGAACAACTTAATGAATTGAGAAGTAAGGAAAACTAAGGATCAAGAACGGTATGAATTCCCTTAGAAATTTTTGTAGGGCACAAGAGTAGGATTAGGATACTCTTATCATAACTCCCTTAGGACAACACCTCTACTCTTCCCTAAAGCATACAAGGCCGAAAATAGCCTCCTTAAATAAAAATAAAATTTAATCATGCAAAAACTTAAATGATGGAATTTGAACCCAAGACCTCTCAAGAATTAATTCTAAAGCTCTAACCACTAAACCACAACAACTCTTATTCTTATTTTCTCTTCAAAATATTTTTTCTATTTAATCCTCAAGCTATCTCCCTGTTTTCACCTCAAGTAAAAATTACCATTTTGCCCTTCTTACTTAATAACCACAATTAAGCCTTCTAGGTTACAAATCACAAATCCAAAGCACATAAAATCATATAAAAATATATTTAAGCATGCAATAAAATATGATATGCATCCCAACCCCCTTACTCTAAAGTTGGTTTCAACTGGGGTTTCACAGTGTAAATAAGACTCAATACTTCCTTGGCTCTATCCGTCTTAGGGGCAAATGACCTTTTGAGTGTTCAGGAAAACAGTTCATGTATGCGAGTTGTAAAATTTCATAAGAGAAAATACTGGCAAGCAATAAATAAGGTTAAAATAAATAGTGGCATTTTCCTCTTTTCAAACCATACAAGTGCACAATAAATTTAACCACTCAAATGGGTGGCCATGGGTTACCACACGTTGGGCCCCATGTCCATATAACGGTTAGAATGCCACACTTTGTGCAAACTGACAAATAGTAGGTGTACAGTCTACTGGGTAAGATACTCCTCATTCTCTACACCCAAACAAACCGGTTGTTCACTCTGGCAACACACAGTCCACATAACTGAAATTTGCTAGCTCAGACCGGCATGACTAAGTAATACTGTCGTTTCTCAAAGTTGAGTTCATCTTCTGGAGGTAGCCTCCTCCCAGAAGACTCGCTCTTACTCTTCAAAACTAGTACTACTAGCCTACCCTTATTGAGTACTCAACGCTGATTGTCCAACTTGGGAGAAAATTGATAAAACATTACTTTATTTGGAAATAGCAATTAAGGGTTTCTAAAGTCCGTGTCAAAATTGGTTTTAGAAATAATTTGGTGTTTGAGCAAAACAGCTTGTTGACTTTTAAATAATTTGCTTGACTGAAACAAGAAAGGAAACAATCCTTAATACAAAATAGTCCGAAGCATGATGTCTCAAGAAAAGGATCAGGTAAGCTTATGCATAAAACTTATTTTCTGTAAAAAGGTTACTATGGTAAGCCAAACGCGAAGTGTGTGACACTTATTTTGTAAAGGCAATTAAGGACTGTTTCCTTTCTTGTTTCAGTCAAACAAATTATTTGAAAATCAACAAGCAATTTTGCTCAAACACTAAACTATTTCTAAAACCAATTTTGACACGGACTTTAGAAACCTTTAATTGCTATTTCCAAATAAAGCAATGATTTATCAGTTTTCTCCCAAGTGGGACAATCAACGTTGAGTACTCAGTAAGGGTAGGCTAGTAGTACTAGTTTTGAAGAGCAAGAGCAAGTCTTCTGGCAGGAGGACACCTCCAGAAGATGAACTCAACTTGGAGAAACGACAGTACTACTTAGTCATTCCGGTCCGAGTTAGCAAGTTTCAGTCATGTGGACTGTGTGTTGTCGGAGTCGACAACCGATTTGTTTGGGTGTAGAAAAGAAGGAGTATCTTACCTGGTAGGCCGTACACCTACCTTTTGTCAGTCTGTACAAAGTGTAGCATTCTAACCGTTATATGGACATGGGGCCCAACGTGTGGTAACCTATGGCCGCCCATTTGAGTGGTTGAATTTATCGTGCACTTGTATGGTTTGAAAAGAGGAAAACGCCACTATTTATTTTAACCTTATTTATTACTTGCAAGCATTTTCTCTTATGAAATTTTACAACTCGCATACATGAACTGTTTTCCTGAACACTCAAAGCACACACGGACTTACTGAGAATTTTATCTCATCACCTTTTATGCCATGTTTCAGGTCGATCCTGCTGTGGAGATGAGTAGCTAGAATGTTGCCTACTTGAAGACTCTTGTTGTTTATTTTATATGTTACTTTTTGAGCTAATAGTGAACAATGTATTTTGGATTTGTTCTTGAATTTTTGGGTTGTAATAAGTTTTAATTTTAAAGTCTTGTTTTATTTCCATTTGTGTGACTTAGTTATAAAGACCCTTTGTCCTTTGGACGGGGTGACATCCCCAGCCCTGTTAGGCCTAGGTAGTAGGGTGTTACAAGTGGCATCAGAGCCTAGGTTTAGGCAAATATTGATAGTATATGTTCTGCATTATTAAGTTCAAATCTTTTATCTAACCTATCTTGTTTATGCTGTAGGATGGTTAGAATGCTTAGAATAGCAAAGAAAGGGCAGCAATAGCATCCTCCTATCCCTATCTACCCAGAAGAGCTACCAGTGCCTCAACTTGCACCTTAGCCAATTATTCCCTTGGAAGATAGCAGTGACGATAATGTCCTGATCAATGAGCCACCCCCAATACCTGTGATAGATTTGGTTTCAAACAGTAAAGAAGAGGAAATTGATATGGCATATGTTCCCCACCCTCCTAGTCCCGTAGTTGACTTATCAGTTGATAGTGATGATCCGGGGGAGATAGATTACGAATCTCCACCTAGACCTTCCTTCATACCTCCATCTAATCAGGTTGAGACCGGGGAGAGTTCTGGGCGACCTGAGAAAGAGCCAATGGATGGGTTTGCAAGTGGGGCTGGGATAGACTTCACTAAGAATACTGGGGGTTGGTTATATGATGCCAACTTTGAAGATTCTGATGAGGACTAGAGGGGCTGAGAGCTATTATGATCAGGATGTTTATTTACTACTTTTCGTAAACTTCTATGTTAAGGATTTCATTTCTGTTTACTACTTTAATTTCAAATTCATGTAAATAAGAGTACTTGGAGTACTCTAAGGTTTGAAAAATTTTTACGCAATTCTTTATACAAAAACTTGCATCTGATTTTCTTTTACTTAAACCTAAATGTGATTGCATGCTTAAAATGTTTTAAATTTAAATGCATAAACTCATCATCTGGGCTTGGTTTAGAATGGCACCCAAGCGCTGTGTAGCCACATCAGGCAGAACTTGTGACGCCGGAGGTTGAGATGACTCAAATGTAGTCACTCAATCGGGGGAATGAGAGAGAGCCAGATTTGGAAATAGGGTCAGAAGAACCTGTTGGAGTGACAATGGGGCAAGCGTTCAGCAAGGATGTCAAGGATATTTAGCTTATGTGATAAACAAGTCGAAGGACCAGTGCACTCTGAAGGATACCGAGGTAGTAAAGGATGTTCCCGATGTGTTCCCCACGAAACTCACTTCTCTACCTCCCAGCCGAGAAGTTGAATTTATCATTGATCTAGTACCAGGAGCAGAACCAGTATCCCAAACTCCATATCGGATGGCACTAGCGGAGTTGAAAGAATTGAAGGAGTAGCTAGAAGAGTTAGTGAAGCAAGGTTATATCAGACCTAACACGTCGCCCTAGAGAGCACCTGTGCTATTTGTGAAGAAGAAAGATAGGACTCTGAGACTGTGTATCGACAATCTGGGTTTGAACAACCTAATGATCAAGAATAAGTACCCACTACCACTGATTGATGAGCTGTTTGACCAATTGTAAGGATCCAGTTGTTACTCCAAACTGGACCTGAGGCAAAGGTACTATCAGGTGAGGATAAAAGAGGAGGCTATCCCCAAGATGACCTTTAACACAAGATATGGTCACCATGAGTTCGTGGTAATGCCATTCAGGGTAACCAATGCACCAACAGTGTTCATGGATTTGATGCATTGAGTATTCTGACCTTATTTGGACAAGTTCGTGGTGGTCTTTATTGACGACATACTCATTTATTCCAAGAGTCTGGAGAAGCATGCAGAGCATCTGAAGCTGGTATTGGAGAAGCTAAGAGAGCACAAGCTTTTCGCCAAGTTTAGCAAGTGTGAGTTTGTCTAGATAGTGTGGCATTTCTTGGCCTCGTGGTGACCAAGGACGACATCAAGGTAGACCTAGCAAAGGTTGGAGCAGTTTCGGACTGGAAGTAACCGGAGAACATCATCGAGATTCGAAACTTCTTTGGATTGGCTGGCTATGATAGGAGGTTCATCAAAGAATTTTCAACGCTCGCATCGCCTATGACCCGACTGCTAAGGAATGATATACCATTTGTTTGGAGTGAAAAATGTGAAAAGAGCTTCCAAAAACTAAAGCAAAGATTGATGACAGCACCAGTGTTGAGTCTGCCAGAAGGAGATAAGCCTTACGCATTGTATAACGATGCTTCGAAAGAAGGTTTGGGAGTAGTTTTGATGCAAGACCGAAAGGTGATCGCCTATGCTTCTCGAAAGTTGAGGCCTCATGAAGTCAATTACCCCACACATGATCTAGAGTTAGCTGCCATTGTGTTCGCTTTAAAGAAATGGTGACACTACTTGTACAGAGTGGAATACGAAGTGTTCACTGATCACAAGAGCCTGAAGTACATTTTCACCTAGAAGGACTTGAATTTGAGACAGCGAAGGTGGATGGAATTTTTGGAAGAGTACCGTTGTCCAATCAACTATCATCCCAAGAAGGCAAACGTTATTGCTGATGCCCTGAGCAGAAAAGTCAATATGGCTAGGCTAAGGGTACAGGAGATTCAAGTGGTTCAGGATGTGTTGGATAGAAGAGCGGGAGTACAAAGGGAGAAAATTGTTGTTAGCAACCTGAATTTAGTACCAGGTCTAAGGCGGGAAATTATTGAAGCTCAGCAAAGTAATGCAGAATTTCAGCTTTTCAAGGACAAGGAGCTCAAACGGCAAGGCAGTGAATTCCAGCAGGACGAAGTGGGAGTTTCGTATTTCAGAAATCGGCTGTGTGTACTTGAAGAGCAGTAATTAAAGGACAGAATTTTAGAAGAGGCGCATAAAAGCAAGTACGCCATTCATCCGGGGGAAGTCAAGATGTACCAAGATTTGAAGAGGGCCTATTGGTGGCCCGGAATGAAGCGGGACGTGGTCAAATATGTCTCGACATGTCTCACCTGTCAGAAGGTCAAAGCAGAGCACAAGAAGTTAGCAAGACTGTTGCAACTGTTACCAGTGCCTAAATGGAAGTGGGAGGAAGTAACCATGGACTTCGTTACCAGACTTCCTATGTCAAGGACCCAAAAGGACGCCATATAGGTAGTGGTGGATTGACTGACCAAATCTGCACATTTCATACCACTGAATGTAAGAGATTCCATGGAGAAGTTGGCGCAGACCTATGTGTGAGAAATAGTCCGATTGCTTGGAGTGCCTTCTAGTATTGTGCCTGACTGAGATCCAAGGTTTACATCTCGATTTTGGGGCAAGTTTCAAGAATCAATGGAGTCGAGTCTAAAGTTCAGTACGATGGCGCATCCGCAAACTGATAGGCAGTCAGAAAGGGTTATACAAATACTAGAGGATATGCTGAGAGCATGTGTTCTAGATTTCGGGGATAAATGGATCGAATATGTGCCGTATGAGAAGTTGTCGTATAACAACAGTTATCAAGCTTCGATTAGGATGGCTCCGTATGAGGTACTATATGGGCGCAAGTGTCAAGTACCGCTATACTGGAGTTGGTTAGAAGATGGTCATTTAAGCGAATCCAGAGAAGTCTATATTCAGGAAATGTTAGACAAGGTTAAGTTAATCAGGGAAAGGTTGAAAGTAGCTCAGAGCCAATAAAAGAGCTATGCAGACAATAGGCGGAGAGAGTTAGAATTCCAAGTGGGAGGTAGGGTATTCCTAAGATTAACACCGAATAGAGGAATCTTGAAGCATCCGAAAGGTAGGAAGCTAAATCCGAGGTATTTGGGACCATTCCCAATAAAGGAGAGAATTGGGCCAGTGGCGTATTGATTGGATTTGCCAGATGGATTGACAGGAATTCACAACGTGTTTCATATATCGTAGCTAAAAAAGTACAATGCCGATCCCAGTCATGTTTTGAATAATGAGCCGTTGGTGTTGCAACCCAATTTGAGCTATGTGGAGAAATCTGTGAGAATATTAGACCGAAGTATCAAGACTCTCTGGAATAAGCAGATACCGATGGTAAAGGAGAAATGAGAGCATCATGGCATGCTAGATGCCACATGGGAAATAGAAGAGTGGGTAAAGCGGAAGTATCCCGATCTGAGATAGGGGTACGCTGGAATTTCGGGACGAAATTCTCCTAAGGAGGGGAGGATGTGAAACCCCAACTAAAACCAACCCTAGAGTAAGGGAGTCGAGATGCATATCATATTTTCTTGCATGAATATATATATATATATATATATATATATTTGAATGATTTATATGTGCTTTGGAATTGTGATTTATAGTCTAGAAGGTTTAAGTTGTGCTTATTGAGTAGGAAGGGTAAAATGGTAATTTTGCTTGAAGTGAAAATAGGGAGATAGCTTGAGGATTAAATAGGAAGAATAATTGGGAGAGAAATAAGAACAAGAGTTGTTGTGGTTTAGTGGTTAGAGCTTTGGAATTAAGTTCAAATCCCATCATTTAAGTGTTAGCATGATTAAATTTTATTTTGTTTAAGGTTGGACTTTTTGGCCTTTGTATTCTATAAGTAGAACTAGGAGTGTTGTCCTAGGGAAGACATAAAGGGAATGTCCTAATCCTATTCTTATGCCCTATAAAAATTCTTAAGGGATTCATGTCCTTTTACTCTCTAGCTTACCTTAATCCTTTATCAATTAAGTTGTTCAATTTATCCCAAGGCCATTTTTATTTCCAGAAAATCCAGAAAGGTTCATTAACCTTGGAATCTCGAAAATGACTCTTAGAGGATAGAGTATTGGCAGGAAATGGGGAAGGAGTTAAGGACGGTTCCCAAGAGAATTAATCTCCATAGTTGAACCTTCAAACTCCACTCCATAAGTGTTCATTTTCTTCATGGTAGCAATCTGGAAATTTTCTAGCTTCATTTACCAGTCCAGCTATTGAAAACTTCAGCCATTTTTCTCACTCAAATACTACTAGAAAAATAGCCAATTTGTTCAACTTGAAGACTGAAACCTTTGGCCAAAAATCGAACTGCACAAAGTTATGTAAACTAGGAAAAAAAAACCTGGATAGTTTCGCAGCTTAGCAGTCCAAAAACCAAGCTGTTTCTTCTACCCTTCAAACCAGTAATTCATCTCTGTCTTTCCTCCATAAAGAAGGCTGGAAACCAGCCTTAAAGGACCCTCCAATACCCCTTCAAACCTTCTACAAGTCGGCTGGAACATTGCAGAAAAATCTGCACAAAAATTCCAACAAACCATTTGAATGAACAATCAGAAACTCCAACCTTGCTCCCTCTTCAAACTTTGTCCGAAAATCACTTCAACTTTCTGTGAAGCTAACCTAAGTTAGCCATGAACTGAACTTCTTCACCCCCTCCATTGATCTGCACGAATGAGCACCATAGCTACACCTTAAATCACTCCATCAACTACTCCAATCAAGCTTCCAATTAGAATTCAAAATTTTAGCAAATTGTTCCATGAAAACTTCCATGGATTAGGCTCCAAACAACCAGAAATCCTCCCACCATTACACTCAAAATTTTGGCCACCCTATAGCTCATACAAACCTCATTCATCTCAATAAAACTTCAACAAAACCAGTCGGCCATAGTAGCTCCAAGAACCTTCATCAACCAAACCACTCTTACCATATCTTCAATCTTAATTCACTCCCTAAATTACTTCTTTTGAATTTCAAACAACCAGCTTTTCCTCTTTTCCCTAAACTGAAAATTCAATCACACGAATTCTTCTAACCATTCGTCTAACCCCCTACAGCAAATTTCGTCCAGCTTTCTTTCCATTCTCTCCATTCTCTCCATTTCTCCAAGAACACACACCACCATTCTTCAAGCCTACGACCACTCCAAACACCTTCAATCCCTTCCAAAAACTCCAGATCACATTTACTCACCCTCTAAAGACCATTTCTGTATTTTATAACATCAAACATTGAAAACAAAATTCTGCTATCGGATAAAACTAGAAATTTTCTTGAAGATTCAAGAACTCTCTCAAGGACTCTAAGAATGATTTTGATCATTCTTCTTTTTCTCTTCAATCTTTAATATAATGTACTAATACTCTCTCTCTCTCTCTCTCTCTCTCTCAGCCGAAATGGTTGTTTCAACCATGGCTGTTCTTCTTCTTCTTCCTTGGGCAAATCAAGCCCCATTCGCGTGTGGATCTCCTTGGATCGTCAAAACAATTGTCATCAACCAAGTATTTCTCTTTAACCCCCTCCTTAATTCTAAAATCATGTCTCCTAGATGTTGTTAGAAAAGGATAGATGATGTTTAGAGATTGAGTATATGCTTGTGTATGAAGGAGTTGAGATTGGAGTATGAGGATGTTTTGCCATGATTAAGTGCTGTAGTATTTCTTGTGGATCGATGCATGTTTTTCATGTCTTGAGTAAGTTGGATGGTTAAGCATGCAAGATATTATGTAACACCCCGCTATCTAGGCTCGCCAGGGCCGGGGATGTCGCCCCGTCCAAAGGATAAGGGGTTTTTATAACTAGGTCACATATATGAAATAGCGAAAAATGAATGATACTAGAACTTAAAATTTATTACATCCCAAAATAAATATCAATCCAAGAATAAATCCTAAAATACCAAAAATAAATCCGTAATAAAATTTAACCACTCTCATCTCCCCAAAACATTACACAAAAAAAAAAAAAATCATCAGAAAATCTTTTGAAGCAGGTATAATCTAGCTACTCATCCCCACAGTAGGATTGACCTGAAATCATGGTAAAACAGTGGTGAGACAGAAATCTCAGTAAGTCCGTGTATGCTTCGGGTGTTTAGTGAAAACAGTTCGTGAATGCAAAGTATAAAATTCTTTATAAAAGGTCACTGGTAAGCAATAAACATCAGTAAAAAACACGAGTGGTGTTTTGGCGTTTCCAGCCTCACATAATTTATAAAATCGACCACTCAAAAGAAAGGATTACGGGTTACCACACGTTGGGCCCCATAACCGAATGGTCAGCATGCCACACTTTGTGCATACCGCCGGTCCGAATGTCACACTTTGTACAGACTGACAAAAGTAGGTGATCGGCCTATTGGGCAAGAAACTTCTTCTTCTCTATACCCAAATAACAACCGGGTGTTCATTCCGGCAAAACACAGTCACTTGACTGAAAAGAACACTGCTAGCTCGGACCGGCACGACTTACTGGACTGTCGTCTTATCCGGGAAGAACTCACCCCTCAGAGGAGGCCACCTACTGAGAGACTTACCCAAACCCTTCAAAGACTAGACCTAGCAGTCTACCCTTATTGAGTACTCAACGACATTTCCCACTTGGGATAAAATGAACAAACATTGTTCCACATGAAAATGGTAATTTAAGGGTTTCCAAAGTCTTTTGTAAAAATCAGTTTTAGCAAGAGTTTGAGTTTGGGCAAATCTGCTCATAGATTTTTAAATAATTCAAATGTTTGAAATAAGAAAGGATTTTAACCCTCAATTGTCTTGACATAAATGAGTGTCCATACACTCTACATTTCGCTTGCCATAGGGAAAACATTTCACATCAATCAGGTTTTATGCAGGAGCTTACCTGATCCTCGCTCACACAATAGGTCTCCAACAGCTGACCTAACCCCGCATGGCAAAAACAAACCACAATCAATTTCAAGCCACAATCCACTTCATCAATTTTAAATCAACTCAACTTGCTACTACCATGATCCTAGTGTCCCAAGCTTTAAGGCCAAATAATAAATAAATGCGTTTATAGATTGAGCCTAATTTGATATTTAAAATAATTAATGGTTTGGGAAATAAATTCTAATAAGTTGAAAGTTTAAATCTAGCTAAGAAAAATTTAGAGTTTATTTGATCAAGAGTCCTAGGTAGTATTAGGTAAACTAATGATTTATTAATAATCTAGTTTTTAGAAAATAATTGATAGTTAAAATTAGTTGAGAATAAATTTAACGAGTCTTGTTTGGAAAATAATAAGTAAACAGGGTTTTGATTTAATAAATATTTTACTAATTATAATCATTCCCATAAAAGGCTTTAATTGATTTCATTATTTTAAATAATATTTATTTATTTTATTTTTCTAGCAAAAATTATTATTTATTTGACTAAAATATCCTTTATATATATATAATAATCCAAATCTACCATTCCTAGGGTTTTTCGAAATTACTAGCAAAACTTATATCATTAAATATTTTATTCATGAAATAAAATTAGCTTAGGGACAACTAGGCCATGATCAAATTTTTATGGCTATCCACAATTAAGAACACATACAATCCCTCAATTCATCAATTCATCCAAATCATGCATATAAGCATAGATCTAAATTTATCAAGACATGATCTAACCTCTACTAGCATAAATATGATCATGGCTTCAATAATCCAACATGCATATAAATCCTATTCACCAAATGTGGCATAATCTCTAGCATACTTCATCACAAAATACTACCTATGACATGCATCAAACCTCAAATCATCATACAATCAACAAAGATAATCCTTCCATGCATAAATCCCATCTCCTTCACAATCATACATATATTCATGCTTCAACCTCAACAATACATACTCAAATCCTATCACCATCCACCTTCTAACAACATCATCCTAGAGACATGAATCTAGTATTTAAAAGAAATATTGAAGGCACTTACTTGGTTGATGAATACCTTGAAGGAGTTTGGAATGGATCTCAACTCCTAGATGCTTAAATTCGTCCAAGGGAGATGGAGATAGCATGGCCGTGGGAGAAGAAGCCATCCGGCCAAGAGGAGGGAGTTTCGGCCATGAGAGGAGAGAGAGAGAGAGAGAGAGAGAGAGAGAGAGAGAGAGAGAGAGACCATTAGCATGTCTATTCACATATATTCTCATTAGAGATCAAGATTGGAGAAGATGAAGTTGTTAGAACAAACCTACCTTGAAGGTGTTCTTGAACCTTCATAGAATTTTCTGGTTTTGTTCCGAAGTACCGAGTTGATTTGTGGAGTTTGATGTTAAGAATGGTGTTGATAGACTCACGGTAGTGAGTAGGTCAAATCTGGAGATTTTAGAGAAGGTTTGAAGTGGTTTGGAGGGGTATTAGGTGAAAGGAAGAAGTAGGTGTTCTTGGTGTAGTGTGTGTTCTTGAAAGTTGAAGGAATTTGAGAGATCGTAGTTTGCAGCTGCCGAAATTCTGTGAGAACTTGGGCTATCCAAATTTTTGTAGGGTTTAGGAAGATGATTTTCTGATTTGGAAGAGAAAATGAAAGGCTAGTTGTTAAAATCCTTGAAGTGTATTTTTAGAAAGCAATTTTGGAAACTAAATAACCTAGAATATCTTGATTATTGGAGAGCTTTGGAAGTCTGCCATGGCCGACTGTTATGAGTAGAATTTCGGTCGGATTAAAGCTGAGTTAAGGAAGCTTATGGTGGCCGAAAAGAGGGAGCATAATGGTGAAGAAAAAGTCTGGTTATTTGAGGGATACATTATGGAAGGTTGCTAAACTATGGTGGCTGGAATTTTGGTAATCAATCAAGCATGATTGATGGGATTTGTTGGAGAGATTTTCGGACAGCCATGATGAATTTCATGCAGAAGCTTTAGGGGAATAATGGAGCTCTGTTACTGAAGGTTTAAGGGAGGTTTATGTAGAACAAGGATGGGGTTTCGGCTGGAAAAGAATTAGGAAACAAAGCTGGACAGTTTGGATTGCACAGGATTTTCGCTGGCTGGAATTCCTGGACAGCTTTTCGGTAGCCATTTCCCAGCCAACTTGCAGAGTGTTTGAAGGGGAATTTTAGGGGCTTTTAAGGATGGTTTCCAGCCTTCTTCATGGAGGAAAAACATGGCTAAAGTGCTGAACAAAATCTTGAAGAAAACAGCTTGGTTTTGGACTCTCAAAGTTGCGATTTGCCCAGGAATTTTTGCTGGTTTTGTTCCATCTTTGGGCAGTCCGAAAATGACCAAGAAATTCAGGTTGTAAGCTGATCCAAAAGACCATTTTTCTGGAAGTATTTGGAAGGGAATGTTAGCTAAGAATCTCGACACCTTGAAGGCACAATAAGCTGGAAAATTTCAGCTCATTCCAAGAAGGAAGATGAACCTAGCTAGAGTGAATTTTTAGCAAGTTCAATAGAGGGATTTATCCTCGTGGAATCTCCTACAACTCTTCCACATTTTTAGACCATAAGAAGTCTTTCACTAAGACATTTTGATCCTACAAAGCCACAACACTTTATTGAAATTTCTGGAAAGAAAATGGCTAGAACAACTTGATCAAACTAAAGAGTTGAGAAACAAAGAAAATCAAAGATTAAGGAAAATGAATTCCCTCTTAGGAAATTCGAAAAGGCCAAGGGAGTAGAATGAGGATGCTCCTAACATGTCTCTCTTGGGACATCATCACTACCCTATTCTAAGCACCTAAGGCCGAAATTATTACTTCCCAAGACAAAATAAAATTTAACCAAGCTAAAGCTCCCATGACGGAATTTGAACACAAGACCTCAAGAATTAATCCCAAAGTTCTAACCACTAAACCACAACAACTCTTATTATTATTTTCACTAGAAAATTATTTCCTATCTAATCCTCATGCTATCTTCCTATTTTCACCTCAAGCAAAAATTACCATTTTGCCCTTCTCCCTCAATACTCACCAACAAGCCTCCAAGACATTAAAACTCAAATCCAAGGCACATAAAAACATATAAAAATATATTTAATCATGCAATAAAGTATGATATACATCCCAACCCCCTTACTCTAAGGTTTGTTTTGACTGGGGTTTCACATCCTCCCCTCCTTAGAAGAATTTTGTCCCGAAATTCAAGCATACCTCTATTTCAGCTTAGGATACTTCCGCTTAACCCATTCTTCCGACTCCCATGTGGCATCCTGCGTGCCGTGGTGCTCCCACTGAATCTTAACCATCGGTATCTATTTGTTTCGAAGAGTCTTGACACTGCGGTCCAATATTCGCACAGGCTTCTCTGCATAGCTCAGGTCTGGCTGCAACACTAATGGTTCATCATTCAATACATGATCGGGATCTGCATTATACTTCTTCAATTGTGACACATGAAACACATCATGGATTCCCATCAACCCATCTGGCAGGTCCAATCGGTAAGCTACCGGTCCAATCCTTTCCTTAATTGGAAACGGTCCCAAATATCTCGGATTCAAATTTCTGCCCTTCGGATGCTTCAAAATTCCTCTGTTTGGCGTCAACTTCAAAAACACGCTGTCCCCGACTTGAAATTCTAATTCTCTTCGCCGGTTGTCCGCATAGCTCTTTTGCCTACTCTGTGCCGCCTTTAACCTTTCCCTAATCAATTTCACTTTATCCAATATTTCTTCGACACATACTTCCCCAGTTTTGCTCACATGACCATCTTTGGACCAACTCCAATATAATGGTACCTGACATTTGCGCCCATACAAGGCCTCATACGGTGCCATCCCAATCGAAGCTTGATAGCTATTGTTATATGATAATTCGGCATACGGTACACACTCTATCCATTTATCCCCGAAGTCCAAAACACAGGCTCTCAGCATATCTTCCAATATATGTATCACTCTCTCTGACTGCCCATCGGTCTGCGAATGCACCGTCGTACTGAATTTTAGACTCGACCCCATCGCTTCCTGAAACTTTCCCCAGAAAAGCGACGTAAACCTCGGGTCTCGATCTGACACTATACTTGAAGGCACTCCATGTAGTCGGACGATCTCTCGAACATAAGTCTGAGCCAGCTTCTCCATTGAGTCCCTCACATTCACCGGTATGAAATAGGCAGACTTGGTTAGTCGATCCACCACTACCCATATGGCGTCCTTTTGGGTTTTTGACATAGGGATCCTAGTGACAAAATCCATGGTCACCTCCTCCCACTTCCATTCCGGCACGGGCAATGGCTGCAATAGACCCGTTGACTTCTTATGCTCTGCTTTAACTTTCTGGCAGGTGAGACAGGTCGAAACATACTTGACTACATCCTGCTTCAATCCGGGCCACCAATAAGCTCTCTTCAAATCCTGATACATCTTAACTTCCCCCGGATGAATGGCATACTTGCTCTTGTGCGCCTCCTCCAAAATTCTGTCCTTCAATTGCTGCTCTCCAGGCACACACAATTGATCTCTGAAATGAAAAACTCCCGCCTCATCTTGACGGAATTCACTGCCTAGCCGCTTAAGCTCCTTATTCTTGAAAAGTTGAAACTCGACGCTGCTTCGCTGAGCTTCCACGATCTCCTGCTTCAAATCCGGCACCAACTTCAAATTGATGATGACAATTCTTTTGTCTTGTACTTCTGCCCTTTTGTCCAACACATCTTGAACCGCTTGCACTTCCTGCACCTTCAGTCTGGCCATTCCAACTTTTCTGCTCAGGGCGTCTGCCACAACGTTGGCCTTCCCGGGATGGTAGTTGATCGGGCAACGGTATTCTTCCAAGAATTCCATTCACCTCCGCTGCCTCAAGTTCAGGTCCTTTTGAGTGAAGATATACTTCAGACTCTTATGGCCGGTGAACACCTCATATTCAGCTCCATACAGGTAGTGTCACCATTTCTTTAAGGCGAACACTATAGCTGCCAGCTCCAAATCTTGAGTGGGATAATTGACTTCATGAGGTCTCAACTTCCGAGAAGCATAAGCAATCACCTTTCGGTCCTGCATCAACATTGCTCCCAGTCCTCCTTTCGAAGCGTCAGTGTACAGCGCATAAGGTTTGCCTTCCTCCAGTAGACTCAATACCGGTGCCGTCATTAGTCTCTTCAATACCGGTGCCGTCATTAGTCTCTTCTTCAGTTCTTGGAAGTTTTTCTCGCATTTCTCGTTCCACACAAAGGGAACATCCTTTCGCAATAATCGGGTCATTGGCAAAGCAAGAGTCGAAAATCCTTTGATAAACCTTCGGTAGTAACCAGCCAATCCCAAGAAACTCCGGATCTCAGTAATATTCTCCGGCTGCTTCCAGTCTGATACCGCTTCTGTAACACCCCGATACCTAGGCTCGCCGGGGCCGGGGATGTCGCTCCATCCAAAGGACAAGGGGTCTTTATAACGAGGTCACACAAATAAAATAGTGGAATAAAAATAATAAAAATAATACTTCAACTTAAGATTTATTACAACCCAATAATAAATCCACGAATTCCCAAAAGGAAACAAATCCATAAATAAAATTATCCACTCTCGTCTCCCCAAAGCAATACATAAAATCAAAAGACACATTCTCTTCCAAGGCAGATAACACTAGCTACTCATCCCCACAGCAGGATCGGCCTGAAATCATGGTAAAAATGTGATGGGACAGAAATCTCAGTAAGTCTGTGTGTGCTTTGGGTGTTCAGTGAAAACAGTTCGTGGATGCAAAGTGTGAAATCTTTATAGGAGAAATATTGGCAAACAATAAATATTAGTCAAAAGCGAGAGTGGTGTTTTCCTCTTTTTGAAACCATACAAGTGCCCAATAAAATCAACCACTCATAAAGGTGGTCATGGGTTACCACACGTTGGGCCCCATAACCGGTCAGAATGCCAAACACTTTGTGCAGACTGACAAAAGAAATACTGGCAAACAATGAATGATGTTCAAAAATAAGAGTGGCGTTTTGGGCTTATCTAGCCGTACATAATTTATAAGATCAACCACTCGAAAGAAAGGATTATGGGTTACCATATGTTGGGCCCCATAATCGGTCAGAATGCCTAACACTTTGTGCATACTGCCGGTCAGAATGCCTAACACTTTGTGCAGACTGACAAAAGGTAGGTGATCGGCCTACCGGGAAAGATACTCCTCCTTCTCTATACCCAAACAACAACCGGGTGTCCATTCCGACAAAACACAGTCACTTGACTGAAATAAAACAAACTGCTAGCTCGGACCGGCCTGACTAAGTAGTACTGTCGTTTCTCTAAGTTGAGCTTATCTTCTGGAGGTGGCCTCCTGCCAGAAGACTCACTCTTGCTCTTCAAAACTAGTACTACTAGCCTACCCTTATTGAGTACTCAACGTAACATATCCCACTTGGGGAGAAAATGACCAAAACACAGTTCCACTTGAAAATGGCAATTAAGGTTTTCCAAAGTTTGGGGCAAAACTGGTTTTTGAAAGAGTTTTAGGTTTTGAGTAAAACCGCCTCTTGATTTGCTAATAATTTATTTCTCTGAAATAAGAATGGAAATAATCCTCAATTGCCTTTACAGAAATGAGTGACCATGCACTCCACATTTGGCTTGCCAGAAAAAAAAAAATCATTTTTCATCAAACAGGTTTTACGCAGGAGCTTACCTGATCCTTGCTCACAACAAAGGTCTCCAATAGCTGACTTGACCCGCATAGGGTAAATACAAACCACAATCAAACTCAAGCCAAAGACTCACTTTCTCAAATAAAACTAACTCAACTTACTACAATCATGTCCCTAGTGTCCCAAGCTTTAAGACTCAATAATAAATAAAAGGGTTTATAAAATAAATCTAGTTTGATATCAAAATAACTAGAGTTTGAGAAATAGGTACAAAAGTTGCAGGTTTAAATCTTGCTAAAACTAAATTATGGTTTATTTGAAAAAGGGTCCAAGGTAGTATTAGGTAAAATAATGATTTATTAATAATTTAGTTGTTAGAAAATAATTGATAGCTAAAATTTGTTGAAAATAAATTTAATGAGTCTTGCTTGAAAAATAATAAGCAAATCCTTAATGGGTTTTGATTAAAAGATAAAAATTAAATTTTTAGTAATAAATATTTTATTAATTATAATTATTTCCATAAAAGGCTTTAATTGGTTTTATCATTTTAAATAATATATATATATATATTTTCCAGCAAAAACTATTATTTATTTGACTAGAATATCACTATTTTATATAAAAGACCAAATCCACATTTTCCTATGCTTTTCAAAATTTTACTAGAAAAATCATATTACTAGATATTTTATTAATGAAATAAAATTTAGCTTAGGGATAACTAGATCATGATCATATTCCTATAGCTAACCACAATCATGAACATATACAACCCTTCAATTCATCAAATCATCCAAATCATGCATACAAGCATAGATCTCAATTTATCAAAACATGATCTAACCCCTACTAGCATAAATAAGATCATGGCTTCAATAATCCAACATGAATATAAATCCTATTCACCAAAGGTGACATAATCTCTAGCATACTTCATCACAAATACTACCTATGACATGGAGACATGCATTAAATCTCAAATCATCATACAATCGACCAAGATAATCCATCCATGCATAAATCCCATCTCCTTCATATTCATACATACATTCATGCTTCAATCTCAACAATATATATATATATATATATATATATATATATATATACTTAAATCCTATCGCCATCCACCTACTATCATCATCATCCTAGAGACATGAATCTACAGTTTAAAAGAAAGGTTGAAGGCACTTACTTGGTTGATGAATGCTTTGAAGGAGTTTAGAGTAGATCTCAACTCCTAGATGTCTAACTTTGTCCATAGGAGATGGCGAAAACATGTTCATGGGAGAAAAAGTCATTCGGCCAAGAGAGGGGAATTTTCGGCCATGAGAGAGAGAGAGAGAGAGAGAGAGAGAGAAAGAAATCATTAGTATGTTTATTCGCATAGGTTCTCATTAGAGATCAAGATTGGAGAAGATGAAGTTGTTAGAATAAATTTACCTTGAAGGTGTTCTTGACCTTAACAGAAATTTCTGGTTTTTGATCCAAAAGTGCTAGTTGGATTTTGGAGTTTGATGTTAAAAATGGTACGGATGGACTCACAGCAATGAATAGATGAAATCTGGAATTTTTAGAGGTAGTTTGAAGTGATTTGGAGAGGTATTAGGTGAAAGGAAGTAGTAGGTGTTCTTGGTGTAGTGTGTGTTCTTGAAGGTTGAAGAAAATCGAGAGATGGTAATGCGCAGCTGCTGAATTTTTGTGAGAGATATGGGTGGACGAATTTCTGTAGGGTTTAGGAGGTTGATTCTCTGATTTGGAAGGGAAAAGGAAAGGTTAGTTGTTACAATCTTTGAAGAATATTTTTAGGAAGTGAATTTGGAAACTAAATATTCCAAGAATATCTTGATTGTTGGACAGCTTTTGGAAATCTGCCATGGCTGATTGTTTGAGCAGAATTTCGTGGGATTAATGCTGACTTATGGAGGCTTATGGTGGCCGAAAGTAGGGTGTACAATGATGAAGAAGAAGTATGGTCCATTGAGCAAAATATTATGGAAGGTTACTAAATAAGATGGCTGAAATTTTGGAAACCAATCAAGCTAAATTGCAGGGATTTGTTTGAGAGATTTTTGGACAGCCATTAATGGAATTTCGTGCAGAAGTTCAAGGGGATCAATGGAGCTCTGTTGATGGAGGTTTAAGGAAGGTTTTGACAGATTAAGGTTGGTGTTTTGGCTGGAAGAGAGATAGGAAACAAGCTGGACAAAAATCTGCACAGAAATTTCGCTGCACAGTGATTTTTCTGGCAGATTTTCGTCTGCTGTTCAAAGCCATTTTGCAGCGAGTTTTGAAGGGGATTTCAGGGGTATTCAAGGCTGGTTTCCAGCCTTCTTTATGGAGGAAAAACATGGCTAAGGTGCTGCACAAAATCTGGGAGAAAACAGCTTGGTTTGGAGCTCTCAAAGCTGATTTTCGTACAGGAATTTTTCCTGTTTTGCTCCAACTTGTGCAGTCCGAAATTGGACAAAAACTTTCAGGTTTCAAACTGATCCTAAAGACCATTTTTCTGGTAGCATTTGGGAGGGAATGTTAGCTAAAAATTTCGACCTTTTGAAGGTACAACAAGCTGGAAAATTCCAGCTCATTCTATGAAGAAAGATGAACTAAGCTAGAGGAAAATTTCAGCAAGCTTACTAGGGGGATTTTTCCTCTTGAAATTCCTCACAACTCTTCCATATTTTTCAGACCATAAGGAGTCTTTTACCTAGACATTTCGATCCTAAAAGACCTCAGTACTTTACTGAATTTTCTGGAAAGAAAAAGGCTAGAACATCTTGATCAATCCAATGAGTTGAAACTAAGGAAAACTAAAGATCAAGGAAAAATGATTTTCCCTATAAGAATTTCGAGAAGAGTAAAAGGAGTGGAATGAGGTTACTTTTATCATGTCTCTCCTAGAACATCATCACCACATTAATCTAGGCCCTTAAGGCCGAAACCATACTTTCCCAAGCAAAATAAAATTTACTCAAGCTAAAGCTTCTATGATGGACTTTGAACCCAAGACCTCAATAATCTATTCCAAAGCTCTAACCACCAAACCACAACAACTCTTGTTGCTATTTCTACTAGAAAAATTATTTTCTATTCAATCCACAGGCTATCTCCCTATTTTCACCCCGGGTAAAAATTACCATTTTGCCCCTCTCACACAATACTCACCAACAAGACTTCAAGGCAATAAAACTCGAATCCAGAACACATAAAAGTTCATATGAGAATATATTTAACCATGAAATAAAATATGATATGCATCCCAACCCCCTTACTCTAAGGTTGGTTTCGACTGGGGTTTCACATCCTCCCCTCCTTAGAAGAATTTCGCCCCGAAATTCATGCATACTTCTATTTTGGATCGGAATACATCCGCTTAACCCACTCTTCCGATTCCCATGCGGCATCCTACGTGCCATGATGCTCCCACTGAACCTTGACCATCGGGTACGACAATTTCAATCCATCACATTTCCATTAACATGGCCAATCCAATTTGTTATAGCGATGCGTAGGATTAGAATAAATCATAATGTCTTCATAATAGCAGGCTTACTTTCTCTTATTGTTGCATCTACTTCTAGTACCTCCGCATTTGGTCTCCGGCATTCACGTGAGATTCCATCCTCACTTTCTGCGGCTCCACCAATGTCGGCTCGACTGGCCGAGCGAGCAAGCATTGTTGGGTTTCCTTGGTTGGTACTTCCAATTTTTGGACAGTTATTCCTCATATGCGAAGGGTCCCTGCAAATATAGCATTTTCGGTTCTCTTTCTTAGACCAGCAATCCTTCATCTCGTGCCCCCTCCTGCCACAGTGATGGCAGGTTATTGCATTTGCAGTGGCCACAGCTAGCGCGGTCCGTGCTTGTTTTCCTTTATTTTTGTGTTGCTGCCCTGCAGGCCTCTTAGGAGTAACACGCTCAGATAAGTTCGATGCTTTGTTATCTGCTCTACCTTTATCCTTATTCTCGGTACGAGTTGTGGCTTCCACCGCTGCAGCATAAGTCGTTGATGGTAATGGTGCCAATACCCTTCTAAGTTCCTGTCTCAATCCTTTCATGAACTGCCGAGTACGGTTTTGCTCTGAATCTATTAGTCATTGACAGTACTTGGATAAGCGAGTGAGTCGAGTAGCGTATTGAGTTATTTTTATTCCCCTGCTTTAAGGTCTGGAACTCGTCTTCTTGCTTAGGGTACCTTCGCTCGGTCGGAGTTTGCAGAATTCCGGCCTTCTTATTGCATGTCTGGCCCAATGACATATCAATTGGAACTTTAGACCCTGATCCCATATTCAGACCACTCATTTCACCCCGGTTGGGTGGTTGCATCTGGGCTGTCTCGATTTCCAGTACCACTTGATCGGCTCCCGGAACCATTCTGCTTGTTGAAGCTGCACGGCGCTTGGGTGCCATTCTAAACCATACCCAGATGATGAGTTTATGCATGCAAGTTTAAAATATTTTGAGCATGCATTCACATTCAGGTTTAGGTAAAAGAAAATCATATGCAGGTTTTTGTAAAAAGAATTGAATAAAAAAAAATTTTCTCAAATCTTAGAGTACTCTAGATACTCCTATTTGCATAAATTTTGAAATGAAAGCAGTAAATGGAAAGGAAATTCCTTAACACAGAAGTTTACGAAAAGCAATAAATAAGCATCCTGATCATATAAGCTCTTAGCATCTATAGTCCTCATCATAATCTTCAAAGTCGACCTTATATAACCATTCCCCAGAGTTCTTAGAGAAATCTACCCAATCCTGCTAGCAAACCCCTCCATGGGCTCCTTCCCGGGGCGCTTAGAACTCTCTTCGGGCTAGATTTGGTGGGAAGGAGAAATGAAGGAAGGAACGAAGGAAGGCCTAGGTGGAGACTCATAATCTATCTCCCCCGGGTCATCACTATCTATCGATAAATCTACTATGGGACTAGGAGGGTGAGGAACATGCTCTACGGCTATCTCCTCATCTTCACTGTCAGAACTTATATCTATTACCAGGATTGGAGGTGGTTCAAGGATCTGGACCTCGTCCTCACTGCAATCATCCATCAAGTCATGCTCATCATCACTATTATCCTCTATAGGGATATCCTTGACATCATTGTCATCCTCTATAGGGACAACTGGCTGAGGGGCAGGCTGGGGAACTGGAAGGTCCACCTGATCTAGATAGTAGGGTGGGTGCCACTGTTGCCCTTTCCTTGCTGTCCTAAGCAGTCTAACCATCCTACAGCATCAACAAAATAGGTTAGATAAGATTTAAACTTAAATAAATAAATCATATATCATTAATATTTGTCTATAACCTAATCTCTGATACTACTTGTAACACCCCGCTACCTAGGCTCGCCGGGGCCGGGGATGTCGCCCCGTCCAAAGGACAAGGGGTCTTTATAACGAGGTCACACAAATAAAATAGCGGAATAAAAATAATAAAAATAATACTTCAACTTAAGATTTATTACAACCCAAGAATAAATCCACGAATTCCCAAAAGGAAACAAATCCATAAATAAAATTATCCACTCTCGTCTCCCCAAAGCAATACATAAAATCAAAAGACACATTCTCTTCCAAGGCAGATAACACTAGCTACTCATCCTCACAGCAGGATCGGCCTGAAATCACGGTAAAAAGGTGATGGGACAGAAATCTCAGTAAGTCCGTGTCTGCTTTGGGTGTTCAGTGAAAACAGTTCGTGGATGCAAAGTGTGAAATCTTTATAAGAGAAATATTGGCAAGCAATAAATATTAGTCAAAAGCAAGAGTGGTGTTTTTCTCTTTTTGAAACCATACAAGTACCCAATAAAATCAACCACTCATAAAGGTGGTCATGGGTTACCACATGTTGGGCCCCATAACCGGTCAGAATGCCTAACACTTTATGCAGACTGACAAAAGAAATACTGGCAAACAATGAATGATGTTCAAAAATAAGAGTGGCGTTTTGGGCTTATCTAGCCGTACATAATTTATAAGATCAACCACTCGAAAGAAAGGATTATGGGTTACCATATGTTAGGCCCCATAATCGGTCAGAATGCCTAACACTTTGTGCATACTGCCGGTCAGAATGCCTAACACTTTGTGCAGACTGACAAAAGGTAGGTGATCGGCCTACCGGGAAAGATACTCCTCCTTCTCTATACCCAAACAACAACCGCGTGTCCATTCCGGCAAAACACAGTCACTTGACTGAAATAAAACAAACTGCTAGCTCGGATCGGCCTGACTAAGTAGTACTGACGTTTCTCTAAGTTGAGCTTATCTTCTGGAGGTGGCCTCCTGCCAGAAGACTCACTCTTATTCTTCAAAACTAGTACTACTAGCCTACCCTTATTAAGTACTCAACGTAACATATCCCACTTGGGGAGAAAATGAACAAAACACAGTTCCACTTGAAAATGGCAATTAAGGTTTTCCAAGGTTTGGGGCAAAACTGGTTTTTGAAAGAGTTTTAGGTTTTGAGTAAAACCGCCTCTTGATTTGCTAATAATTTATTTCTCTGAAATAAGAATGGAAATAATCCTCAATTGCCTTTACAGAAATAAGTGACCATGCACTCCACATTTGGCTTGCCAGAAAAAAAAAATCATTTTTCATCAAACAGGTTTTATGCAGGAGCTTACCTGATCCTTGCTCACAACAAAGGTCTCCAATAGCTGACCTGACCTGCATAGGGTAAATACAAACCACAATCAAACTCAAGCCAAAGACTCACTTTCTCAAATAAAACTAACTCAACTTACTACAATCATGTCCCTAGTGTCCCAAGCTTTAAGACTCAATAATAAATAAAAGGGTTTATAAAATAAATCTAGTTTGATATTAAAATAACTAGAGTTTGAGAAATAGGTACAAAAAGTTGAAGGTTTAAATCTTGCTAAAAATAAATTATGGTTTATTTGAAAAAGGGTCCAAGGTAGTATTAGGTAAAATAATGATTTATTAATAATTTAGTTGTTAGAAAATAATTGATAGCTAAAATTTGTTGAAAATAAATTTAATGAGTCTTGCTTGAAAAATAATAAGCAAATCCTTAATGGGTTTTGATTAAAAGATAATAATTAAATTTTTAGTAATAAATATTTTATTAATTATAATTATTTCCATAAAAGGCTTTAATTGATTTTATCATTTTAAATAATATATATATATATATATATATATTTTCCAGCAAAAACTATTATTTATTTGACTAGAATATCACTATTTTATATAAAAGACCAAATCCACATTTTCCTATGGTTTTCAAAATTTTACTAGAAAAATCATATTACTAGATATTTTATTAATGAAATAAAATTTAGCTTAGGGACAACTAGATCATGATCATATTCCTATAGCTAACCACAATCATGAACATATACAACCCTTCAATTCATCAAATCATCCAAATCATGCATACAAGCATAGATCTCAATTTATCAAAACATGATCTAACCCCTACTAGCATAAATAAGATCATGGCTTCAATAATCCAACATGAATATAAATCCTATTCACCAAAGGTGACATAATCTCTAGCATACTTCATCACAAATACTACCTATGACATGGAGACATGCATTAAATCTCAAATCATCATACAATCGACCAAGATAATCCATCCATGCATAAATCCCATCTCCTTCATATTCATACATACATTCATGCTTCAATCTCAACAATATATATATATATATATATATATATATATATACTTAAATCCTATCGCCATCCACCTACTATCATCATCATCCTAGAGACATGAATCTACAGTTTAAAAGAAAGGTTGAAGGCACTTACTTGGTTGATGAATGCTTTGAAGGAGTTTAGAGTAGATCTCAACTCCTAGATGTCTAACTTTGTCCATAGGAGATGGCGAAAACATGTTCATGGGAGAAAAAGTCATTCGGCCAAGAGAGGGGAATTTTCGGCCATGAGAGAGAGAGAGAGAGAGAGAGAAAGAGAGAAAGAAATCATTAGTATGTTTATTCGCATAGGTTCTCATTAGAGATCAAGATTGGAGAAGATGAAGTTGTTACAATAAATTTACCTTGAAGGTGTTCTTGACCTTAATAGAAATTTCTGGTTTTTGAACCAAAAGTGCTAGTTGGATTTTGGAGTTTGATGTTAAAAATGGTACGGATGGACTCACAGCAATGAATAGATGAAATCTGGAATTTTTAGAGGTAGTTTGAAGTGATTTGGAGAGGTATTAGGTGAAAGGAAGTAGTAGGTGTTCTTGGTGTAGTGTGTGTTCTTGAAGGTTGAAGAAAATCGAGAGATGGTAATGCGCAGCTGCTGAATTTTTGTGAGAGATATGGGTGGACGAATTTCTGTAGGGTTTAGGAGGTTGATTCTCTGATTTGGAAGGGAAAAGGAAAGGTTAGTTGTTACAATCTTTGAAGAATATTTTTAGGAAGTGAATTTGGAAACTAAATATTCCAAGAATATCTTGATTGTTGGACAGCTTTTGGAAATCTGCCATAGCTGATTGTTTGAGCAGAATTTCGTGGGATTAATGCTGACTTATGGAGGCTTATGGTGGCCGAAAGTAGGGTGTACAATGATGAAGAAGAACTATGGTCCATTGAGCAAAATATTATGGAAGGTTACTAAATAAGATGGCTGAAATTTTGGAAACCAATCAAGCTAAATTGCAGGGATTTGTTTGAGAGATTTTTGGACAGCCATTAATGGAATTTCGTGCAGAAGTTCAAGGGGATCAATGGAGCTCTGTTGATGGAGGTTTAAGGAAGGTTTTGACAGATTAAGGTTGGTGTTTTGGCTGGAAGAGAAAGAGGAAACAAGCTGGACAAATTTCTGCCCAGAATTTTCGCTGCACAGTGATTTTTCTGGCAGATTTTCGTCTGCTGTTCAAAGCCATTTTGCAGCGAGTTTTGAAGGGGATTTCAGGGGTATTCAAGGCTGGTTTCCAGCCTTCTTTATGGAGGAAAAACATGGCTAAGGTGCTGCACAAAATCTGGGAGAAAACAGCTTGGTTTGGAGCTCTCAAAGCTGATTTTCGTACAGGAATTTTTCCTGTTTTGCTCCAACTTGTGCAGTCCGAAATTGGACAAAAACTTTCAGGTTTCAAACTGATCCTAAAGACCATTTTTCTGGTAGCATTTGGGAGGGAATGTTAGCTAAAAATTTTGACCTTTTGAAGGTACAACAAGCTGGAAAATTCCAGCTCATTCTATGAAGAAAGATGAACTAAGCTAGAGGAAAATTTCAGCAAGCTTACTAGGGGGATTTTTCCTCTTGAAATTCCTCACAACTCTTCCACATTTTTCAGACCATAAGGAGTCTTTTACCAAGACATTTCGATCCTAAAAGACCTCAGTACTTTACTGAATTTTCTGGAAAGAAAAAGGCTAGAACATCTTGATCAAACCAATAAGTTGAAACTAAGGAAAACTAAAGATCAAGGAAAAATGATTTTCCCTATAAGAATTTCGAGAAGAGTAAAAGGAGTGGAATGAGGTTACTTTTATCATGTCTCTCCTAGAACATCATCACCACATTAATCTAGGCCCTTAAGGCCGAAACCATACTTTCCCAAGCAAAATAAAATTTACTCAAGCTAAAGCTTCTATGATGGACTTTGAACCCAAGACCTCAATAATCTATTCCAAAGCTTTAACCACCAAACCACAACAACTCTTGTTGCTATTTCTACTAGAAAAATTATTTCCTATTCAATCCACAGGCTATCTCCCTATTTTCACCCCGGGTTGAAAATTACTATTTTGCCCCTCTCACACAATACTCACCAACAAGACTTCAAGGCAATAAAACTCGAATCCAGAACACATAAAAATTCATATGAGAATATATTTAACCATGAAATAAAATATGATATGCATCCCAACCCCCTTACTCTAAGGTTGGTTTCGACTGGGGTTTCACAGCTTCAACCTTTGCCGGATCTACCTTGATTCCCTCCTTGGTCACCACATGGCCAAGGAATGCCACACTGTCTAGCCAGAATTTGCACTTACTGAACTTGGCATACAGCTTGTGCTCCCGCAATTTCTCCAATACGAGCTTCAGATGCTCCGTATGCTCCTCCGGACTCTTGGAGTAAATCAAAATATCGTCGATGAAGACTACCACGAACTTATCTAGATAAGGTCAGAATACTTGGTGCATCAGGTCCATGAATACTGCAGGAGCATTTGTCACCCCGAACGGCATCACCACGAACTCGTAGTGTCCATATCTGGTGTTAAAGGCTGTCTTGGGAATATCATCTTCTCTTGTCCGCACCTGGTAGTACCCTTGCCTCAGGTCCAACTTAGAGTAGCAACTGGATCCTTGCAACTGGTCGAATAGCTCGTCAATCAACGGCAAGGGATACTTGTTCTTGGCCGTTAAATTGTTCAACCCTCGGTAGTCGATGCATAGCTTCTGAGTTCCATCCTTCTTCTTTACCAACAGCACAGGCGCTCCCCAGGGCGATGTGCTCGGTCTGATATAGCCTTGTCCCACTAATTCCTCCAATTGCTCCTTCAATTCCTTCAATTCTACCGGTGCCATCCGGTACGGAGTCCGTGATACTGGTTCCGCTCCCGGAACTAGGTCTATGGTGAATTCCACTTCTCGACTAGGAGGTAGAGAATCAAGCTCTGCCGGAAACACATCGGGAAAATCCTTCACTACTTCCGTGTCTTCCAGAGTGCACTGGTCCTTCGGCTTGTTTATCACGTAAGCCAGGTACCCTTGACACCCTTGCTTTAACAATTTCCGGGCTTTAGCCCCCGCAATCAAATACTTACATTCTCTCACCCTCTTGCCATTAAATTCCAATACGTCACATCCCGATCTAACGAACTGAACTGTCTTATTTTTACAATCTACCCTAGCCCCATGCTTGTCTAACCAGTCCATTCCTAAAACTAAGCCATAATTTTCAATGTCTAACATAATCAAATCCCCCTCCAGGTTCTCTCTCCCTACATTAATCTTACAATCCTTCACATACCGATCCCCTTGCACCATTTTCCCCAAAGGTGTTCTTACTTCTAAAGTGAAAGGTAGCTCCACTCCATCCCAACCCAAATGACATGCACACAACTTGTTTATATAGGAATGAGTAGAGCCAGGATCAATCAAAGTATTAATAAAATGTCCTTGAGTAGTGAACGTACCTTCTACCACTGCTGTGAAACCCCACCTAAAACCAACCCTAGAGTAAGGGGGTCGGGAATGCATATCAAATTATTTTGCATGAATATATATGTTTTTAAATGATTTTATGTGGTTTAGAATTGTAGATTATAGGGTTAAATGCTTAGTTATGCTTATTGAGTAGGAGGGGTAAAATGGTAATTTTGCCTGAGGTCAAAATAGGGAGATAACTTGAGGAGTAGATAAGAAAAATATGTGGGTGAGGAAATAAGAACAAGAATTAGTGTGGTTTAGTGGTTAGAGCTTGGTGAATTAATTTCTAAGGTCATTAGTTCGAATCCCATCATTTAAGTTTTATCATGATTATCTTCATTAAGTTTGAATTTTTGTTTTCTTGCATTCCATAAAAATAGGAATGTTGTCTTAGGGGAGACATGAAGAGAATGTCCTAATCTTATCCTCATGTCCTAAAAAGAATTCTAGAGGAATTCTTGTCCTATTTACTACCTCTAGCTTGTCCTAACATTTTTATAATTTAAATCCATTAAATCTCTTCTCTTGAATTCCAAAAAAATTCTGGGATAATTCCTTCTCCTTGAATTTCGAAAATCATCTTTGGGGGTTAGGGAGTTTGCCGAAAATAGGAAAGTAAATGGGAAGAGTTCCAAGAGAAAATCAATCACCATGAAAGGACCTTCAAATCTACCTTCATGTTCTTCATACTTTAGTGGAAAGAAATCTGGAAATTTTCCAGAGTTGTTGCAGACCCTTTCTTCGAAAATTCAGGCCATAATCCCATTCATTTACTGCCAAGAAAATGGTCATTTTTGTGGCTTGGAAGCTGGAAAAACTGTGCAAATTTCGGACTGCACAAAACAGCACCAAACCAGAAAAAAACTGGGCATTTCGCAGCTTGCAATCAAGGAAATGAAGCTGTTTTTAGTTCACCTTCAAGCCAGCAAATATCTTTTGTATTTGTCCAGAAATAAGGCTGAAAAACCAACCTTGGAAGACACTCAAACACCCCAGAAGAACCTCTAAAAATCGAGCTAAGAGTGTGCAAAATTCTACACCAAAAATTCTGCAATCTTCGAAAATTCTGAACAACTTGAAACCAGAATTTTCCAGCCTTGCTTCCTTCTAGCCTAAGGCAGAAAATCATCTTCAACCTCTGTAAAAATTGAACTTGCTCAGCTGTAGACTGAACACCATAAACCCCACTCTTACCTTGAGCATAAGGACTCCATAGCTGCACCACAAAACACTCCTAAGATCACTCCATTCAAACTCTTTTGAACTTCAAATAATTTCAGCATTTTACTCCATTAAAATCACTCTTGCATTAGGCTAATTAACCAGAATTTTCTCTGCCTTCATGGACTGAATTTCGGCCAGCCTTCAGCAACATTAACCTTCAATCATTTCAGGAAAAACTCCATGTTCAGCCGGCACCATTGAAAGACATAGAAACCTCTCTTGATCAAAACACCATAGCTAACCTCTTACCTTAAACCTCTCCACTATTTCCTCCATTTAAATTTCAAAAAAACCTGATCATCCTCTCTCCTTCTTGCAGAAAACCGAAACCCTCACTCATTCCATACCATTCGGCCAACCTTCTACCAAAATTCGTGCAGCATTCTTCCAAATTCTCTCCATTTTCACTTAGAACACCAAGAACACACACTAACCTTCTTCAAGCCTAACCCTACTCTAAACACCTCCAATCACTCTCAAACACTCCAAATCACTTCCATTTAATCCCTAAACCTCATTTCTGGTATTTATAACACAAGACCTTGCAAACAAAAATTTTCAAACGGATCGAAATTAACCTTTTTCTTGAAGGTCTCAAGAACATCAACAAGGTAAGTTAAGAACACCCTTCTTGTTCATCTTCTTCCATTCGATTATATCATTCTAATGATCTCTCTCTCTCTCTCTCTTCTAACCGAAATGGTTGATCAATCATCAACCATGATCGTTTGTTTCGTTAGACCATTCAAGACACTCCATCGCGCGTGGACCTTCTTTTGTCTTCTTCAAAGTACTCGACAATCAAGTATTCATTCTTAAATCTCTCTCATTAAATTCTAAAATCATGTCTCTTAGGTGTTGATAGGGAGATGGAATATGATTGGGAGATTGAGTATATGCATAAAGGGATTGGGGTTAGGACATGATGATTGTTGTATATGACTAGGATATATGTATTTTCCTTTCGAATCAATGTATGTTCTTCATGCTTAATGAATTTTATGGATGTTTGAAACATGATTAGATATTATGACACCAAAGGTGATTAGGCTTTTATGTTCTTATTGTTCCATGGAAACCATGATTGATGATTACGCTTAGTAGGATTTTGGCCATGTGATGGTATGAGATAGTTCAGGTGCATGTTCATGAATGGATTAATTTATTATTTGATGATGGAGAATGTGATCATGAATCTTTTCTAGCACTAGGAAAATCATGATAAGAGATTATTTTCTTATTAATTCTAGGGTATATTCATTAACAAAATTTATCACAAAAAAACCTAGAATTACTGCTATATTTTCCCTCAAAATTCGAAACACTAGGGGATTTCGATTGGAATATTTAATTAGACTATTAATATTTTTATTAAACAAAAATTTAATAAAATTCATTTATTATTAATTTTATTTATTACTAATTAATTATTATCTATTAAAAAAATTAAAATTAATTAATTAAAAATTATTTATTTTATTATTTATTTATAATAAAGCTATTTTTAAATTATCATTTATTAAAGTTATTTAGGACTTAATATTATTTAAAATTCAAACCTTGGTTTATTTATTAACAATAACACTCAAGAATTATTATTTGAGTCTATAATTTATTAACAATTATTTTAGAACCCCTAGTTATTTTAATTTATCAAACTAGACTTATTTTATAAAATTCTTTAGCATCTAGTCTTAAAGCTTAGGACATTAAGGTCATGGTTAATCATGGTTGTAGCTAGTTGAGCTAAGAAGTATTTATGTAAGGCAGGTATAACTTGAATGTGACCTTATGTTTTGTGTTTACCCCAGGCGGGGTTAGGTCAGCCTTGGAAGACTTTTGAGTTTGAGCAAGCAAAGAAGCAGGTAAGCTCCTGCATGGAGTTTTATGAAGACCAAAAGTTATTGTGGCAAGCAAATGCAATGTATATGGACATTTATTTGTAAAGGCAATTAAGGTCTGTTTTCCTTTTTATTTCGGTCAAGCAAATCATTTAAAAATTGAACAAGCAGTTTTATACAAATCTAAACTTTTTCTAAAACCCAACTTGACAAGACTTTTGGAAACCCTTAATTGCTAT
This sequence comes from Voacanga thouarsii, assembly GCA_026120185.1. Classification (NCBI taxonomy): domain Eukaryota; kingdom Viridiplantae; phylum Streptophyta; class Magnoliopsida; order Gentianales; family Apocynaceae; genus Voacanga; species Voacanga thouarsii. Next base: position 1,707,127 of record JANUWF010001905.1, on the reverse strand, counting down.
TTCCAAATAAAGCAAAGTTTTGATCAATTTTCTCCCAAGGGGAACAATCAACGTTGAGTACTCAATAGGGGTAGACCACCAGGACTAGTCTTTGAAGGGTTATGGTAAGTCTCTCAGTAGGTGGCCACCTTTGAGGGGTGAGTCCTTCCCGGATAGGATGCCAGTCCGGTAGGTCATACTGGTCCGAGCTAGCAAGTTTCAGTCATGTGGACTGTATGTTCCCGAGTGGACAATCGGTAAGTTTGGGTGTAGAGATGGAGGAGTATCTCACCTGGTAGGCTGTACACCTACCTTTTGTCAGTTTGCCCAAAGTGTGGCATTCTAACTGTTATTTAGTCATAGGGCCCAACGTGTGGTAACCCATGGCTACCCATTTGAGTGGTTGTATTTATTGTGCACATGTATGGTTTGAAAAGCGAAACACCACTCTTTATTTTCAGCATTTATGTACTGCTTGCCAGCACTTTTCCTTATGAAACTTTTCCAACTTGCATACATGAATTATTTTACCTGAAACACTCAAAGCACACACGGGCTTGCTGAGATTTTTATCTCACCACTTTTTATGCCATATTTTCAGGAAGATCCTGCTGTGGAGGTCATTAGCTAGACTGTTGCCTATGCTTGAAGACTCATGCTATTTACTTTAAGTGTTGTTTGAGAGATTTTTGCAAACAATTTATTTTGGAATTGTGCCAGTATTTATCTTTTGAGTTGTAATAAATTTAATTTTAAAGTCTTTTGTTTTATTTTATTTTCTTGTAACCTAGTTATAAAGACCCCTTGTCCTTTGGACGGGGCGATATCCCCGGCCCTGTTGGGCCTAGGTAGTGGGGTGTTACAACCGCTGCATCGGCCCCAACTTCCTCTCTGTTGAGAGAAAATACCTTGGCCTTCACTTGTGGCTTCGGTGCTCCACTCCCGGACGCTCCCGTGGTGTTGGCTCGGTTGGGCCCCGGGTTCTGAGCCGAGTTTCCTTGCCCGACTCGGTGCAACTTAGGGCAGGTATTCCTCAGGTGGTTTGGGTCACCACAGTGATAGCATTTTCTTTCTCCACCCTTAGACCAACAATTCCTTTTGGTGTGGCCTTTCCGTCCGCACTACCTGTAGGTGGGGAGATTCGGTACGGGTCCACCTGGTGTTGTCCGGGCTTGCTTCCCCCAGTTCTGCCATTAATGATTGGCGGGGCACTTGTGGGGTTGCGGTCTTGGGAATTATCCTTGCAGCTGTCTCGGCGGCTAGAAGGGTTTTACTGCCATCCGGCTGCGATCCTCATTTTCCGTTCGAGTAGCTGCATCTACAACCCCCGAATAGGTTGTCGGTGGAGCAGGTGCCAATGCTCTCCGCAATTCCGGTCTCAGCCCCTTGACAAACTGCCTCGTCCTGTTCTATTCGGTGTTTACCAACCGCTTGCAATATTTGGACAACTGGGTGAACCGGGCCGCGTACTGGGCCACCGACATACTTCCCTACCTCAGATTCTGGAATTCGTTCTCTCGCTTCTCCACAATCTACTGTGGGATGTATTCAGCCCTGAAGGCTTCAACGAAGTTAGACCATGTCCATTCCAGCTCGTCCATCTCCCAGTCGTCATGCCCGAGCTGCTCCTCTCAATCGGAAAGTTGCAAACTTAACTATCCGCTCCTCGGTGTACTGGAGCATCGCGAATATGTCCTCTAGCTGTTCAACCCACTGCTCCGCCTTCTGATCCTTTTCCGCTTTGCCCAGGAAGACGGGCGGCTGGAACTTCAGGAATCGCTTTAAGGCCTCGTCCTCACCCCTTGGGTTCCGCCTCTCGGTCATTGACTGCAAAATCTCAGTCATTTTGAAGAATGCCTGGCCCATGGTCATATCAACTGGAACTTCAGATCTTGATCCCATATTCTGACTATTCCCTTCACCCCAGTTGGGTGCTTGCATCTGAGCTGTTCCTACTTCTGGTGCCACTTGTTCGACTTCCGGTACCCTTCCACCTGCTGAAGTTACACGATGCTTGGGTGCCATTCTAAACCACACCCCAGATGATAAGTGTATGCACTTAAAGGTCAAATTATTTTAGTTGTACTTGCATGCATTGTCAAATAGATGTAAATAGGAAGCGGATGTAAATTTAGCTAAAGAATAAATTCTCTTTCAAAAATGGACTTGCATAGATTTGAAATCTTGATAGAAAACAGAATTAAAATCCTTAACATTAAAAGTTCTTGAAAAACAGTAAACAAATAAACATCCTAATCAAAGGAACTCCTAGTCCCCTAATCCTCATCAAAACTCTCATAATCAGCTTCATATAACCATCCCCCAGAGTTCTTGGAAAAATCTACCCCATCCCCGCTAGAAAATCCTTCCACTGGCTCCTTCCCAGGGCGCCTAGAACTCTCCCCGAGCTAAACTCGGCTGGAAGAAGGGAGGAAAGAAGGCCTAGGTGGAGACTCATAGTCTATCTCCCCCGGGTCATCACTACCTACTGCTAAGTCCATCTCGGAAATAGGAGGGTGGGGTTCAGGCTCCACTATCATCACCTCATCCTCACTCTCAGAGCTTATGTCTATCAATGGAATTGGGGGTGGCTCAATGATCTGGACCTCATCATCACTGCTATCCTCCATAGGGATAACTAGCTGAGGGGTAGGCTGGGGAACTGGGAGGTCCTCCGGGTATATAAGGATAGGCGGGTGCTACTGCTACCTTTTCCTCGCGGTCATAAGCATCCTATCCATCCTACAGCATCAATAAGATATGTTAGATAAAGATTTGAACTTAAATAAAGAACACGCATACAATCATTATTTACCTAAACCTAGGCTTTGATACCACTTGTAACACCCCGCTACCTAGGCCTGCCAGGGCAGGGGATGTCACCCCGTCCAAAGGACAAGGGGTCTTTATAACTAGGTCACACATATGAAATAGCAGAAAATAAATGATACTAGAACTTAAAATTTATTCCATCCCAAAATAAATATCAATCCAAGAATAAATCCCAAAATACCAAAAATAAATCCGTAATAAAATTTATCCACTCTCATCTCCCCAAAATATTACACAAAAATAAATCATCAGAAAATCTTCTGAAGCAGGTATAATCTAGCTACTCATCCCCACAGCAGGATCAAGCTGAAATAATGGTAAAACGGTGGTGAGACAAAAATCTCAGTAAGTCCATGTATGCTTCAGGTGTTTAGTGAAAACAGTTCGTGAATGCAAAGTATAAAATTCTTTATGAGTGGTCACTGGCAAGAAATAAACATTAGTAAAAAACAAGAGTGGTATTTTGGCGTTTCCAGCCTTACATAATTTATAAAATCTACCACTCAAAAGAAAGGATTACGGGTTACCACACGTTAGGCCCCATAACCGAATGGTCAGCATGCCACACTTTGTGCATACCGCCGATCAGAAAGCCACACTTTGTGCAGACTGACAAAAGTAGGTGATCGGCCTACTGGACAAGATACTCCTCCTTCTCTATACCCAAACAACAACCGGGTGTTCATTCCGGCAAAACACAGTCACTTGACTGAAAAGAACACTGCTAGCTCGGACCGGCACGACTTACTGGACTGTCGTCTTATCCAGGAAGAACTCACCCCTCAGAGGTGGCCACCTACTGAGAGACTTACCCTAACCCTTCAAAGACTAGCCCCAGCAGTCCACCCTTATTGAGTACTCAACGACATTTCCCACTTGGGATAAAATGAACAAACATTGTTTCACATGAAAATGGCAATTTAAGGGTTTCCAAAGTCTTTTGTAAAAATCAGTTTTAGCAAGAGTTTGAGTTTGGGCAAATCTGCTCATTGATTTTTAAATAATTCAAATGTTTGAAATAAGAAAGGATTTTAACCCTCGATTGCATTGACATAAATGAGTGTCCATACACTCTACATTTAGCTTGCCATAAGGAAAACATTTCACATCAATCAGGTTTTATGCAGGAGCTTACCTGATCCTCGCTCACACAATAGGTCTCCAACAGCTGACCTAACCCCGCATGGCAAAAGCAAATCACAATCAATTTCAAGCCACAATCCACTTCCTCAATTTTAAATCAACTCAACTTGCTACTACCATGATCCTAGTGTCCCAAGCTTTAAGGCCAAACAATAAATAAATACGTTTATAGATTGAGCCTAATTTGATATTTAAAATAATTAATGGTTTGGGAAGTAAATTCTAATAAGTTGAAAGTTTAAATCTTGCTAAGAAAAATTTAGAGTTTATTTGATCAAGAGTCCTAGGTAGTATTAGGTAAACTAATGATTTATTAATAATCTAGTTGTTAGAAAATAATTGATAGTTAAAATTAGTTGAGAATAAATTTAACGAGTCTTGTTTGGAAAATAATAAGTAAACAGGGTTTTGATTTAATAAATATTTTACTAATTATAATCATTCCCATAAAAGGCTTTAATTGATTTCATTATTTTAAATAATATTTATTTATTTTATTTTTCTAGCAAAAATTATTATTTATTTGACTAAAATATCCTTTATATATATATATATATATAATAATAATAATCCAAATCTACCATTCCTAGGGTTTTTCGAAATTACTAGCAAAACTTATATCATTAAATATTTCATTCATGAAATAAAATTAGCTTAGGGACAACTAGGCCATGATCAAATTTCTATGCCTATCCACAATCAAGAACACATACAATCCCTCAATTCATCAATTCATCCAAATCATGCATATAAGCATAGATCTAAATTTATCAAGACATGATCTAACCTCTACTAGCATATATATGATCATGGCTTCAATAATCCAACATGCATATAAATCCTATTCACCAAATGTGGCATAATCTCTAGCATACTTCATCACAAATACTACCTATGACATGCATCAAACCTCAAATCATCATACAATCAACCAAGATAATCCTTCCATGCATAAATCCCATCTCCTTCACAATCATACATATATTTATGCTTCAACCTCAACAATACATACTCAAATCCTATCACCATCCACCTTCTAACAACATCATCCTAGAGACATGAATCTAGTATTTAAAAGAAATATTGAAGGCACTTACTTGGTTGATGAATACCTTGAAGGAGTTTGGAATGGATCTCAACTCCTAGTACCTAAATTCGTCCAAGGGAGATGGAGATAGCATGACCGTGGGAGAAGAAGCCATCCGGCCAAGAGGAGGGAGTTTCGGCCATAAGAGGAAGAGAGAGAGAGAGAGAGAGAGAGAGAGAGAGAGAGAGAGAGATCATTAGCATGTCTATTCACATATATTCTCACTAGAGATCAAGATTGGAGAAGATAAAGTTGTTAGAACAAACCTACCTTGAAGGTGTTCTTGAACCTTCACAGAATTTTCTGGTTTTGATCCGAAGTAGCGAGTTGATTTGTGGAGTTTGATGTTAAGAATGGTGTTGATAGACTCATGGTAGTGAGTAGGTCAAATCTGGAGATTTTAGAGAAGGTTTGAAGTGGTTTGGAGGGGTATTAGGTGAAAGGAAGAAGTATATGTTCTTGGTGTAGTGTGTGTGTTCTTGAAGGTTGAAGGAATTTGAGAGATCGTAGTTTGCAGCTGCCGAAATTCTGTGAGAACCAGGGCTGGCCGAATTTCTGTAGGGTTTAGGAAGATGATTCTCTGATTTGGAAGGGAAAAGGAAAGGCTAGTTGTTAAAATCCTTGAAGAATATTTTTAGAAAGCAATTTTGGAAACTAAATAACCTAGAATATCTTGATTATTGGAGAGCTTTGGAAGTTTGCCATGGCCGACTGTTTTGAGCAGAATTTTGGTGGGATTAAAGCTGAGTTAAGGAAGCTTATGCTGGCCAAAAACAGGGAGCATAATGGTGCAGAAAAAGTCTGGTTATTTGAGGGATACATTATGGAAGGTTGCTAAACTATGGTGGCTGGAATATTGCTAATCAATCAAGCATGATTGCAGGGATTTGTTGGAGAGATTTTCGGGCAGCCATGTCTGAATTTTGTACAGAGGCTTTAGGGGAATAATGGAGCTCAGTTATTGAAGGTTTAAGGGAGGTTTATGCAAAACAAGGATGGGGTTTCGGCTAGAAGAGAATTAGGAAATAAAGCTGGACAGTTTGGACTGCACAAGATTTTCACTGGCTGGAATTCCTGAACAGCTTTTCGGTAGCCATTTCCCAACCAACTTGCAGAGAGTTTGAAGGGGAATTTCAGGGGATTTCAAGGCTGTTTTCCAGCCTTCTTCATGGAGGAAAAACATGGCTAAGGTGCTGAACAAAATCTGGAAGAAAATTGCTTGGTTTTGGACTCTCAAAGTTGCGATTTGCCCAGGAATTTTTCCTGGTTTTGCTCCATCTTTGGGCAGTCCGAAAATGGCCAAGAAATTCAGGTTGTAAGCTGATCTAAAAGTCCATTTTTTTGGCAGTATTTGGGAGGGAATGTTAGCTAAGAATCTCGACACCTTGAAGGCACAATAAACTGGAAAATTTCAGCTCATTCCAAGAAGGAAGATGAACCTAGCTAGAGTGAATTTTTAGCAAGTTCACTAGAAGGTTTTATCCTCTTGGAATCTCCTACAACTTTTCCACATTTTTAGACCATAAGAAGTCTTTCACTAAGAAATTTTGATCCTACAAAGCCACAGCACTTTACTAAAATTTTTGGAAAGAAAATGGCTAGAACAACTTGATCAAACTAAAGAGTTGAGAAATAAGGAAAATCAAAGATCAAGGAAAATGAATTCCCTCTTAGGAAATTCGAATAGGCCAAGGGAGTAGAATGAGGATGCTCCTAACATGTCTCTCTTGGGACATCATCACTACCCTATTCTAAGCACCTAAGGCCGAAATTATTACTTCCCAAGTAAAAATAAAATTTAACCAAGTTAAAGCTCCCATGATAGAATTTGAACACAAGACCTTAAGAATTAATCCCAAAGCTCTAACCACTAAACCACAACAACTCTTATTGTTATTTTCACTAGAAAATTATTTCCTATCTAATCCTCATGCTATCTTCCTATTTTCACCTCAAGCAAAAATTACCATTTTGCCCTTCTCTCTCAATACTCACCAACAAGCCTCCAAGACATTTAAACTCAAATCCAAGGCACATAAAATCATATAAAAATATATTTAATCATGAAATAAAGCATTATATGCATCCCAACTCTCTTACTCTAAGGTTGGTTTTGACTGGGGATTCACATATTATGTCACCTTTGGTGAATAGGGTTTTATGTTCTTGTATTCTTGTTAAAGCCATGAATATGATTATGCTTAGTGAAGTTTGGATCATGTGATGGTAGATATGGATTTAAGCCTTTATTCATGAATTGAATGGTTTGTTGATTGGTGTTGGAGTTTATGTTCATAATTCTTGTTAGCCATAGGAAAATTATGATCATAACCTTGTTGATCCTAAACTATTTAAGTTAGCCAATTTTAATACATTGATAAAAATTAATACTATATTTTTCTCCAATAATTTTGAAAACCCTAGGAAGCTTTAAGAGTTGGATTATTAAATGAAATAGTGAGATTTTAGCCAAATAAATTATATATTCTATTAAAAATAATATATATAGTAATAATAATAAATAAGCCTTTTATATAAATAATCATAATAGGTAAAATATTAATCTTATAGGTCATATATTCATAAATACTATTAAAATTTATTTATTACCTTATGATAAAAAATTAATAAAATTCACTATTAATTTTATTTACTAATTATTTTCTATCTACTAATTATTAATTGAGAGATTAGTAATAATTTATTATTTTTAAGACTTGGAACCCTTCATCAAATAAACCCTAGTTTATTTATTAATAACAAAGATTATATTTGAACCTATAACTTATTAGTAATTATTTCACAATCGCTAGTTATTTTATCATCAAGCTAGTTTTATTTTATAAAACCCTTTTATAATCTAGCCTTTAAGCTTAGGATATTTGGGTCATGATCGTAATAAGTTGAACTAGGATTATTTATGGAAGCGAATTTGGCTTGAGTTTAATTATGGCTTGTGTTTACCCCAGGCAGGGTTAGGTCAGCTTTGGAAGATCTTTGAATTAGCTCAAGCAAAGGATCAGGTAAGTTCATGCATAAAACTTATTTTCTGTAAAAAGGTTACTATGGTAAGCCAAACACGAAGTGTGTAAACACTCATTTTGTAAAGGCAATTAAGGACTATTTCCTTTCTTGTTTCAGTCAAACAAATTATTTGAAAATCAACAAGCAGTTTTGCTCAAACACCAAATTATTTCTAAAACCAATTTTGACATGGACTTTAGTAACCCTTAATTGCTATTTCCAAATAAAGTAATGTTTTATCAGTTTTTCTCCCAAGTGGGACAATCAGCGTTGAGTACTCAATAAGGGTAGACTAGTAGTACTAGTTTTGAAGAGCAAGAGCGAGTCTTCTAGCAGGAGGTCACCTCCAGAAGATGAACTCAACTTGGAGAAGCGACAGTACTACTTAGTCATGCCGGTCCGAGCTAGCAAGTTTCCGTCATGTGGACTGTGTGTTGCCAGAGTGGACAACAGGTTTGTTTGGGTGTAGAGAAGGAGGAGTATCTTACCCTGTAGGCCGTACACCCACCTTTTGTCAGTCTGCACAAAGTGTGGCATTCTGACCGTTATATGGACATAGGGCCTAACATGTGGTAACCATGGCCGCCCATTTGAGTGGTTGAATTTATTGTGCACTTGTATGGTTTGAAAAGAGGAAAACGCCACTCTTTATTTTAACCTTATTTATTACTTGCCAACATTTTCTCTTATGAAATTTTACAACTCGCATACATGAACTGTTTTCCTGAACACTCAAAGCACACACGGACTTATTGAGATTTTTATCTCATCACCTTTTATGCCATTTTTCAGGTCGATCCTGCTATAGGGATTAGTAGCTAGAATGTTGCCTGCTTGAAGACTCTTGTTTTTTATTTTATATGTTGCTTTGAGAGCTAATAGTGAACAATTTATTTTAGATTTGTTCTTGAGTTTTTGGGTTGTAATAAGTTTTAATTTTAAAGTCTTTTTTTATTTTCATTTGTGTGACCTAATTATAAAGACCCCTTGTTCTTTGAATGGAGCGATATCCCCGGCCCTGTTAGGCCTAGGTAGTGGGGTGTTACACTTAGAGGATGATCAAAGTACTTCCACGAAAGGTTTAACTAGGTTGGAACTGGAAGATAAGTTATCTTCAAAAGCAACTTCTTCTGACCCGACTGTACATATGGAGCCTCGTCGTAGTAGGAGAGTGTCTAGGTTTCCGGAGAGGTGAACTGGAGAAGCTTTCGAGCTTGTCTCTGACCATCAAGAACAAGACCCCACTAGATACGAGGAGGCTATTACTGATGCCGTTGTAAATCTGCGGCATGAAGCAATGAAAGCCGAAATTGAGTCTATGTATCTTAATCAGGTTTGCGATCTTATAGCTTCACCTGAAAGGATAAAACCCATAGGGTGTAAGTGGGTATACAAGAGAAAGAGGGGAGTAGATGGGAAGGTGGAAACATTTAAAGCTAGGCTTGTGGCGAAAGGGTATACTCAGAAAGAGGGAATTGATTATGGGGAAACCTTTTCCCCAGTAGCCATGCTTAAGTCCATTTGTATCATCCTTGCCATTGCATGTCATTATGACTACGAGATATGGCAAATAGATGTCAAGACAGTATTTTTAAATGGCCATCTTAGTGAAGACATCTATATGTCCCAACCGGAAGGCTTTATTGCTAAAGGCCAAGAACATATGGTTTGCAAGTTTACGAAGTCCATTTATGGACTTAAGCAGGCATCGAGAGTATGGAACATTCATTTTGACGAAACTGTAAAGTCTTATGATTTTATTCAAAATGAGGATAAACCATGTGTGTACAGGAAACTTGAAGGCATTAATGTGATTTTTCTTGTCTTGTATGTGGATGACATTCTACTCATTGTAAATGATGTAGGGTCATTATCATCTACAAAGATTTAGCTGTCTAGTCAATTCAGTATGAAGGACTTAGGAGAAGCCAGTTACATTCTTAGGATTAGACTTCTTAGAAATAGGAAGTAGAGAATGTTAGGATTATCCCAAGCAGTATACATTGACAAGATGCTGGCCAGGTATAGTATGGACTCATGCAAGGGAGCTCTAATTTCTTGCAAACATGGATTGTCATTTTCTTCAAGGGTCTGTCCTAAGTCCAAAGAAGAAAAGGACATGATGAGTAGGATTCCCTACGCTTTGGGTGTGGGAAGTCTCATGTACGCCATGTTGTGTATTAGGCCAGATATCTGCTTTGCTGTAGGCTTGGTTAGCAGATATAGTCAAACCCTGGGGACATGTTTTGGCTCATACCTATGTGCGAGAAATAGTCCGACTACATGGAGTGCCTTCAAGTATTGTGTCTGACCGAGATCTGAGATTTACATCCCAATTTTGGGGTAAGTTTCAAGAATCAATGGGTTCGAGTCTAAAGTTCAGTACGACGGCGCATCCGCAAACTGATGGACAATCAGAAAGGGTTATACAGATATTAAAGGATATGTTGAGAGCTTATGTACTGGATTTTAGAGATAAGTGGATCGAATGTATGCCGTATGCGGAGTTATCATACAATAACAGTTATCAAGCTTCGATCGGAATGGCTCCGTATAAAGAATTGTATGGACGCAAGTGTCAGGTACCGCTATACTGGAGTTGGTCAGAAGACGGCCACATGAGCAAATTAGGAGAAGTCTATGTCCAAGAAATGTTGGATAAGGTCAAGTTAATCAGGGAAAGGTTGAAAGCAGCTCAGAGCTGACAAAAGAGCTATGCATACAATAGGCGAAGAGAGTTAGAATTTCAGGTGGGAGACAGGGTATTCCTAAGGCTGACACCAAATAGAGGAATTCTAAAGCATCCGAAAGGTGGCAAACTGAATCCAAAGTATTTAGGTCCCTTTCCTATAAAGGAGAGGATTAGGCTGGTGGCGTAGGCGGATGGATTGATGGGAATTCACGACATGTTTCATGGTGTCACAGTTGAAGAAGTACAATGCCGATCTCGGACATGTTTTGAACGATGAGCCGTTAGTGTTGCAACCCGACCTGAGCTATGTGGAGAAACCCGTGAGGATATTGGACCGAAGCATCAAGACCCTTCGAAACAAGCAGATTCCAATGGTAAAGATGCAGTGGGAGCATCATGGAAAGTGAGATGCTACATGGGAAACAGAAGAGGGGGTAAAGCGGAAGTATCCCAATCTAAGATAGAGGTATGCCTGAATTTCAGAACGAAATTCTCCTAAGGAGGGAAGGATGTGAAACCCCACCTAAAGCCAACTCTAGAGTAAGGGGGTCGGGATGCATATCATATTATTTTGATTGAATATATATATTTTTGAATGATTTTATGTGCTTTAAAATTATGATTCATAGGTCAAAAGGCTTAGTTATGCTCATTGAGCAAGAAGGGTAAAATGGTAATTTTGCTTGAGGACAAAATAGGAAGATAGCTTGGGGATTAAATAAGAAGAATATTTTGGTGAGGAAATAAGAACAAGAGTTGTTGTAGTTTAGTGGTTAGAGCTTTGGAATTAATCTACAAGGTCTTGAGTTCAAATCCCATCATTTAAGTCTTATCATGATTTTTTTATTATTTATTTAGGGTTGGATTTTCGTTTCTTGCATTCCATGAAAAAAAATAGGAGTGTTGTCCTAGAGAAGAAGTGAAGGGAATGTCCTAATCCTATCCTTATATCCTAAAAAGGATTCTAGAAGAATTCTTTGTCCCTCAATTACCTCTAGCTTGCCCTAACCTTTTCACCAATTAAGCTTGTTCAAAATTTATCCAAATCCATGTTTCAATTCCAGAAAATTCAGCAAGGATTATTGGTCTTTGAATTTTGAAAATGACTCTTGGAGGTTGGAGATTTGACAAAAAATATGGAAGGAGTTAAGGAAGGTTCCCAAGAAAAATTAATCTCTATAGTTGAGCCTTCAAACTCCACTCCAAAGTGTTCATATCCTCCATGAAAGAAATCTGAAATTTTTCCAGATTCTTGAGTAGCCTAACCTTCGAAAATCTCAACTATCTATCTTAATCATTTGCTGCCAGAAAAATGACCAATTGATTCAGCTTGAAGACTGAAATTCTTGTGCAAAATCTGGACTGCACAAAACTGCACAAACCAGAAAAAAAATCTGGGTAGTTTCGCAGCATAGCAGGCCGAAATCAAAGCTGTTTCTTCTATCTTCAAACCAGTAAAATACCTCTGATTTTCCTCCATAAAGAAGGCTGGAAACCAGCCTTAAAGGATCCTCAAACACCTCTCAAACTCCTCTACAAATCGGCTGAAATATTACAGGAAATTCTGCAACCATTCGAACCATAACCAGAAAAATTCTAGCCTTGTTCCCTTCTAGCCTTGGCCGAAACCACCATCAGATCTCTGTAAGTTAACCCTTGTTCAGCCATGAACTGATCACCATTACCCCCTTTCACTTACCTTGCACAACTGGACTCCATAACCACACCTCAAATTCCTCCTACAATCACTCCCATCAAACTTCCATTTGGATTTCAAAATTTCCAGCATTTGCTCCATGAAAACACCCTTGGATTAGGCTTCATAACTAGAAAATTCTTCTGCTATTGAACTCAAAAATTTAGCCAGCCTTAATGCTCCCTCAACCCTCATTCATTTCAGCAAAACACAAGCAATCCAGTCGGCCATTCACAACACCAAGAAACCTCCATTAATCAAACACCATTAACATGTTTTTTACCTTAAAACACTCCTTAAATTTCTCCATTTGAATTTCAAACAACTAGATTTTTCTCTTCTTCCCTAAACTGAAAACCAAAATCCTTGAACTCCCTCAATCATTTGGCCAGCCCTTTTTAGAAAATTCGTCCAACATTCCCCTCTAATCCTTTCCATTTTCACCAAGAACACTAAGAACACACATTACCTTTCTTCAAGCCAAAGATCATTCTAAACACCTCCAATTCCTCCCAAAAACTCCAGAACATGCCTACATACTCCCTAGAGTCCATTTTTGAATTTTATAACATCAAATCTTGAAAACAAAAAAATTGACAATCAGATCAAAACCAGAATTTTCCTTGAAGTCTTAAGAACATCATCAAGGTAACCTAGAACAACTTTTGTTCATCTTCTTTCCTTCAACCTTTAACATATCATACTAATGCTCTCTCTCTCTCTCTCTCTCTCTACCGCAACGGTTGCTACAACCATGGCTGTTTTTTTTTCTCCTCTCTTGGACAATTCAAGACTCTCAAGCACGTGGATCTTCTTAAATCTTCATCGAGATAGTCATCAATCAAGTATTTCTCTTTAACCTTTCTTTTGAAATCTGGATTCATGTCTCTTAGATGTTTATAGAGAGGATAGAATATGAATGGGGGATTGAGTATATGCATATGTACGAAGGGGTTGAGATTAGAGCATGAGAATGATTGATCATGATTAAGCTTTGAGAAATTCCTTGAGAATCGATGTATGCTCTCCATGTTTGAAGAGATTATGAATGTTTAAGCTGCTAGATGTTATGTCACCTTTGGTGAATAGGATATTATGTTCTTATTTTCATTGAAGCCGTGAGTATGATTATGCTTAGTAGAGATTTGGCCATATGATAATATGATGGATTTAAGCCTCGTTCATGAATAGAATAGTTTGTTGATTGATACAAGAGTATATGTTCATGATACTTGTTAGCAATAGGAAAATTATGATCATGACCTTGTTAATCCTATGCTATTTTGATTAGCAAATTTTATTACCCTAATTAAAATTATTACTATGCTTTTTCTCCAAAGATTTCAAAATTCTTAGGAATTTTTGGAAATGGAATATTCAATAAGATAGTGATATTTTACCAGTCAAATAAATGGTATCTTTTATTAAAAATAATATATATGTATTTATATAATAATAAAAAAATAAAACCTTTTATATAAATAATAATAATAAGTAAAATATTAATGACCTTGTAGAATATTATTTATATTTATTTATTAATCAAAATTTAATAAAAGCTATTTATTATTAATTTTAATACATATTGATTATTAGTTAAGAGAGTAGTAATAATTTATTTTACTATTTAAGAATTACCAAATTTTAATATCACCTAGGACTTGGGATTCTTCATCAATTAAACCCTAGTTTATTTATTAATATCAACACTCAAGACTTATTATTTGAATCTATAAGTTATTAGTAATTATTTTACAAACCCTAGTTATTTTAACTTATCAAGCTAGACTTATTTTATAAAATCCTTTATCATCTAACCTTAAAGCTTAGGACATTAGGGTCATGATTATAATAAGTTGAATTAGGATTATTTATGTAAGCGAATATAGCTTGAGTATAACATTATGACTTGTGTTTACCCCAGGTGAGGTTAGGTCAGCTTTGGAAGGTTTTTGAATTTGATTGAGCAAAGGATTAGGTAAACTCCTGCATAAACTTATTTGAAGACAAAAGGTTACTATGGCAAGCCAAATGCGATGTGTATGTACACTCATTTTGTAAAGGTAATTAATGACTATTTCCTTTTTATCTCAGTCAAGCCAATCATTTGAAAATTTAAACAAGTAGTTTTGCACAAATACTAAACTTTTTCTAAAACCTAAATTTGACAAGAATTTTGAAAACCCTTAATTGCTATTTCCAAATAAAGCAATGTATTATCAGTTTTCTCCCAAGTGGGGTAATCAACGTTGAGTACTCAATAAGGGTAGACTACTAGGACTAATCTTTGAAGGGTTATGGTAAGTCTCTCAGTAGGTGGCCACCTCTGAGGGGTGAGTCCTGCCCAGATAGGATGCCAGTCCAGTAGGTCATGCCAGTCCGAGCTAGCAAGTTTCAGTCATGTGGACTGTGTGTTTTCAGAGTGGACAACCAGTAAGTTTTGGTGTGGAGAAGGAGGAGTATTTCACCCGATAGGCCGTACACCTACCTTTTGTTAGTCTGCATAAAGTGTGGCATTTTGACCGTTATATGGTCATGAGGCCCAACGTGTGGTAACCCATGGCTTCCCGTTTGAGTGGTTGTATTTATTGTGTACATGTATGGTTTGAAAAGCAAAACACCACTTTTTATTTTAACATTATTTCATGCTTGCCAGTACTTTCTCTTATGCAATTTTTACAACTTGCATACATGAATTGTTTTATCTGAAACACTCAAAGCACACACGGGCTTACTGAGATTTTTATCTCATCACCTTTTATGCCATGTTTTCAGAATGATCCTACTGTGTAGATAAGTAGCTAGATTTGTTACTTGCTTTGAAGACTTTATGTTTTTTATTTTATGTGTTGTTTCGAGAGATAGTTGTAATCAATTTATTTTGGATTTGTACCTGTATTTTTTTTTTTTGTAATAAGTTTAATTTTAAAGTATTGCTTTTATTTTCTTTTGTGTGACCTAGCTATAAAGACCCCTTGTCTTATGGACGGGGCGACATCCCCGACCCTATTGGGCCTAGGTAGTGGGGTGTTACAAGTTCATTGGCAAACTGTAAAGCATATACACAAGTACCTCAAGGGAATGAGAGATTATATGCTGGTTTACAGGGCTGATGACTTGGTTCCTACAGGATACACAAACTCAGACTTCCAGGTGGATAAGGATGAGAGAAAATCCACTAGTGGATATATCTTCACCTTGTCTAGAGGAGCTATTTCATGGAGGAGTATTAAGCAATCTTGCATTGCTGACTCAACCATGGAAGCTGAGTATGCAGCAACTTTGGAGATATCTAAGGAAGCAGTCTGGCTCCGAAAGTTACTTTCAGAACTTGGAGTCATGCTACACATGGACAGGCCGATTGTGATGTATTGCGACAACACTAGAATAGTATCACAATCTAAAGAATCTTGGAACCACAAGAAGGGGAAGCACATCGAGAGGATGTACCACCTGATTTGGGATTTCATCCAGAGACGAGAAGTTGTGGTGGAACAGATTGCCTCCGAGAACAATCTAGCAAATCCATTCACGAAGCCTTTGGCTGAGAGAGTCTTCAAAAGACACATAGACGCCATATGGGTAGGCACCTACGGACTTACTTAGTCTTAGAGTGCAAGTGGGAGATTGTTCGGATGTATGCCCTCTTAGACTAGGTTTCTGAAGTAAAAATCGAATGTTTTAATAAAAGAATTTATTTTCAGAAATTATTTGCGAATTTACAATTTTATTTGAGCACAATTACGTTTGGAAAAGACCCATGGTGTTTAAGTAAGTTGTCCATGTGAATGGAGGTCTTTCATAGTAAGGTATGAATCACGAGTTACTTAACACATAAACATTCGTTCTTAACCGATTGATGAGAATGGAAATCTCATCATGTCTAGGTTATTATGTTGTGAATTCTAAATGGGGAATGGCTTACCTTTAGCCAGTGAGTAGTCCACTTACTTCGTGGCATCAGTGTATTTCAAATACGCAGAACAGGACCTGTAGTAGTGATTTTTAAAAGTACTATATGGTAGAAACCTAGACTACTACCGCTACAGTGTGAACTAGTACTCTACGGCTTGAGTATGAGTTGGTGGTCTGATGAAGCTGGAAGCATATATTTTGATATGTTATAGTTGAGGTTCTATCGTAGGGGCAATATACTTGCATGTTGGGTATGTGTGACTAGTCAGTCAAGACAAACTTGTACAAGATAGTTTCTATACTATATCACCCCTTGTGGTTGTCTGAATGATCTAAATATCCAGGGCCCTGGGAAACATGACTTGGATGTTTGCTTTAGGGTAGCTCCCTTAGAAAACGGAAACAATCCAGAAGGTCGTAGATCATTGGACTAGAGGCCTAAGGATGGTATATGTCATTTAGAGAGGTGTTAGTACACTTCTTCCTCTCTAAATGTACGGCGATATATAGAGGGGTATTTTAGTCATTACACCTGTAAGTCGGAGACTTTGCTAACGCAGCACTGTCCTTGGGGTCAATATTTTCTTATGGTAATATTAGAAAATATTTAAAATAAAAAATACAACTATTTTTATGGCAACGGTATTTTGGTCATTTTAGTAGATAAGGTGGTGTGTCTTTTGGTCTCCAGTATAGATCGTGAGTCCTAATTAAATACGAGCTAAAGAATTGATCTTAAATTAAATAAAATTTATTTTATTTAAGTGGCCTGATTTAATTGTTGGGTTAGAATAAAATAAAGGTCCATGGAGAGAGAATTAATTAAATTAGTTTAGTGGGTTAATTAATTATTTGGGGCTTTGGCCCAGTTTGAATAATTAAAGATTAACCTGGAACAAAACTAATATAGGCTTATTTATTGGACTAGTTTATTTGGGCTGGGAAATTAATTATTAATTGGGCCATTTATGTGGTTCTAATTAGAATAATTAATTAAGCCCAAAAGGTTAAACTAAGAGTCCAATGGCCCAGTCCAGTTTAACGTAGGGTTTTTATTTAGGTTAACAGGAAGATTGGAAACAACGTTGTTGTAAGTACATACACTCTCTAAGACGGCTTCTTCTCTGTGAAAAGCTAGACGTCTCTCTCTCCCTCTCTCTCTAGAAAAAAGGTTCCTTAGTCTGTAGTTGTTCACCAAACGGATTTAGGTAGGCCATATTCTGGAAGATCGAGAGATTGGCATTCATCTAGATGCAAAGACGGAGTAGGAGACTTGCAAGAATCGCACCAGAGGCTACCACCAGCACACCTACCCCGGTTGTGCACGTTCCGGTCCAGCCAACTCTTAGAACGAGGAAAAACGGGAAAAAAAATTTTAACCTCGGAGTCCTTCCAGAGCACAACCGGCGCCGGCTAGGGCTGTCGAAGCCAGCACCAGCTCTGATAGGGATTCTCCTGTTTTTGGTTTTTTCCAATTTTTTATCTTCGCTTCCACTGCGTACCCTGTGTTTTCGATTTTCTATGCCTTCAATTGGTATTAGAGCGAGAAGGTTTTGTGAAAATATAGGTATATATATATATATATATACACACACATATACATATATATATATACATATATATACACACATACACACACACACACACATATACACATACATATATATACATGTATATATATAAATACATGTGTATCTATATATATATATATATATATATATATATATATACATATAGATATTTACACACACACACACACACACATATATATACACATACACATATATACACACACACATTATATCCATATATATGTAGTTTTTGATTCCTAAATAAATAGAAATTCCATTAATTATAATTAGAACCTAAAAGTTCTTATAATTATAATTTGGCTTCATAAATTATAAATAATTATAATTCAACCACAATAACTTCTTCTTCTTATAATTAATTTTGTAATGTTATCAAATGACATCTTAAGTTTTAATCATCTACTATGTGTGACCTATTAGGTTTTTTCGTCTATTGGAAGCAAAACATTAATTAATCTCAATAGTTTTAGGATTAATAATCCTTAATAATTAAAATTAATTTATTAATTCTAATTAGTACTAATTTATTAATTCTCTAATTAATAAATCAATATTTAGCATATCATGAGTAGTTTCTAGCAATACATCATGACCACCCATAAGTCCAAAAAGTCAAGTGGCTTGCATGAACCTTTCAATAGAAAAACGTCAATGCAATAAACTCCTTTCACCATACAATGTCTCATTTAATCTAAAGTATGAAATTAGTGTTAACTCTCTCTGGAATATTAATTAATTCTGATCCGAAAATTTTAGTACTTGCTCCTAGAATCCATTTACTCAACATATGTATCAATTGGAACTACTTCCAACATATAGTCACCTTCGTCAAGGACTTTTCGAATAATGATTCTCACAAGTGGTCGTGAGATATACTTTCTTACTATTGGGAGTGGTGAATCTTTTATTAACCCTCTCAACTACTTTCATTTACATCATGTTGTACCTGATGTCCATTTGATAAGCGGTCTTGGAATGACTTCATATATTGGAATCAAAACACAATACTTAGTAAACAAAATACTTTAGAGATCTCATGTTTAGGGATACTTGCACATTACTATAATGAGATTCTATCACTAGCATTAAATAATTATCCATATGATTATCTAATAACTAGGTCTTCCAATAAAGTTATTCAAATAACAAGCATCCACATGTTAATCCCTAGTACCCTAATACTCACGAATTTGAGAACCATCGCTTGATCTAATCAAGGGATATAACATGTGCTAGTCCTTACATATTAATGATGTCCTATCTCTTTAATACTATGACTAGGGATAGTTTTAAGCATAAACACAATTCAGTGCAATAGGAATCTCACATCATGATCTTTACCACGATTTTCGTAACACAGTATTGCACTTGGGACTTTGTCTAATAGTTACACCCACATAATGCATAAAATAAAATGAAAGATAAAGAATGCTTTTTATTATTGAATATATATGCAATATACAATATACATGTGATTGTCTCTAAGGTAAAACACTAACAAGTTCTCTATCCCTTTCCCCAGCGAGCGCCATTAAACCAGAAATAAAACTATCTATGGTGGAGAAACCATTGCGCCGTTTGTGTTGAGCAATCGTTGCTAAGACGAATGTTCCCACTCTAGAGCAAACGCAAGCCACAATAGACAGGATGATCACCAACTCACATCAAGGCATGTAACACCCAACTACCTAGGCCCAACAGGGCTGGGGATGTCGCCCCGTCCAAAGAACAATGGGTCTTTATAACTAGGTCACACAAACAAAAATAAAAATAATACTTTAAAATTGAACTTATTACAACCCAAAAATTCAGGAATAAATCCAAAATAAATTGATTACTATCATCTCTCAAAACAACACATAAAATAAATAACATAAAGTCTTCAAAGCAGGTAACAAATCTAGCTACTCATCTCTACAGATCTAGCTTGAGTGTAGTTATTAATAAATAAACTAGGGTTTAATGGATGAAGAATCTTAAGTCCTAGATGATATTATTAAATGGTAATTCTTAGATAGTAAAATGAATAATAAATTATTACTAATCTCTTATTTAATAATTAATAGATAGAAAATAATAAATAAAGTCAATAATAAATAAATTTGATTAAATTTTGATTAATAGATAATAAATAAATAGAAATAGTATTTATGAACATATGGTCTACAAGGCCATTAATATTTTACTTACTTATATGAAAGACTATATACATATATATATATGTATGTATATATTATTTTTAATAAAAGATATCAATTATTTGACTAGTAAAATATCATTATTTCATCTAATATTCCACTTCCAAAACTTCCTAAAAATTTCAAAAACATAGTAATAATTTTAATTAGGGTATTAAAATTTACTAATCAAAATAGCCTAGGATCAACAAGGTCATGATCATAATTTTCCTATTGACAACAAGATTCACGAGCATATACTCCAACATCAATCAACAAACTATTCTATTCATGAACAAAGGCTTAAATCCATACCTACTATTACATGATCAAATCCCTACTAAGCATAATCATACTAACGGCTTCAATGAAAATAAGAATATAATATCCTATTCACCAAAGGTGACAAAACATCTAGCATGCTTAAACATTCATAATTTCTTAAGACATGAAGAACACGTATCGATCCACGAGGAATTTCATAAAGCTTAATCTTGATCAATCATTCTCATGCTTCAATCTCAACCCTTCATACATATGCATATACTCAATCTCTTCTTCATATTCTATCCTCTCTATCAACAATTAAGAGACATGAATCCAGAATTTAAAAAAAAGGTTAAAGAAAAATACTTAGTTGATGACTATCTCGATGAAGATTTAAGAACATCCACACGTTTAAGAGGCTTGAATCATCTAAGAAAGGAGAAAGAAAACAGCCATGGTTGTAGCAACCATTTCGGTCAAGAGAGAGAGAGAGTATTAGTATGTCATGTTAAAGATTGAAGGGAAGAAGATGAACAAAAGTTGTTCTTGGTTACCTTGATGATGTTCTTGAGACTTCAAGAAAAATTCTGATTTTGATCCGATTGTAAATTTTTATTTTCGAGATTTGATGTTATAAAATCCAGAAATGGACTCTAGGGGATATGTAGGCGTGTTCTGGAGTTTTTGGAAGGGATTGGAGGTGTTTAGAGTGGTCTTAGGCTTGAAGAAAGGTAGTGCGTGTTGTTGGCATTCTTGGTGTTCTTGGTGAAAATGGAGAGAATTATGGAGAAAGTGCTGGACGAATTGCTAAAGGGGTTGGCCGAATGATTGAGGGAGTTCGAGGATTTTGATTTTCAGATTAGAGAGAAGAGAAAAATCTAGTTGTTTGAAATTCAAATGGAGAAATTTAAGGAGTGTTTTAAGGTAAAAAATTTGGTAATGGTGTTTGATTGATGAAGGTTCCTTGGAGCTACAATGGAGCCGGCTGATTTGCTGTGTTTTGCTAAAATGAATAAAGGTTGAAAGAGCTATAAGGCTGGCCAAAATTCTGAGTTCAATGGTGGGAGAATTTCTGTTTTTGAAGCTTAATCCAAGGGTGTTTTCATGGAGCAATTGCTGGAATTTTTGAACTTCAAATCGAAGTTTAATTGGAGTGATTGTAGGAGAAATTTGTAGAGTGGCTATGGAGTCTAATCGTGTAAGGTCAGTGGAGAGGGTAATGGAGTTCAGTTCATGGCTGAACAAAGGTTAACTCACAAAAGTTTGAGGTGATTTTCGGATAAGGCTTGAAGAGAGAAAGGCTGGAATTTTTTTTCTGGTTGAGATTTGAATTGTTTGCTGGAATTTGCTGTGCAGTTTATCTACAATGTTCCAGCTGATTTGTAGAGGGTTTGGAGAGGTATTTGAGGGTTCTTTAAGGCTGGTTTCCAGCCTTCTTTATGGAGGAGAAGCAGAGATAATTTACTGGATTGAAGGCAGAAGCACAGCTTGGATTTTGGACTCCTATGCTGCGAAACTGCCCAGAATTTTTTTCAGGGTTTGCACAGTTCTATGCAGTCCAATTTTTGCACAAGAATTTCAGTCTTCAAGCTGAATAAATTGGCCATTTTTATGGCAGCAATTGAGTAAGGAAGATGGCTAAGATTTTCAAAGGTTAGGCTGCTCAAGAATCTAGAAAAGTTTCAAATTTCTTCCATGGAGAAAACGAACACTATGGACTGAAGTTTGAAGGTTCAACCATGGAGATTAATTTCTCTTGGGAACCTTCCTTAACTCTTTCCCTATTTTCAGTCCAATCTCCAACCTCTAGGAATCATTTTCAAAATTTCCAAGGCCAAGAATCCTTGCTGAATTTTCTAGATTTAAAACCATAGATTTGGATGAATTTTGAATAAACTTAATTGGTAAAGAGTTTAGGGTAAGGTAGGGAATAAAAGGACATAAATCCCTTAAGAATTCTTTTTAGGACATAAGAATAGGATTTGGACATTCCCTTCATGTCTCCCCTAGGACAACACTCCTATTTTTACTTATGGAATGGAAGGGATGAAAAATCCAACCTTAAATTAAAATAATAATGACAAAAACATAAATGATGGGATTTGAACTCAAGACCTTAGAGATTAAATTCAAGGCTCTAACCACTAAACCACAACAACTCTTGTTCTTATTTTCTCTCCCAAATATTCTTCCTATTTAATTCTCAAGCTATCTTCCTATTTTGACCTCAAGCAAAATTACCATTTTACCCTTCATACTCAATAAGCATAACAAGCCTTCTAGACTATAAATCATAATTCTAAAGCACAAAAAATTATTCAAAAACATGTATATTCATGCAAAGTAATATGATATGCATCCTGACCCTCTTACCCTAGGGTTGGCTTTAGGTGGGGTTTCACATCCTCCCCTCCTTAGGAGAATTTCATCCCGAAATTCAAGCATACCTCTATCTCGGATTGGGATACTTCCGCTTTACCCACTCTTCTGTTTCCCATGTGACATCTCGAGTGCCATGATGCTCCCATTGCACCTTTACCATCGAAATCAGCTTGTTCCGGAGAGTCTTGATACTTCGGTCTAATATCCTCACGGGTTTCTCCACATAACTCAGGCAGTGTTGCAACACCAACGTTTCCTCATTCAAAACATGTCCGGGATCGGTATTGTACTTCTTCAGCTATGACACATGATACACGTCGTGAATTTCTGTCAACCTATCTGGCAAATCCAATCGATACACCACCGGCCTAATTCTCTCCATTATCGAAAATGGTTCCAAATACCTCGGATTCAGCTTTCCACCTTTCGGATATTCAAGATTCCTCTATTCGGTGTCAGTCTTAGGAATACACTGTCTCCCACCTGAAATTCTTACTCGCTCCACTGATGCGTATGGATTTGGGTATAAAAAATCATATAAAAATAAGCATATTCCCAATCAAGTTTACATTAAAATGTTACCCCCAAATTACACATATGAGGAAGCGTACTCATCATTAACATAGCATAAGGTTCAAACGAGTGTCGATTCTCAAGGAACAAGTATACATTAATCACTTTTCTTTCATTGTTTAACCAACTCGATAAAGTGAAAAAGAAATAAAAATAAATAAATAAATATATATACATGTCAATGATGTAGAATTATGTAACTTAAACCATTGTCTTGACAAACATGATCCTAAAGTACTTAATCATTATCATAACTAATTATTCCATTGGCATCATGAAGGATAATATAGATTCACTTCTTTGTCCAATCCATGAATCCCTATCTTCTAGGTAACTTAGTATCACATATCCTGTCTCAACCAGTCTTACCCAAAAGATACATTAATCACAGTCCTTGATTTAATTCCCATTCCTGGTAAATTACACATGAAATTAACCAATGAATCCATATCCTGACAGAAATTAATTAACCTTGAATTACTTTATCCCTACTCTAAACCCCTTTGTCCAAGCAAGTTAAAAGCTAACGAATATGAAACTAATGAATTGAAACTGCCATCAACCCCTTTGTCCAAGCAAGTTAATAGAAAGACCCAACCAATTAATCTCGTAATAAGCACAAGTAATCAAATACCAAGAATAATAATCAATTAATTAAAAAATCAAATAACTCTAAAAATCATGACTATCTAAAACAATGTCAAATTACAATAAAACAATTAATACATCATTGTCAAGAAAAAGAAAATAAAATAAAAGAAAGCACTCATAGACAAGCCTCATTCTTTTTCCTTTAAAGACCTTCTTGCACAACCCTCCTTGAATTGAAGAATTCCTCCTTTGATTTGAGTGATTTGTAATGATGATCAATGAATTCTCCCATTTTTCCTTGTGTTTTTCATCTATTTATAGGCTTGGGAAGTGCTTAAACTCGTTCGTGTAATGTTCTTGGTCGAGTAAAAGTTAGAAGATACTAAAACTCCACAGATTACCAAAACCACGTAGAAAAATCAAATCACCGCCGTAACTTTAGAGCACAGCCGGCACCGCCTTGGCTCTCGGAGCTAGTGCCGATAGTGTTTTGTTTCTCCAATTGTACGCCAATTTTTTTCTGAATTCCGCACAATGTATTACAGAATGAAGCCAGCGCCACCATGGCTACTGGAGTCAGCACCGGTTCCACTCTGTTTCGCTCTGTTTTGACAATTTTTCTGTCGCTTCGAAGTTCGTGCAATCAGTGCATGGCCAGCGCCAGTTCCTCTGTCCCAGCTGGCGCCGCCTCTAATCTGTTTCGCGACGTTTTTACTTCGTTTTACCCCAAAATTTTGAAATAATTAAAAAAATACCTTTCCAAGGGTAAAATCTCAAATATGAAGGAATATGACTAGTTATTGAACAAAATGTATCACAAAAGAACCTCAAATAACTAGAAAAAATATAACTAATTTAGCCCCTATCATATTCCCCCACACTTAGCTTTTTGCTTGTCCTCAAGCAAAATATCAAAGACAAGTAGGAAAACATAAGGTTTCACTAATCACTCAATCAATTTCAAAACAATATCTCTAATGCATTCTTCATTCAAGAACATAAAACACATGCTACTACGTCTTTCACAACAAATGCAAGACTTGTGTAGTGAATAAATGACTTAGTAGAACCATCTCTAGACTTAACAATATTCTCAAACCATTGGAAAGAATTTAGCTCAAAAAGAATATGCATTCCATAGGCTTACCTTTCATACACTCTCTCCACTAATTTGAGATATATAATAATTCTACTTAGGTCAAGTAAGATTTTCAAGCTTGTAATGTAAGGCTAAAGGTTTGTAATGTAGCTTATCAAACGAAGGATATAGGATATTTAAATAGCAAAGAAACTGGGAGTTCGCAAGAAAATGATAAACAAATGAATCAACAATTTCCAACTCTTCTTGCTTCCTATTCCAGAAATCAATCAAACTATAACCTTATTTAGCAATTACAACTCCACTCAAGCAAATCTTGCATTTTTCACTTTTTCTTTTCTTTTTTCATCAACTATTCTCTATTTTTTTCACAAGATCACTCAAATTTCCAGCAATGATGTCAAGTATTTTCTATGAACTGAACTTTTTCAGCTCAATCACCATTCCTTTTGTGATCTATCATCTCTCTTTTCCTTTCAAAAATTTTTCCTTTCTTTCTTTTCTCTCTTTTTTTCACTCTTACTGCTGCTTTTCTTTTCTTTCTCAAATTCTTTCTTTCCATCTTTTCTAGCAGCTGTTTCTTTTCTTCTCTTGTTTTCAATCTCTCTTTTCTTTTTCTTCTCTTTCTTTTCTTTTTCCAGCTCAACACAACTATTGATACATGACTGAAAGTAACGAGCCATGATCTTCCTCTAAGTATTCTTCCTCAACATTCTCTTATATATACTTTCATCCATCAAAAGCATAAAGGTTTGGAAAATTATTCAAACTCTCAGAAACAAGCAATGGCCAAAGTATTGTGACGGGTTTTAATGAAAAAAAATCAACAATTTAGGCTCAAAATAGGCACTATGGATAATATTAAAATAGGTAGGCTTGAAAAGCTCAAATTGTCCAAATAAGGCCTATTACCGTCATCCCTAAGTTAAATCATGATTGTCTTTCTGATTTCACCTCGAGAGGTATTCAAGTAAGTTCTAGAATGCTCTATGAATTTTAGTAGAAAAACAAGTTTAAGAACAATGCAAAGAATTTGATCAAGAACTACTTAGTCTAAGTGCGTGCAAAAAGTCATGCATAAGCCATAAATGATTTAGAACTTATGCTCTATAATCCATCATAAAGACATGCACTAAAAATACAGCTTAAAATCTCAAAGAAAATCTAAAAAATTTTGAAACATTTTCGCTCAAAATTTTTGCTCCCAAGAAGGCTAAAGTATATGTATAGAAGACTTGTCAATCAAATCACTCCCCCACACTTAAACTGGACATTGTCCTTAATGGCTAAATAAATATAACAAAGAATAAACCATACCATGGGACCAAAAATATAAAGGAGAAAAGATAAGAAAAATAAACTTCCATTTATTGGGCATTGTGTTGTACAATAGTTGAATGCTTGAAGAACGAGGCATTGGCAAAGTACCTAAAAAAGAAAAATACAAAAGAGTACACCAATGCATAAAAACTAGAAAAAAAAATAAAGCCAAAAACAAAAGAAAGAAAATAGTACAAACAAAGGAAGAAAGCAAAAACTATGAAAAAGAAAAAATATTAAAAGAGAAAGGAAAAACAAGAGTGATTGAGAAAATTTAGACAATCATCATCAGTCCTCCTCATCATCATCATCAGCTGGTGTCGAAGTTCCCTCACCACCATGTGGCCCAGAAGAATGTTGCCTCAATTCAGCCAATTGTTGCTCTATAGTAGCTTGCCATCGCGCCATGTCATCCATAGTACCCTGCAAGCGTAGGAGCACCTCCATTTGCTGGTCTAGTCGGCCCAACACGGTAGTCTCAAAGTCAGTCTGGGAGTGGGACTGAGAACTGCTAGCTCGTGCACGTGCCGGTGGTGGGGGATGCTCCTCCTCCACTATGAGTGGCCTTACCTGACCGGGATGTCTAACCTCGAAGGAAGTTAGCCATTTTTTCAATTTCGGGTTGTCCTAGCTGGAGGAAAATATTTAGCTAAAAATTTTTCAGCTAGGGCATTCCAAGTAGTGATAGAACCTGTAGGTAAAGACTTTAACCAATATTTGGCTCTATCCCTCAAAGAGAAAGGAAAAGTTCTAACTTTAAGGCATCTTCAGAAACACCATTCATTTTGAAAGTACCACAAATCTCAAGAAAACTAGCTAAATGAGCATTGGGATCTTCTTCAAGTAGCCCATCAAATTGAACCATATTTTGAACCATTTGGATAATGTTGAGCTTTATTTCGAAATTGTTTGCATCTACCCTAGGCCTAGTGATACTCAAGCTTGTGCCCGAGATTGTGGGTGCCACAAAGTCATCCATAACCCTCCTATCATTCCCAATATTGTTATTTTGAGCATTATCCCTGTCGACGATCAAATTCCTTTAGATTGTCCGGCGAATCTTTGACAGTGTCCTTTCGATTTCAAGGTCAAAATCGACTATCTCGCCTTCGGATTTTCGAGTCATGCACCAAGGATAACACCTAAGAAAATAAGAAGCAAGTTAGATAACAGAATTAATGATGAAAATAAAATTACAAGATTACAAAGTTAATTAATATTACATAGTCAAAGTTAATAGGTTAGATTACAAAGGTATACATGAATACACAAAATACAAAAGATAGCACATTTTTGCGGAAAGAACAATTATACATAATTTACATATTTGCATATTTATATATTTACATGGCTAAATCAACAAAATCCCAACTTTCATGATATTGTTCCCTAGCAACGGCGCCAAAAACTTAATGCGTATGGATTTGGGTATAAAAAATCATATAAAAATAAGCATATTCCCAATCAAGTTTACATTAAAATTCTACCCCCAAATTACACATATGAGCAAGCGTACTCATCATTAACATAGCATAGGGTTCAAACGAGTGTCAATCCTCAAGGAACAAGTATACACTAATCACCTTTCTTTCATTGTTTAACCAACTCGTTAAAGTGAAAAAGAAATAAAATAAAATAAAATAAAAATATGTACATGTCAAGGATGTAGAATTATGTAACTTAACTATTGTCTTGACAAACATGATCCTAAAGTACTTAATCATTATCATAACTAATTATTCACTTGGCATCATGAAGGATAATATAGATTCACTTCTTTGTCCAATTCATGAATCCTTATCTTCTAGGTAACTTAGCATCACGTATCCTGTCTCAACCAGTCTTACCCAAAAGATGCATTAACCATAGTCCTTGATTTAATTCCCATTCCTGGTAAATTACACGTATCTTGGCAGGCATTAATTAACCTTGAATTACTCTATCCCTACTCTTAACCCCTTTGTCCAAGCAAGTTAATAGAAAGACCCAACCAATTAATCTCGTAATAGGCACAAGTAATCAAATACCAAGAATAACAATCAATTAATCAAAAAAATCAAATAACTCTAAAAATCATGACTATCTAAAATAATGTCAAATTACAATTAAAAAATTAATACATCATTGTCAAGAAAAAGAAAACAAAGTAAAAGAAAGCACTCATAGACAAGCCTCATTCTTCTTTCTTCGAAGACCTTCTTGCACAACCCTCCTTGAATTGAAGAATTCCTCCTTTGATTTGAGTTATTTGCTATGATGATCATTGAATTCTCCCATTTTTCCTTGTGTTTTTCATCCATTTATAGGCTTGGGAAGTGCTTAAACTCGTTGGTATAATGTTCTTGGCTGAGTAGAAGTTAGAAGATACTAAAACTCCACAGATTACCAAAAACTGCGCAGAAAAATCAAAGCACCGCCTTAACTTCAGAGCATAGCCGGCGCTACCTTGGCTCTTGGAGCCAGTGCCGGTTGTATTCTGTTTCTCCAATTGTTCGCCGATTTTTTTTTAAATTCCACACAATGTATTCCAGAATGCAACCGGCGCCGCCTTGGCTACTAGAGCCGGCGCTAGTTCCATTCTGTTTCGCTCTGTTTTGACACTTTTTCTGTCACTTCAAAGTTCATGCAACCAATGCATGGTTGGCGCCGATTCCTATGTCCCAGCCAACGCCGCCTCTAATCTATTTCTTAAAGTTTTTGCTTTGTTTTACCCAAAAAATCTGAAATAATGAACAAAATACCTTTCCAAGGGTAAAATCTCAAATATGAAGGAATATGACTAGTTATTAAACAAAATGTATCACAAAAGAACTTCAAATAACTAGGAAAAATATAACTAATTTAGCCCCTATCATCCGCCTATTGTCTGCATAGCTCTTTTGTTGGCTCTGGGCTGCTTTCAACCTTTCCCTGATTAACTTAACCTTATCCAATATTTCTTGAACACAGACTTCTCCCGACTTGCTCACGTGACCGTCTTCTGACCAACTCCAATATAGCGGTACCTGAAACTTGCGTCCATACAGTGCCTCATACGAAGCCATTCCAATCAAAGCTTGATAACTGTTATTATACGATAACTCCGCATACGGCACACATTCAATCCACTTATCCCCGAAATCCAGTACACAGGTTCTCAGCATATCCTCTAATATCCGTATAACCCTTTCTGACTATCCATCGATTTGCGGATGTGCCGTCATACTAAACTTTAGACTAGAACTCATCGATCCTTGAAACTTGCCCCAAAATCGGGATGTAAATCTCGGATCTCGATCAGACACAATACTTGAAGGTACTCCATGCAGTCAGACTATTTCTCGCACATAGGTCTGAGCTAACTTCTCCATGGAATCCCTTACATTCACTGTTATGAAATGCGCTGATTTGGTTAGTCGATCTACCACTACCCATAGAACGTCCTTTTGGGTCCTTGCCATAGGGAGTCCGATAACGAAGTCCATGGTCACTGCCTCCCACTTCCATTCAGGTACTGGCAACGGTTGCAACAGCCCTGCTGACTTCTTGTGCTCCGCTTTGACTTTCTGATAGGTGAGACATGTCGAGACATACTTAACCACGTTCCACTTCATTCCGGGCCACCAATAAGCCCTTTTCAGATCCTGATACATTTTGATCTTTCCCGGATGAATGGCGTACTTGCTCTTATATGCCTCTTTCAAAATTCTATCCTTCAATTGGTGCTCTTCGGGTACACACAACCGATCTCTGAAATATAAAACTCCCACTTCGTCCTGCCGAAATTCACTGGCTTGCCATTTGAGCTCGTTGTCCTTAAAAAGCTAAAATTCTGCATTATCTTACTGAGCTTCAATAATTTCCCGCCTTAGGTCTGGTATCAACTTCAGGTTGCTAACAACAATTTTCTCCTCTTGCACTTCCGCTCTTCTATCTAACACATCCTGAACCATTTGAACCTCCTGTACCCTTAGCCTAGCCATGCTGACTTTTCTGCTCAGAGCATCAGCAACAATGTTAGCCTTTATAGGATGATAGTTGATTGGACAACGGTACTTCTCCAAAAATTCCATCCATCTTCGCTGTCTCAAATTCAAATCCTTTTGGGTGAAAATGTACTTCAGGCTCTTGTGATCAGTGAACACTTCATATTCTGCTCTGTACAAATAGTTCCATCATTTCTTTAAAGCAAACCCAATGGCAGCCAGCTCTAGATCATGCGTGGGATAATTGACTTCATGAGGCCTCAACTTCCGAAAAGCAGAGGCGATCACCTTTCGGTCTTACATCAAAAATGCTCCCAAACCTTCCTTCAAAGCATCGGTATACAGTGCGTAAGGCTTATCTCCCTCTGGCAGACTCAACACTGGTGTTGTCACTAACCTCTGTTTTAGATCTTGGAAACTCTTTTCACATTTTTCATTCCAAACAAATGATATGTCCTTTCTCAGCAGTCGGGTCATAGGCGATGCGAGCGTTGAAAATTCTTTGATAAACCTCCTCCAATAGCCAGCCAATACCAAGAAGCTTCGTATCTCAGTGATGTTCTCTGGTTGCTTCCAATCTGAAACTGTTTCAACCTTCACTGGGTCTACCTTGATCCCATCCTTGGTCACCAAGTGGCCAAGAAATGCCATACTATCCAGCCAAAACTCACACTTGCTAAACTTGGCGAAAATTTTGTGTTCTCTTAGCTTTTCCAGTACTAGCTTCAAATGTTTTACATGATCCTCCGGGTTCTTGGAATAAATGAGTATGTCATCGATGAAAACTACCACGAACTTATCCAAGTAGGGTCAGAATACTCGATGCACAAACCATAAATACCGCTGGTGCATTGGTTATCCTGAATGGCATCACCGCGAACTCATAGTGACCGTATCTTGTGTTGAAGGCCATCTTGGGGATATCCTCCTCTTTTATCCTCACTTGATAGTATCCTTGCCTCAAATCCAGTTTTGAGTAACAACTGGATCCTTGCAACTGGTCGAACAGCTCGTCAATCAATGGTAGGGGAAACTTATTCTTGATCATCAGGTTGTTAAAACCCCGGTAGTCGATACACAGCCTCAGAGTCCCATCATTCTTCTTCACAAATAGCCCAGGTGCTCCCCAGGGTGACGTGCTAGGTCTGATATAGCCTTGCCTCACCAACTCTTCTAGCTGCTCCTTCAATTCTTTCAGCTCCACCGGTGCCATCCAATATGGAGTCCGGGACACCGGTTTCTCTCATGAAACTAGATCCACGGTGAACTCAACTTCTCGACTGGGAGGTGTTGGGATGTATGCCCTCTATACTGGGTTTCTGATGTAAATATCGACTATTTTAATAAAAGAATTTATTTTTTCAGAAATTATTTATGAATTTACTCTTTATTTATGCACAATTTCATTTGGAAAAGACCCATTGTGTTTAAATAAGTGATCCATATGAATGGAGGTCTTTCACAGTAAGGTATGGATCACGGGTTACTTAACATATAAACATTTGTTCTTAATCGATTGATGAGAATGGGAATCTCATCATGTTTAGGTTATTATGTTATGAATTCCAAATGGGGAATGGCTTACCTTTAGCCAGTGAGTAGTCCACTCACTTCATGACATAAGCATATTTCGAATACGTAGAACATAACCTGTAGTAGTAGTTTCCAAAAGTACTATATGGTAGAAATCTAGACTACTACCGCTACAGCGTGGACTAGTACTCTATGACTTGAGTATGAGTTGGTAGTCTAACGAAGCAGGAAGCATATACTTTGATATGCTATAGTTGATGTTCTATCGTAGGGCCAATATACTTGCATGTTGGGTATGTGTGACTAGTTACTTAAGACGGACTTGTACAAAATAGTTTCTACACTATATCGCCCCTTGTGGTTGTCTGAATGATCTAAATATCCAGGGTCCTGGGAAACATGACTTGGATGTTTGCTTTAAGATAGCTCCCTTGGAATGCAGAAACACTCCAAGTAGTCGTGGATCATTAGACTAGAAGCCTAAGGATGATAGATGTCATTTAGAGGGGTGTTAGTACACTTCTTCCTCTCTAAATGTACGGTGATGTGTAGAGGGGTATTTTAGTCATTTACCTATAGGTCAGAGACTTTGCTAACGCGACATTGTCCTTGAGGTCTATATTTCCTTATGGTGATATTAAGAAATATTTAAAATGTAAAATACATCTATTTATATAGTAGGAGTATTTTGGTCGGTTTAGTAGCCAAGGCGATGTGTCTTTTTGGTCCTCGGAATAGCCCGTAAGTCCTAATTATTTTTGGGTTGAGAAATTGATCTCAGTTGAGAGGGTTATATTTTATTCAGGAAGTCTAATTTATTAAACTGGAATAAAATAAATTGAAAAAAATTTATTATCTGGTTTAATTGGTTAATTAATTATTCAGGGCCGAGATCCAGTTTGAATAATTAGAAAATTAACCGGGACTTAAACTAAAGGAAAATAATTAATACTTAATTATTTATTGGGTTATTTATTTAATTAATCCCAAGAAATAAGTAATTAAAGTTTAATTATTTTTTGGTTCATTTGGGCACATTAATTATTTACTGGGTTATTTATTTAATCCCAAAAAAATAATTAATGTTTTTTATTTTGGGCTTTTCGGGTTCAAGAAAAATAATAAATATTATTTTATCCCAATAGCCTGGACCATAGGATTTTTTCGAACACAATTCAGAAAAGTTTAGGGAGAAGCCAAAATTTATTTTGTTAATAATATTCGGGTGTTTGAAATATTAAATCCCGAAAATATTATTTTTATCAAAATAATTATTTTTGGTTTCATGACTCTTGGCTTTCTGTGTGGAAAAATAAAATAAAATAAAATAATAAAAATAAAATCTCTCTCACGATTGTGTCTCTTGGTTTTCTGTTTACTGGCTTTTGGTTTTGTTTGCATAACATAATATGCCAAGCCTTGAAAACCAACCGAGAGATGGTGAAAAAAAACTAATCCTCTTCTCAACCTATTTCTATGTTCACCAACTAGAGGTTAGGCTGTGGAATATTCTGAGAATTGAAAAGCCTAGCATTCATTGCACCGAAGAAGAACTACCGGTACCGGAAGCTTCAACCCACGAGGAAGAAGGAGGTTGTTCTTGTGCTTCAATCCATCCTACTTCAATCTTCAAGGTTTAAGGCATCAAGAGGTATGGTTTTAATCCCTCCATGCTGTTGCCATGCTCTGTTTCTATTTTTCTGTCTCCATTTTTGTTCACCCGTGCATGCTCCTCTATTTGTTTTCAAATCCTTCAAGTGGTATCAGAGCATGTGATTTGATTGGCTTAGTGAGCATGTTAGTTAATAAAAATAGAGAAGAACATTGTTTGGTGCTTAAACCTGTGATCCTTCGTTGTTTTGGTATGGGATAAGCATGAATGTAAGCTTCACAGTGGAAGCATAGGTTCACTGTAATTTTCTGTCTTTGAGAATTTGATCGTGTAAACCCAATTTAGAAGGGTATAGGCAGTTGTGGTTTTGGTTTGGATGAGTTTTTTTAATGAAAAATGTCCAAGGAAGCCACTGGAAGAAATGGTAAAAAAATCGCAGATAGAATGCAGAGAAAACTCAGGGAGAAGATGATGTACTGTTCTAAAGCCGCCATTGGAGCCGAGCCGCTGTTGTTTTGTGCCTGGAGCCGTGTCGGCTTGAGCCGGCTTGCGACTGGAATTGAGTTGTTTTGCAATTGCAAATTTAACTTGCACGCGGGTCAGCGGTGCACCGGGCGTGGAAAACCGATAAAAGCGCGGGTCATCACGTGGGTCAGCAGCAGAGAGCATCCGAGTTCCCACGCAGGTAAACGAGCCAATGCGTGAATCCAATGGGCACATGCGTGTGGGGAACCGAGCGGGGCGATGGATCGGAGGGAGCGGGTCGCGGGCGCTTCACGAGTCGAGGCAGCTTCTGATCTAGTGCGGCCGGTGAATCGAGGCTACTGTGAACCGCAGAGCAAATGGGCTCTGATCCGGTGTGGCGAGTGCACGTGGACCGCCAATCAATTTTTTTGTAATTTTTTATTTTTTTTCTTTTCCGTTTTGGGTTCCATACCCGGCGAAGTTAATATTTTTGCAATAGTTTATATTCTTCGAATATATTTTCATAAAAAATATTAGTAAGGGATTTTAGGATTAAACAAGATCATTAATTAATTAATGCGTTTAATTCAATTATTTGGGCACTTTGGTTTAAAAAATAGAAAATCATGAAAACGTTTACTGTTTTCTAGCATGCTTTTTTTTTTTTTTTGTGAACTTATGTGTGTGTTCTCTTAAAGACCAAAGTCTTTGGGAATATTTTTGCAAGGAAAACATTTTTCTTTAAAAAATTAAATGGCTATTTTAACTTGAACAAAAATTAATCCTTTGATATTTTCTCAAAGGATTTAATCCTTGACATAGAAAATATATTGGATTTAGATATTTTTGTAAGTTAAAATAGAAAGCCATTTTATTTTATTTTGCACAAAAAAAAATTGTTTTGTTAAATAAACATGAGGCCAAAGTCTCTAGAAAGTTTTAATTGGAAAATTTTTGAAATCATTAAGTTTTAACTTAAATAAAATTAGTTCATGGAAAAATCTCTCAAATGATATAATCCTTCACATAGAGATTTTAATGGATTTAGATATTTTATTTTTAAGTTAAGGAAAAAACTTAATGGAAATTTCAAAAAGATATTTTTCAGAAAAACTTTATTTTAAGAGACTAAGTGGGAGAGGGGTTCCAACGGCCCCACGGCTTCCATCACAATCCTCATTAGAGATCATGGGTCCCCTCGCGTCACCCTGGGAGTGAACCCGTATAGGATGAGGATACCACAAGGATCTAGATCTAATAGAATGATGTAATTAATAACCCGGGACACGTTCTATAATCGGCCAACCCACAACCCACGTTAGAGGCTATAGTGTGAGGAATGTCCATAGGAAATGAGAGGAAACTGCCATCCCACGATGGAGTTATCCTCTAGATCATTACCTAGAAGGAAAATTAATTTGTGATGGTTACTACACTTAGCTTAGAGAACTATTAATCTTCCTAAGAAGCTATGTCAGTTTTCCTAAGAGCCAAATTAATTTCAGTGCACAAATTTATTTTCACAAACTAAATCCTTTCTTTTATTTTTAGATTTTTCAGAAATGGTGGGAGGTTCTTTTAGTCCTTTGGCCGTTATTCTCCGTGAGAATAAGTTAACGGGACCAAACTATGTGGACTAGAAGAGGAACCTGGACATAATACTCACAGCCGAGGAGTATAAGTATGTCCTTTTATGAGACCTGCCCTGTGATCGGGAAAGGTTCTACCGCCGATGAGCGAGAGGCAAAGAAGGCACGGAAGAAGGCTGACGAAATGGCATGATGCTATATGTTAGCCTCCATGTCTAATGTGCTCCAGTCGAAACATGAGCACATGGCTTCTGTGTATGACATTAGTCAGTCAATGCCACTATGTTAGCAAACAAGAGCCGGCCCGCAAGACAGGAGGCTGTTTGAACTATAATAAACACTAAGATGGCTAAAGGAGCATCAGTCAAAGAGCATATGCTCAAGATGATTGATGCTTTTGAGGAGGCAGAAATCTTAGGAGCTATCATTGACCCCGAGAGCCAAGGGTTCCTTTACTCAATCAAATTAAATTACAATATGAACAAGTTAAATATAAGTTTGACTGAGTTGATGAAGGAACTCCAGATGGCAGAGAAGGTCATGGAGCCACAATCAAAGGCCATGATTACTAAGGCTTCTTCCTCAAAAACTGGGTCCAAGCCCAGAAAGTTCAAAAGGAAGAAGGGATACGCAGTAGCACAGCCCAAGACCCAGCCCAAAGACAAACCTAAGGGCATGTGCTTCAAATGTGACAAGAAGGGACACTGGAAAATGGAGTGTTCAGATCTTCAAGCCAAGAAAAACCCACTGGTAATATTTTCTATCTTGAGTCTATATCAATGGTTGGATCAACTTCCACTTGGATTGTTTATTCAGGAGCCACTGATCATATCTGTAACTCCTTGCAGGGGTTTAGAAAGATAAAAAGACTCAAGAAAGGCGAACATGGATTACACGTGGGAAATGGAGCACAAGTCTGGGCCCTTACAGTGGGAGAGCTAGATCTTGTTTTTTATTGTAATAAAAAAGTGATTTTAATAGATATTTTATATGTACCTAGTTTTCGTCAAAATTTGATTTCAGTTGCAAAACTAATAAATCAAGGATATTTTGTCTCTTTCCATTCTGGTATTTCTATCAGTAGAAATAGAGAGATTTTATGTACTGGGCACATGGGTGGAAATCTATTCTATTTAAACCCTATTAACAATCAATCAAATAATGCTCAATCTGAACCTTTAACTAAGAAGAGAAAGACCAATGCCAATGACTCATATCTTTGGCATCTAAGGTTGGGTCATATCAACTAAACCAGGATTCAGAGGCTAATCCATGATGGGCCTTTGAGCACATTGAGATTGGAAAATTGGCCTCAATGTGAATCCTGCCTGATGGGAAAGATGACCAAAAGGTGTTTTATCCCAAAGGCGATTAGGGCCAAGGAAGTATTGAGTCTTGTTCACACTGATGTGTATGGTCCCTTGTCTACACCAGCTAGAGGAGGTTTTGAGTACTTCATCACTTTCACGGATTATTGTACAAGGTTTGGTTATATTTACCTGATGAGGCGCAAGTCTAACTCTTTTAATAAGTTCAGGGAGTTTAAGACTGAAGTGGAGCGTCAGATAGGTAAATTAATCAAGACCGTACGATCGGATCGTGGTGAAGAGTACCTCCTAGGTGAATTCAAGGACTACATGATACATCATGGGATAGTATCCCAACTCTTTACGCCGGAGACACCCCAGCAAAATGGAGTAGCGAGAGAAGGAATAGGACATTGATGGAAATGGTCAGAAGCATGATATCTCATGCTACTCTTCCAGTATCTTTTTGGGGATATGCCCTGGAAACAACAGCATACATTCCGAACTTAGTGCCTTCCAAGTCAGTACCTAGGACTCCTTATGAGATGTGGACTGGGCATAAGCCAAGTCTGAATCATCTTAGAATATGGGGTTGTCCAGCTTATGTACTGATCAAGGGAGATAAGTTGGAACCAAGATCAGAATTATGCTATTTTGTTGGGTATCCAAAAAGAACAAAGGGTGGGTACTTTTATCATCCTAAGGAGCAGAAAGTACTGGTTAGTACCAATGCTAGATACTTAGAGGATGATCAAAGTACTTCCATGAAAGATTCAACTAGGTTGGAACTTGAGAAGAAGTTATTTTCAGAAGCAACTTCTTCTAACCCGATTGTGGAACAAGAAGAGGCACAGCCTCCAAAGCCTGTACAAATGGTGCCTCATCGTAGTGGAAGAGTGTTTAGGGTTCTGGATAGATGGTATGGAGAAGCTTTTGAGCTGGTCTCTGACCATCAGGAACAAGACCCCACTAGATACGAAGAGGCAGTTGCTGATACCGATGCAAAACCTCTAGCATGAAGCAATGAAAGTCGAGATTGAGTCTATGTACTTCAATCAGGTTTGGAATCTTGTAGCTTCACCTGAAGGGCATTGGGTTTAAGTGGGTGTACAAGAGGAATGGGGGAGCGGATGGGAAGGTGGAAACCTTCAAAGTTAGGCTTGTGGCAAAAGGGTATACTTAGAAATAAGGGATCGATTATAAGGAAACCTTTTCCCCAGTAGCCATGCTTAAATCCATTCGTATCCTCCTTGCCATCACAGGTCATTATGACAACGAGATATGGTAAATGGATGTCAAGACGGCATTTTTAAATAACCATCTTAGCGAAGACATCTTTATGTCCCAACTGGAAGGTTTTATTGCTGAAGGTCAAGAACATAGGGTTTGCAAGCTTAAGAAGTCCATTTATGGACTTAAGCAGGCATCGAGAGCTTGGAACATTTGTTTTAACGAGACTGTAAAGTCTTACGGTTTTATTCAAAACGAGGATGAACCATGCGTGTACAAGAAACTTGAGGAGTTTAATGTGGTTTTTCTTATCTAGTATGTGGATGACATTCTACTCATTGGAAATGATGTAGGGTCATTGTTATCTACAAAGATTTGGCTGTCTAGTCAATTCAGTGTGAAGGACTTGGGAGAAGCCAGCTACATTCTCGAGATTAGACTTCTTAGAAATAGGAAGTAGAGAATGTTAGAATTATCCTAAGCGGCATACATTGACAAGATGCTAGCCAAGTACAGCATGGACTCATGCAAGGGAACTCTAATTCCTTGCAGACATGGGTTGTCACTTTCTACAAGATACTGTCCTAAGTCTCAAGAAGAAAATGACAAAATGAGTAGGATTCCCTACGCTTCGGCTGTGAGAGGTCTCATGTACGCTATGTTGTGTACTAGGCCAGATATCTGCTTTGCCGTAGGCTTAGTTAGCAAATACCAGTCAAACCCTAGGGAGGTTCCTTGGTAAGCTGTAAAGCATATTCTCAAGTACCTCAAAGGAACGAGAGATTATATGCTGGTTTACAGGGCTGAAGATTTGGTTCCTACCGGATACACAGACTCAGACTTCTAGGCGAATAAGGATGAGAGAAAATCCACTAGTGGATATGTCTTCACCTTGTCTGGAGGAGCAATTTCATGGCAGAGCATCAAGTAATCTTGCATTGCTGATTTAACCATGGAAGCTGAGTATGTGGCAGTTTCGGAGTCATCCAAGGAAGCAGTCTGGCTCCGAAAGTTTCTTGCAGAACTTGGAGTCGTGCCACGTATGGATAGACCGATTGTGATGTATTGCGACAACATTGAAGCAGTATCACAATCCAAGGAACCTCGAAACCACAAAAAGGGGAAACACATCGAGAGGAAGTACCACCTGATTCAGGATTTCATCCAGAGACAAGAAGTCATGATGGAACAGATTACCTCAATAATAATCTAGCAGATCCATTCACCAAGCCTTTAGCTGAGAGGGTCTTCAAGAGACACTTAAACGCCATTGGGGTAGGCACCTACGGACTTACCTAGTCTTAGAGTGCAAGTGGGAGGTTGTTGGGATGTATGCCCTCTATACTAGTTTTTTGATATAAATATCAAACATTTTAATAAAATAATTTATTTTTTCAAAAATTATTTGTGAATTTACTCTTTATTTGTGCACAATTTCATTTGGAAAAGACCCATTGTGTTTAAATAAGTGTTCCATGTGAATGGAGGTCTTTCACAGTAAGGTATGGATCACGAGTTACTTAACACACAAACATTTGTTCTTAACCGATTGATGAAAATGGAAATCTCATCATGTTTAGGTTATTATGTTATAAATTTCAAATGGGGAATGGCTTACCTTTAGCCAGTGAGCAGACCACTCACTCATGACATAAGCGTATTTCGAATACGTAAAACAGGACCTGTAGTAGTGGTTTCTAAAAGTACTATATGGTAGAAACCTAGACTACTATCGTTACAGTGTGAACTAGTACTCTATGACTTGAGTATGAGTTGGTGGTCTGACAAAGGTGGAAGCATATACTTTGATATGCTATAGTTGAGGTTCTATCATAGGGCCAATATACTTGCATGTTGGGTATGTGTGACTAGTTAGTTAAGACAAACTTGTACAAGATAGTTTCTACACTATATCGCCCCTTGTGGTTGTCTGAATGATCTAAATATCCAGGGCCCTGGGAAACATGACTTGGATGTTTGCTTTAGGATAGCTCCCTTGGAAAGCGGAAACACTCCAGGTAGTTGTGGAGTTTTGGACTAGAAGCCTAAGAATGGTAGATGTCATTTAGAGGGGTGTTAGTACACTTCTTCCTCTCTAAATGTACGACGATTTGTAGAGGGGTATTTTAGTTATTTTACCTGTTGGTCGAAGACTTTGCTAATACAGCATTGTCCTTAGGGTCAATATTTCCTTATGGTGATATTAGGAAATATTTAAAATGCAAAATACATCTATTTATATAGTAGGGGTATTTTAGTCATTTTAGTAGCCAATGCGATGTATCTTTTTTGTCCTTGGAATAGCCCGTAAGTTCTAATTATTTTTGGATTGAGAAATTGATCTCAGTTGAGAAGGTTATATTTTATTCAGGAAGTCTAATTTATTAGACTGAAATAAAATTAATTTAGAAAATTTTATTATCTGGTTTAATTGGTTAATTAATTATTCAGGGCCGAGGTCCAGTTTGAATAATTAGAATATTAACTGGGACTTAAACTAGAGGAAAATAATTAATACTTAATTATTTATTGGGTTATTTATTTAATTAATCCCAAGAAATAAATAATTAAAGTTTAATTATTTTTTGTTTCATTTGGGCACATTAATTATTTATTGGGTTATTTATTTAATCCCAAGAAAAATAATTAATGTTTATTATTTTGGGCTTTTCGGGTCCAAGAAAAATAATAAATATTATTTTATCCCAATAGCCTGGACCATAGGATTTTTCCGGACACAGTTCAGAAGAGTTTAGGGAGAAGCCAAAATTTATTTTGTTAATAATATTCGAGTGTTTGAAATATTAAATCCCGGAAATATTATTTTTATCAAAATAATTATTTTTTGTTTCATGACTCTTGGCTTTCTGTGTGGAAAAATAAAATAAAATAAAATAATAAAAATAAAATCTCTCTCTAACGGTTGTGTCTCTTGGTTTTCTGTTTACTGGCTTTTGGTTTTGTTTGCATAACATAAGATGCCAAGCCTTGAAAACCAACCAAGAGATGGTGAAAAAAAACTAATCCTCTTCTCAACCCATTTCTGGTTCACCAACTAGAGGTTAGGCTGTGGAATATTCTGAGAATTGAAAAGCCTGGTATTCACTGCATCGGAGAAGAACTACCGATACCAGAAGCTTCAACCCACGAGGAAGAAGGAGGCTGTTCTTGTGCTTCAATCCATCCTACTTCAATCTTTAAGGTTTAAGGCATCAAGAGGTATGGTTTTAATCCCTCTATGCTGTTGCCATGCTCTGTTTCTATTTTTCTATCTCCATTTATGTTCTCCTGTGCATGCTCCTCTGTTTGTTTTCAAATCCTTCAGGAGGTAAAGAAGTGAGTTCCGCAGAGAACACATTGGGAAAATACTTTACCACCTTGATGTCCTCTAGAGTGCACTGGTCCTTCGGCTTATTTATCATATAAGCCATATATCCTTGACATCCTTGTTTCAACAATTTCCGGACTTTGGCCCCAGCTATCAAATACTTCAATTCCTTTACTCTCTTGCCATTGAACTCCAACACATCATATCCTGGTCTAATGAACTGAACCGATTTATTCTTATAGTCTACTTAGCCCCATGCTTCGCTAGCCAATCCATTCCCAATATCAAATCATAATCATCAATAGATAAGATTATTAAATCTCCCTCCAAGCTTTCTCTCCCCACTTCAATTTTACAATTTTGCACATACCGATCTGCTTGTACCATCTTCCCCAAAGGCGTACTCACCAACAGAGTAAAAGGTAGTTCTACTCCATCCCAACCTAAATGATATGCACAATTCTTGTTTAAATAGGAATGGGTAGATCCAGGGTCTATCAATGCATTAACGGAATGACCTTGGATAGTAAACGTACCTTCTACCACTGCCGCATCAGCTCCAACCTCCTCACGGTTGAAAGCGAAAACTTTTGCTTTCACTTGAGGCTTCTGCACTCCACTCCCGGATGCTCTCGTGGCATTGGCTCAATTGGCCCCCAGGATCTGAGCCGAATTTCCTTGCCCGACTTCGTGAAGTTTAGGGCAGGAGTTTCGTAGGTGGTTCGGGTCTCCGCAGTGGTAACATTTCTGCTCACCTCCTTTAGACCAATAATTTTTCTCCGTGTGGCCTCTTTTTCCACATTGCCGGCATAACAGAAGATTTTACGTAGGACCAACCGGTGCAGTCCGAGCTTGCTTTCCCCTATTTTGCCACTACTAGTTGGCGAGGCGCTTGTTGGATTGCTGCCTCTGAAAAGGTCTCGGCGGTTGTCTCAGCGGCTGAAAAGGTCTCTGTGCCATTCTACTGCAGTCCTCATTTTCGGTCCGAGTGGCTGCATCCACGGCCCCTAAGTAGGTCGTTGGTGGAGAAGGTGTCAACGCCCTTCTCAACTCCTGCCTTAGCCCCTTGACAAACTGTCTTATCCTGTTCTGCTCAGTGTCCACCAACCTCTTGTAGTACTTTGATAATTGGGTGAACCGTGCCGCGTGCTAAGCTACCATCATACCTCCCTGCTTTAGATTCTGGAACTCATCTTCCCGCTTCTCCACTATCCACTGAGGGATATACTCAGCTCTAATGCTTCCACAAAATTGGCCCATGTCCAATCTTGATCAATCATCTCCCAGTCGTCCTGAACCTGTTGCCACCAAGCCCGAGCTAGGCCCCTCAATCGGAATGCAGCAAACTTCACCATTCGCTTCTCAGTGTACTGAAGCATAGCAAAGATATCTTCCATCTGCTCTATCCATTGTTCAGCTTTCTAATCTTGCTCGGCTACTCCCATGAAGATAGGCGGTTGGAATTTCAGAAACTGCTCCAAGCTTCATCCTTTCCCTTTGGATTCCTCCGTTCAGTCAAAATCTAAAGAATCTCAGTCATCTTGCTGAATACTTGCCCCATTATCACTTCAACAGGATCTTTTGACCCCATTTCCAAATTTGGCTCACTCTCATTTCCCCGGTTGGGTGACTGCATTTGAATCGTCTCAACCTCTAGTGTCATAGGTTCTACCTCCGGAACTCTTCTGCCTGATGTGGCTACACGGCGCTTGGGTGCCATTCTAAACCATACCCAGATAATGAGTTTATGCATTCAAGCTTTAAATCATTTCAATTGAGCATGCATTCACACTCAGATTTAATCAAAAGGAAATCAGATGCAAGTTTTGTATAAAGAATGGCATATAAATTTCTCTCAAACTTTAGAGTACTCCAGGTACTCTTATTTGCATAAATTTGAAATTAAAGTAGTAAATGGGAATGAAATCCTTAACAGAGAAGTTTATAGAAAGCTGTAAATAAAACATCCTAATCATAGCAGCCTTTAGCCTCCCTAGTCCTCATCGGAGTCTTCAAAGTCGGCCTCATATAACCGTCCCCCAGAATTCTTAGTAAAGTCTATCCCAGCCCCACTTGCAAACCCCTCCATTAGTTCTCTCCCAAGTCGCCTAGAACTCTCCCCGGTCTCAACTTGGTTGGGTGGGAGTATGAAGAAAGGTCTAGGTGGAAATTCATAATCTATCTCTCCCAGATCATCACTATCAGCTGACAAGTTAACTATGGGACTAGGAGGGTGGGGAACATATTCCATATCAATCTCCTCATCTTCACTGTCAGAAACCAAGTCTATCACAGGTATTGGGGGTGGCTCATTGATCAGGACCTCATTGTCATTGCTATCATCCAAGGGAATAATTGGCTGCGGTGCAGGTTAAGGTGCATGCTGAGGCACTGGTAGGTCTTCCGGGTAAATAGGGATGGGAGGATGCCATTGCTGCCCTTTCCTTGCGGTTCTAAGTATTCTAACCATCCTACAGTATAAATAAGACAGGTTAGATAAAGGATTTGAACCTAATAAAATAGAACATATACTATCAATATTTGCCCAAACATTGTCTCTAATACCACTTGTAACACCCCACTACCTAGGCCAACATGGTCGGGGATGTCGCCCCATTCAAAGGACAAAGGGTCTTTATAACTAGGTTACACAAACAAAAATAAAAATAATACTTTAAAATTGAACTTATTACAACCCAAAAATTCAGGAACAAATCCAAAATAAATTGATTACTATCATCTCTCAAAATAACACATAAAATAAATAACATAAAGTCTTCAAAGCAAGCAACAAATCTAGCTACTTTTCTCCACAACAGGATCAACCTGAAAAGATGGCATAAAAGGTGATGAGATGAAAATCTCAGTAAGCCCATGTGTGCTTTGAGTGTTTCAAGTAAAATAGTTCATGTATGCAAGTTATAAAAATTGTATAAGAGAAAGTGCTGACAAGCAATAAATAAGGTTAAAAATAAAGAGTGGCATTTTTCTTTTCAAACCATACATGTGCACAATAAATACAACCACTCAAATGGATAGCCATGGGTTACCACACATTGGGCCCCATAACCATATAACGGTCAGAATACCACACTTTGTGCAGACTAACAAAAGGTAGGTGATCGGCCT
Organism: Voacanga thouarsii; assembly: GCA_026120185.1. Classification (NCBI taxonomy): domain Eukaryota; kingdom Viridiplantae; phylum Streptophyta; class Magnoliopsida; order Gentianales; family Apocynaceae; genus Voacanga; species Voacanga thouarsii. Next base: position 1,662,600 of record JANUWF010001905.1, on the reverse strand, counting down.
ACCGGGTGAGATACTCCTCCTTCTCTACATCCAAACTTACCGGTTGTCCACTCCGAAAACACACAGTCCACATGACTGAAACTTGCTAGCTCGGACCGGCATGACCTACTGGACTGGCATCCTATCCAGGAAAGACTTATCCCTCAGAGGTGGCCACCTACTGAGAGACTTACCCTAACCCTTCAAAGACTAGTCCTAATAGTCTACCCTTATTGAGTACTCAACGATGATTGTCCCACTTGGGAAAAACTGATAATACATTACTTTATTAAGGGTTTCTAAAATTCATGCCAAAGTTGGTTTTTAGAAATAGTTTAGTGTTTGAGCAAAACTGCTAGTTTGAATTTCAAATGATTTGTTTAACTGAAACAAGAAAGGAAATAGTCCTTAATTGCCTTTACAAAATGAGTGCTCATACACATCGTGTTTGGCTTGCCATAGAAATCTTTTGTCTTCAAATAAGTTTATGCAGAGACCTACCTGATTCTTTGCTTGATCAAACTCAAGAATCTTCCAAAGCTGACCTAACCCCGCCTGGGGTAAACACAAGTCATAAGGTTATACTCACACTATATTCGCTTACTTAAATAATCCTAGTTCAACTAATTATAATCATGACCCTAATGTCCTAAGCTTTAAGGCTAGATGATAAAGGATTTTATAAAATAAGTCTAGCTTGATAAGTGAAAATAACTAGAGGTTGTAAAATAATTACTAATAAGTTATAGGTTCAAATAATAAATCTTAAGTGTTGTTATTAATAAATAAACTAGGGTTTAATGAATGGAGAATCCTAAGTCCTAAATGATATTATTAAATGGTAATTCTTAGATAGTAAAATGAATAATAAATTATTATTAATCTCTTATTTAGTAATTAATAGATAGAAAATAATAAATAAAGTCAATAATAAATAATTTTGATTAAATTTTGATTAATAGATAATAAATAAATAGAAATAGTATTTATGAACATATGGTCTACAAGGCCATTAATATTTTACTTACTTAAATGAAAGGTTGTGTGTGTGTGTGTGTGTGTGTGTGTGTTATTTTTAATAAAAGATATTATTTATTTGACTAGTAAAATATCATTATTTCATCTAATATTCCATTTCCAAAACTTCCTAAAAATTTCGAAAACATAGTAATAATTTTAATTAGGGTATTAAAATTTACTAATCAAAATAGCCTAGGATCAACAAGGTCATAATCATAATTTTCCTATTGACAATAAGATTCACGAGCATATACTCCAACATCAATCAACAAACTATTCTATCCATGAACAAAGGCTTAAATCCATACCTACTATTACATGATCAAATCCCTACTAAGCATAATCATACTCACGGCTTCAATGAAAATAAGAACATAATATCCTATTCACCAAAGGTGACATAACATCTAGCATGCTTAAACATTCATAATTTCTTAAGACATAAAGAACATGTATCGATCCACAAGGAATTTCATAAAGCTTAATCATGATCAATCATTCTCATGTTTCAATCTCAACCTTTCATACATATGCATATACTCAATCTCCTCTTCATATTCTATCCTCTCTATCAACAATCAAGAGACATGAATCCAGAATTTAAAAGAAAGGTTAAAGAGAAATACTTGGTTGATGACTATCTCGATGAAGATTTAAGAAGATCCACGCGTTTGAGAGGCTTGAATCATCTAAGAGAGGAGAAAGAAAACAACTATGGTTGTAGCAACCATTTCGGCTGCAAGAGAGAGAGAGAGAGAGAGAGAGAGAGAGAGTATTAGTATGTCATGTTAAAGATTGAAGGGAAGAAGATGGACAAAAGTTATTTTTTGTTACCTTGATGATGTTATTGAGACTTCAAGAAAAATTCTGATTTTGATTCGATTGTAAATTTTTGTTTTCGAGATCTGATGTTATAAAATCTAGAAATGGACTCTAGGGGGTATGTAGGCGTGTTCTGAAGTTTTTGGAAGGGATTGGAGATGTTTAGAGTGGTCTTAGGCTTGAAGAAAGGTAGTGCGTGTTCTTGGTGTTCTTAGTGAAAATGGAGAGAATTAAGGAGAAAGTGCTGGATGAATTGCTAAAGGGGTTAGCCAAATGATTGAGGGAGTTCTGGGATTTTGATTTTTAGATTAGAGGGAAGAGGAAAATCTGGTTGTTTGAAATTCAAATGGAGAAATTTAAGGAGTGTTTTAAGGTAAAAGATTTGGTAATGGTGTTTGATTGATGAAGGTTCCTTGGAGCTACAATGGAGCCAGTTGGTTTGCTGTGTTTTGCTAAAATGAATAAGGGTTGAAAAAGCTATAAGACTGGCCAAAATTCTGAGTTCAATGGTGGGAGAATTTCTGGTTTTGAAGCTTACCAAGGGTGCTTTCATGGAGCAATTGCTGAAATTTTTGAACTTCAAATGGAAGTTTGATTGGAGTGATTGTAGGAGAAATATGAGGAGTGGCTATGGAGTCTAATCGTGTAAGGTCAGTGGAGGGGGTAATAGATTTCAGTTCATGGCTGAACAAAGGTTAACTCATAGAAGTTTGACGTGATTTTCGGATAAGTCTTGAAGAGAGCAAGGCTGGAATTTTTTTTCTGGTTGAGATTTAAATTGTTTGTTGGAATTTGCTGTGCAATTTTTCTGCAATGTTCCAACAAATTTGCAGAGGGTTTGGAGAGGTATTTGAGGGTCCTTTAAGGCTAGTTTCCAGCCTTCTTTATGGAGGAGAAGCAGAGATAATTTACTGTTTTGAAGGCAAAAGAAATAGCTTTGAGTTTGGCCTCCTATGCTACGAAACTGCCCAGAATTTTTTTTTTTTCTGGTTTGTGTAGTTTTGTGCAGTCCAATTTTTGCACAAGAATTTCAGTCTTCAAGCTGAATAAATTGGCCATTTTTCTAGCAGCAATTGAGTAAAGAAGATGGCTAAGATTTTCGAAGGTTAGGCTGCTCAAGAATTTGGAAAATTTTAGATTTCTTCCATGGAGAAGATGAACACTATGGAGTGGAGTTTGAAGATTCAACCATGGAGATTAATTTCTCTTGGGAACCTTCCTTAACTCCTTCCCTATTTTCAGTCCAATCTCCAACCTCTAGGAATCATTTTTGAAATTTCCCAGGCCAAGAATCCTTGCTGAATTTTTTGGATTTAAAACCATAGATTTGGATGAATTTTGAACAAACTTAATTGGTAAAGAGTTTAGGGTAAGCTAGGGAATAAAAGGACATGAATCCCTTAAGAATTCTTTTTTGGATATAAGAATAGGATTAGGACATTCCCTTCATATCTCCCATAGGACAACGCTCCTATTTTTACTTATGGAATGCAAGGGACAAAAAATCTAACCTTAAATTAAAATAATCATGACAAAAACTTAAATGATGGGATTTGAACTCAAGACCTTGGAGATTAATTCCAAGGCTCTAACCACTAAACCACAACAATTCTTGTTCTTATTTTCTCTCCCAAATATTCTTCCTATTTAATCCTTAAGCTATCTTTCTATTTTGACCTCAAGCAAAATTACCATTTTACCCTTCCTACTCAATAAGCATAACTAAGCCTTCTAGATTATAAATCATAATTCTAAAGCACATAAAATCATTCAAAAATATGTATATTCATGCAAAGTAATATGATATGCATCCCAACCCCCTTACCGTAGGGTTGGCTTTAGGTGGGGTTTCACAAGGCACTATTGGTAACAATGCTTCTAACTTTTCTAATGCCTTGCATATGAATGTCTGTCGAGGAGTGGTGATTATTAGTCTTGGAAATTTCATTCTGTATTGTGCCTTTAGGGTATGAGAAAATACATCAGGGTTATAAGTCAGAGTCTATGTACTTTCCTATATTCAATAAAAATAAATTTTGGAAAATTTCCCACTGCTTATTGAGTGAAGTTTGTTATAAAGACCCCTTGTCTAGGCAATTGAACAGGGAAATATCCCATAATGTTACAACTCACTATGCCATGGAAATGTGGGGTGTTTGTTATTCCTACTTTATTTTTGAATGAGTCTGAAGAAAGTGGCATGAACAATGGTGGAAGTGATTTTCTAAACTTGATGGTGGACCCATCCTTGGTCCAGATGTTCAAAGAAATTAGGGTTGAACAAGAAATTCTTGAAATTGTTACTTCTGAGTCTGTCAGACCGAGTCCTATCCCTATTTTACCTAGGTTGTCTAATATTCCTATTTCTCTAGTTAATCCCTATTTTCTATATGCACTTCAATCTAGTCTTGAACAAGAAGCAGTTAGAAGAGTAATGGAAACTTAAAATATAGTGCATTTTCTTAGTCAGCAAGTGAGCACATCTGATGACTGTAATGTATCTACTACCTTAGTTCCAGTTCCTAATATTGTTCATATCAAAGTGAAATTGTGGTTAAGTCTACTAAATTATCTGTTGAAAATGGTAAACTGGTGAAAATTTCTGAAGTGCCTTTGTCAGAAAGTGTTGAGAAAGATGAAGTTAGCATTGGAGAAAAATGTGAGTGTTGGAAATTATGCCCTCAAAAACTATGTATTCTGTGTAAATATATTGCAAGTATATCCAGCGCCAAGTGGGTCCAATGAACCCGGAGCCAGGTCCACTCTGCCCAGGCAGAGAAACAGAGCAGACCTAGCGCCAGGTAGGTCCAATGGACTCGGCACCAGGTCCAATAAAATGTTTATTTATTCATTTTAGTTGTTTTCTTATATTATTACACATTTAAGGTCCAAGTGTGACAAGTAATTGTCTATGTGTTGGATCGTTCTTCACAGTAAGGTATAAACCATGAGTACTTGTCATACAAGAAAATTTGAGTTTTTAGTCGTTTGATGGAATTGGGCATTTTATCAAAGTAAGACTATTATGTTATGAGTTCCAAAGATGAATGGTTTACCTTGAATTAGTGAGTAGTTCACTCACATCATTGACATAAGCGTATTTAGAATAGTAGAACTGGACATGTAGTAGTGGTCTCCCTTAAAGTACTATAGTTATAGAGATCAGACTATTACTGCTACAGCATGGACGGATACCTTCAGACTTGAGTATAAGTTGGTGGTCTAGCAAAGCTAGGGTCTTGTACTTTCATGTATGTTAGGTGATATTTCTTTTGTGAGAACATAACTTTGTACGTTGGGTGTATTACTCTAGTTAGTCAAGATAAACTCATGCAACAGAGTTTCTATGCTTCACTTTGTGAATATTAAATCACCCCCTTGTGATTGTCCAGGATAATCTAATAATCTAGGGCCCTGGAAACATGACTCTAGAATGTGTGCTTTTGGGTAGCTTCCAATAATAAACAAGTACATTCGAGTGAGTCATAGATTATCATACTAGAGATCTAAGGATGGTAGATGTCCTTGAGATAGGTGTTAGTACATTTATCCTGTCTCATTGATAGGTATTATATAGAGGGGTACTTCCGTTATTGTACCTGTAGGTAGGAGACATTACTTTAGTAATATTATTCTTGGTGCCAATATTTTTATATGATAATAAATGGAATATTTAAAATGGTAAAATGCAGATATTTAATAGTAAGGGCATTTTGACCATTTTAGTAGCCATGAATAATATGTCTCTTGGTCCCCAGAGTAGCTTAAGTTACCTTGGTGTTGTTTAGACACAATTTGGGCTTAATGGATAATTATCTGGAAGAGAAATAAAATTTATTCTAAAAGTCCAATTAGAATTAATTAATTAGTTTTAGGTTTTTCATAAGGCCCAGAAAAGATAATTAATTAATTAAGAGAATTTAGTTGGAATAAATTAATTAATTGGGCTGATATATATTGACATATATTAAGAGTCCAATTAGAATTAATTGATTAGTCTTGGATATTTAATGAAGTCGAAAAAAGATAATTAACTAATGAAAAGAATTAGACCAGTCTTGGATTGGTTTATTTGCCCAACACCAAGCCCATTAGGGCTTAGTGTGTTTCGGCCCACTAGGGTTTCCTTAAGCCCTAGGGTGGCCAAAATTTATAGGGAAGAGAGGTAGGGTTTTGGCCAAGCTCTCTCTTATGTTCAACCACCCTTCCTCTTGTGTTTTCTCTTCCTTCTCTTCTCTCTCTCTTGGAAAGTCTCTTGGTTATCCAAAGGAACTTTCACCATACTAACCCAAGATCAAGGTAGAGTCATACTATGAAAGACAAAGAGAAGAAACTTGAATACTCTTGATGCATGGGAGTAGAAAATTGGCGGGAATACCAGTTAAACCGCAGGCACCTCCTTCTCCCATTCCAACGCAAGATCCCAACCCGACACCTTGTCGATTAATCCGCAACTAATAAAGAAAAGTAAGTACTCTCTCCTAGATGTGGATCGAAAAATTAAAAATTTCCCGCTGCATTTTCTTTGATGTTTTCCGTTTCAATCCTTTAATTGGTATCAGAGCCACAGTTGTCATCTAGGAGCATGCACTAGGGTTAAAAATCGAAAAATGTGGTTCATTTACTGTTAAAATGAATCCTTTGAGATTTCATGCGATCCCTCATGCATTGGTTTCTAGAGTTCATGTACGCCTCGCGCTTAGAGGCATAGGATCATGTATTCTAATGGTTTACCCATCGTTTTTCTAATTTTGAGTAGATGTAATGTACGCCTCGTGTTTATAGGCATAGGTACTTGTAAAGGTAAGGTATTATACCTAGTTTTGCGTTTCTTATAACCTATAAATTTTGGAGACTGAAGAACGTGATTGCTAGATTTGTTGAGAGGTGGAAAAATGGCTGAAAAGCAGAAGTTTTCCAGAAATCGATGAACTCCAGAATAGACCCGGTGCCAAGTAGGCCCAATAGACTCGGCGTCCAATCCATTCTACTCAGCCAGATGGAGAAACAAAAAAGACCCAGTGCCAGGTAGGTCCAATAGACCCAGCGCCAAGTCCACTTTGTCCAGACAGGAGTTCATGGGATAAACAGAATAGACCTGATGGCAGTTCCATTTTGTCCAGTTGAAATTTGGAGAAACAGAATAGACCCAGCGCCAGGAGGGCTAAATGGACCAAGTGCCAGGTCTATTCTGCCCAGAGGCGGATGCACACAATTTTGTCTAAGAAAAAGGTAGAGCACTGCTGAAGTTCTTGTTGGGGATATGCACTATAGTCAATTTGTACTTATACTATTGTCATTATGTTTTATATAATAATATGAGGCTTTCCTTTCCATGAATAGTGAGTTTTGTTTTGTTGGTCATCAAGTACATAACTTGATAGTAAAACCCTACAATGAATACAATGACTATTCTAAAACTGTACCTGATCGATTATTATTATTGGAATAATAATAAATTAAGATTAGTATGTTTGTGACTTGATGGCTATATTTTACTGGCCATGGATATTTGTGATATCGAGTCAAGACATAAATAAATGTTAGAGAACATTGTATTGGACATGACCCACTGTGAGAGTACTTCATGGAATATGTCATAAGTACTTTCTAGCCATAATAATATTGAAAGTCCTTCGACCTAAATTCATCATAGTTTCCTACTCAATAAATTCTATATTTTGACATTGTCTAAAGTTGTCTTTAACCAGATAATAAATTAGACTACTGTTGAATATAGAATAAATCAAGGAGAGGAATATGATTGATTGTGAAGGAATTTGTCCCTCTCAGTTATGGGAGAGATATCCATGGGCCCCTTGATAAGTTAAACTGTTAAAAATGTATGGCCGTTCTCAAATATATCAATCTAAGATATTGATATCATTTGTTTGAACAGTCTACTATGAAATCAAGAAATAATTGATTAAGCTTAATAAGGATGACATGCTTCGTGCCTTATGCTTAATCTGGATATCGTGTGACAAAAGGACTAAATATAAAATTATAGTTTGGTTCAAAGAGATCACCGATCTTCATTTAACCTGGATAGTTATAATGTTTTGCTAGAAACTGCTTATAACTTGTGGGCCATTTAAATATGATTTAGGCACACTGCCAGTGTTAAATGAACCTATAGGGTCACACAATAAGCAAACTTGTTAGGTTATTTTTCTGGTGACCAGATACAATGAATCTGGAAATATGTCCACATTCGATGTATCTAGATGATGTCCAGATTATAAGAATCTGACTCGGTAATTAATTAGTTAAATTACCAAGATAATGGCAGAATCTTATCATATCAGTTTTAATTTAATTTGAATTTAAATTAGAATATGATAAGATATTATTAGGGTTGGATTCTAAGAGGTTCAGAGTGAGTTTTTAAGAAAAACCCTAGCCGTCTTCTTGGGGGTGCCAATTCTGTTGTAAAATTCAAGCCTTCATCCACCAGGAAAAAAAAAACCTCTCAAACCCTAGGCGCTAGCACTCCCCGGGTATCGAGTGAGTTCGCGGTGTGTATCCGATAGAGGACATTCGCATACTGCAGTGTCTGGTGATTGTTCGGGTTGAACGTACAACAGTGCAATCAGAATCGAAGGATTTCGATTACAGCAACAAGAGGTAATTCTTAAACCTTAGATCTTCTTAATCGTTTACTTGGGTCCTCGGGAGGGATTCGTGGATGTTTTCCGCGTTTAGGAGTCCACGAATCCTAACAATGGTATCAGAGCAACTTGCTAAACGATTAGATTGATTCATCTGTGTTAATCGTATTGTTGAATACATGTATGATATGTATATATGAATTTAAACGGTATATATCAACATGTTCGCATGATTATGATTTTAGAATACTTAGCATGCAGACTGCCTGAATTAGGTTTAATATGTGCGTCTTAGTCACCTGATCAGACCAGATTAGTTGCAGATTGTCTGTAAATTGGTCTGTTTTAATATGATATGGTATCGTAAGCATGCTATCCGTCGTTCTATATTTGCGAATTATTTGTATTAATCGGCCATGATAATATGTTATCTGTATAAATATGATTAAAAGAACGCATATTGTCTGTAATATGAATTTTCACGGCGATGGTTACTAAGGGGTCCGAACGTTAATTTGATTAATATTCGGAAATCGGAAGGCAAAATCTCATTCAATGAGAGAAGGAAAAATCGTTTTTCCTTCCAAGGGCACTGCCCCCGGAAACCCCCACAAGGGGCGCTGCCCCCTTGACCCCCGCCCGCTGACCGGCCAGCGGGACCTCCGCCAGGGGCGCTGCCCCTTAGACCCCGCAACGGCGCTGCCCCTTGACCCCGCCAGGGGCGTTGCCCCTTGAAACCCCAACTAACTGTTCGTTGTGTGTTATTCGTCAGTGTTTTTGATTGTAATTGTGGATTATTTTGAATAGTGCATAGCATGGCCCGTTTTATCCCAATGTGATTGGCTGGTTACATTATTGTTGTTTGAAGTTGTAATTTTTAAATACGGCCTGCGTGTCATTTTTCATTGTTGTAAAATTGTACTGCTTTCCTAGAATAGGAATTATTTTAATTTTACGATCCAATGTAAAAGAAGACGGCAGCCGACATTTACAACTAAGGAGGAGTATGCTCAAGGCATTAGAGAATGCTTAAGGAGTTCATATACCTAGATTGATCACCTTGATCTTCACTTTGCTCGTGATGATCAACATAGGTTATGGGCCATGCTATGTCACTTTTATTTATGTCTTGCATGCATATTTGATATGTTTATTTCCTGCTTACAACAATCAAATTTTTTTTAAAAAGAAAAAAAGAAAAAAAATTTAAGTGTTAAATGCCTTCCAAAATCAAACACTTGTTATTACTTGGATCATTATATGGTCATTCCTGCCAAAATAGGATGCTTTTGATTATCTAAGTGAGACAAGAAGGAAAATAGTTTTTCAATGTTTGATATGGTTTGACTTAACTGGGCTATCAAAATGGTTTTGGGCCTAGGGCATTATATGAGATAAATTAGCCGGGACATTTGATGCCTATCTCATTTAAAATTTGAGTTTTATTTAATTATAAGATTAAAGCCAAAGCTTACTTATGATTAAAATAAAATATTTATCAAATATATATATATATATATATATATATTTCCCACTACGAAACATCAAAATGTTGAAGTTTCAAAAGTTTAAATGCTTTTAGTGGGAGTTTTTCATTAAAGCCTCAAAATTAATTACTTTGTATATTTTGTATGTAGATAATGGCAACAAACAGTTGGAATAATTCATTGCGATCTGTGCTCGAAAAAGACAAGCTTAGTGGGACTAACTTTCTTGATTGGGCACGAAACTTAAGAATTGTTCTTAAGCAAGAAAAAAGGCTCTATGTTCTTGAAAATCCTATTCCCCCTGCTCCAGCAAATAACGCCTCAAAAGCTGAAAAAGATGTTTATAGTAAGCACAAAGATGACTCTAACGATGTTACTTGCCTCATGCTAGCAACCATGAATTCTGAACTTCAAAGAAAGTTTGAAGAAGCAGAGGCATATGACATGATTGTGCATCTCAAGGAAATGTTCCAGGAGCAAGCACGACAAGAGAGATTTGAAACTCACAAGGCGTTAAATGCATGTAAGATGGTTTCTGGCACCTTGGTAAGTGCTCATGTCCTTAAAATGAAGGGCTATCTAGATCATCTTGATAAGCTTGGTGCTCCTGTTAATCATGACATGGCCACGGATTTGATCTTGGGCTCTTTACCTGCTGAGTATAACCAGTTTGTCATGAATTTTAACATGCATAATAAGGAGAAATCCATTACTGAATTGCATGGGATGCTAAAACAAGCTGAACTGAACATTAAGAAGAATACTCCTAGTGTTCTAATGGTTCAAAAAGGGAAAGGCAAAAAGAACAACCAAAAGGGCAAGGTCATGGCTAGTAAGGGTAAGGACAAGGCAAAGTCCAAGTTCAAGCCTAAATCTAAGGCCAAGACACCAAAGGAGGGAGCTTGCCACTATTGTGGAGAACAAGGACATTGGTTAAAAAATTGCAAGCTCTATTTGGAAGCAAAGAAAAAGAAGGACAGTGAGACTGCCGCTTCAGGTATTTATGTTATTGAAATTAATTTATCTACTTCGGATTCATGGGTATTGGATACCGGTTGTGGATCTCACATTTGTGTAAATGTGCAGGGTCTAAAAAGGAGTAGAGCCTTAGCAAAAGGCGAGGTGGACCTACGAGTTGCGAATAGAGCAAAAGTTGTTGCAGTAGCTGTAGGAACTTTTGAATTAATTTTGCCCAGTGGGCTTGTTTTAGAACTAAACAATTATTTTTATGTTCTTGCTATGAGTAGGAATATTGTTTCAGTTTCTTGTTTGGATTTAGAAGGTTTTGAATTTGTTATTAGGAATAACATTTGCTCCATTAATAAAAACGGCATTTTTTATGGAGATGCTTCATTATCGAATGGGCTCTATATTCTAAATCTTCGTGGAGCTTCAAACATGTCTATCTATAATATAAATACCAAGAGATTGAAATCCAATGATTTAAATCAGACTTACTTCTGGCATTGTCGTTTGGGCCATATAAATGAGAAACGCATAACAAAGCTTCATGATGATGGGCTTCTAAAATCGTTTGATTTAGAATCTTACAAAACATGTGATTCTTGTTTATTAGGCAAAATGACTAAAGTGCCTTTCAAGAGACAAAATGAAAGGGCAACTGATTTATTGGGCCTAATACATACTGATGTATGTGGACCAATGAATTCACATGCTAGAGGAGGATTTCAGTACTTCATTACATTTACAGATGATTTCAGCAAATATGGCTATCTGTATCTGATAAAACACAAATCTGAATCATTCCAAAAATTCAAAGAATTTCAAAATGAAGTACAAAATCAACTTGGCAAAAGTATCAAAACACTTTGATCGGATCGAGGTGGTGAATACTTAAGTCACGAGTTTGACGAGCATCCTAAAAATTGTGGAATTATTTCCCAATTAACTCCACCGGGAACACCTCAATGGAATGGTGTATCTGAACGGAGAAATCGGACTTTATTAGATATGGTTCGATCAATAATGAGTCAAACTGATCTTCCAATCTCCTTTTGGGGTTATGCCCTGGAAGCTGCTTGCATTCATACTAAATCGAGTTCCATCTAAATCGGTTCGGAAAACGCCATATGAGATATGGATGGGAGACAACCTAGTTTGTTATTTACGAAGATTTGGGGTTGTGAAGTTTATGTAAAGTGTTTATTATCCGATAAACTTGCACCTAAATCGGATAAAAGCATATTTGTGGGGTATCCTAAAGAAACTAAAGGATATCAATTTTATCTCCCAAAAGAAAATAGAGTAATTGTTGCTCGAAATGGATTCTTTCTTGAAAAGGAATTTATTTCCAAAAGAATCAGTGGGAGTAAAATACATCTTGATGAGATTCAAGGACCAAAATTAGTGCCTAAACCTTTTCAAGATGAGATTCAAGAACCACAATTAATGCCTGAACCAAATAATGAATCTCAATTAGATGGCTCACAAGTCCAAGATGAGCCTACATCTATAGAACAAGGACCTCGAAGATTTGATAGGGTTCGTCAACAACCTGATAGATATGGATTTCTCATCACTGACGATCACAATGTGGAGCTTATGGTTAATGATGAGCCCACTTCCTATCAAGAAGCCATTAAGAGTTCGACTCTGGAAAATGGTTAGAGGCTATGAAGTCTGAGATGCAATCCATGTATGATAACCAAGTTTGGACTTTGGTTAACCCACCTAAAGGTTCAAAAACCATTGGGTGTAAGTGGGTTTTCAAAAAAAAAAACAGACATGGAGGGAAATGTGCATACTTACAAAGCACGACTGGTTGCAAAAGGTTATAGACAAACTCATGGTATAGACTATGATGAAACCTTTTCACCAGTTGTTATACTTAAATCTATCAGAATTCTTCTTGCCATAGCAGCATATTATGACTATGAAATTTGGCAAATGGATGTCAAAATCGCGTTTCTTAATGGAAACTTACTCGAAGATGTGTACATGACACAACCTGAGGGTTTTGATGATCCTTTGAATTCTAATAAAGTGTGCAAGCTTCAAAGATCCATTTATGGATTGAAGCAAGCATCTCAAAGCTGGAATCTTCGTTTTGATGAAGCAATTAAAGAATTTAACTTTATCAAAAATGAAGATGAGCCTTGTGTCTATAAGGAAATAAGTGGGAATGAAATAGTCTTTTTGGTACTTTATGTTGATGATATCTTACTCATTGGAAACGACATCCCAACTCTACAAAGTGTAAAGACATGGTTGGGAAATTGTTTCTCAATGAAAGACTTAGGTGAAGCTGCCTATGTTCTAGGTATAAGGATCTATAGAGATAGATCTAGAAAGCTAATTGGACTAAGTCAAAGTGCATACGTTGACAAGGTACTGAAAAGGTTCAGTATGCAAGACTCTAAGAGAGGATTCTTGCCAATGTCACATGGCATTAAGCTCAACAAAACTCAAAGTCCTTCTACAAAGGATGAAGAAGAGCGCATGAACAAGATACCATACGCTTCCGCTATAGGGTCTATCATGTATGCCATGTTATGTACTCGACCCGATGTATCATATGCATTGAGCATGATGAGCAGGTTCCAGTCAAATCCTAGAGAGGCACACTGGACTGCTGTCAAGAACATACTGAAGTACTTAAGAAGAACTAAAGATATGTTCTTAGTTTATGGAGGACAAGAAGGCGAGCTAGTTGTAAATGGTTACACTGATGCTAGTTTTCAGTCCGACATAGATGATTATAGATCGCAGTCAGGTTTTCTATTTTGTTTGAATGGAGGCGCTATAAGCTGGAAAAGTTCAAAGCAAGACACCGTGGCCGATTCTACTACAGAAACTGAGTATGTAGCTGCCTCAGCTGCAGCTAAAAAAGCAGTTTGGATTAAAAAGTTCATTACAGAACTAGATGTAGTTCCTAGTATTGTGAACCCAGTGGATCTCTATTGTAACAACAATGGAGCCATTGCACAAGCTAAGGAACCAAGATCACATCAGCGATCCAAACATATACTTAGACATTTTCATCTCATTCGAGAAATTGTTGATAGAGGAGATGTCAATGTATGCAAGGTACCAACTGATGACAATGTTGCAGATCCACTGACAAAGCCTCTCCCATCGTCTAAACATGATAGTCATACCAGATCAATAGGATTACGGCTTATGCCAAATTGGTCTTAGTGCAAGTGGGAGACTGTTGGGGATATGCCCTAGAGTCAATTTGTACTTATACTATTGTCATTATGTTTTATATAATAATATGAGGCTTTCCTTTCCATGAATAGTGAGTTTTGTTTTGTTGGTCATCAAGTACATGACTTGATAGTAAAACCCTACAATGAATACAATGACTATTCTAAAACTGTCCCTGATCGATTATTATTATTGGAATAATAATAAATTAAGATTAGTATGTTTGTGACTTGATGGCTATATTTTACTGGCCATGGATATTTGTGATATCGAGTCAAGACATAAATAAATGTTAAAGAATATTGTATTGGACATGACCCACTGTGAGAGTACTTCATGGAAAATGTCATAAGTACTTTCTAGCCATAATAATATTGAAAGTCCTTCGACCTAAATTCATCATAGTTTCCTACTTGATAAATTCTATATTTTGACATTGTCTAAAGTTTTCTTTAACCAGATAATAAATTAGACTACTGTTGGATATAGAATAAATCAAGGAGAGGAATATGATTGATTGTGAAGGAATTTGTCCCTCTCAGTTATGAGAGAGATATCCATGGGCCCCTTGATAAGTTAGCCTGTTAAAAATGCATCGTCGTGCTCAAATATATTAATCTAAGATATTGATATCTTTTGTTTGAACAGTCTACTATGAAATCAAGAAATAATTGATTAAGCTTAATAAGGATGACATGCTCCGTGCCTTATGCTTAATCTGGATATCGTGTGACAAAAGGACTAAATATAAAATTATGATTTGGTTCAAAGAGATCACCGATCTTCATTTAACCTAGATAGTTATAATGCTTTGCTAGAAACTGCTTATAACTTGTGGGCCATTTAAATATGATTTAGGCACACTGCCAGTGTTAAATGAACCTATAGGGTCACACAATAAGCGAACTTATTAGGTTATTTTTCTGGTGACCAGATACAATAAATCTGGAAATATGTCCACATTCGATGTATCTAGATGATGTCCAGATTATAAGAATCTGACTAGATAAATTAATTAGTTAAATTACCGAGATAATGGCAGAATCTTATCATATCAGTTTTAATTTAATTTGAATTTAAATTAGAATATGATAAGATATTATTATGGTTGGACTCTAAGAGGTTCGGAATGGGTTTTTAAGAAAAACCCTAGCCGTCTTCTTGGGGGTGCCAATTCTGTTGTAAAATTTGAGCCTTCATCCGCCAGAAAAAAAAAACCTCTCAAACCCTAGGCGCTAGCACTCCCCGGGTATCGAGTGAGTTCGCGGTGTGTATCCGATAGAGGACGTTCGCATACTGCAGCGTCTGGTGATTGTTCGGGTTGAACGTACAACAGTGCAATCAGAATTGAAGGATTTCGATTACAGCAACAAGAGGTAATTCTTAAACCTTAAATCTTCTTAATCATTTACTTGGGTCCTTGGGAGGGATTCGTGGATGTTTTTCGCATTTAGGAGTCCACGAATCCTAACAGTTCTGTACCTCAATTTTTCCTTGATGTAATGATGTTTTGAAACTATTGTATGTAGTTAATTTTCTACAATAGTTTTATTTATCTGTGAATGAATAATTTGCATGAAAATGAGTACTAAAGGATTGGACCATCTTAGGATTAAACATGATCATTAATTTTTAAATTCATGATGTTTAATCCATTGTTTAGTCACTTAGGAATAAATGAATAGTTTGAGCATGAAAAAGTTTACTTTTGTTATCATGCTTATTTCATTTTTGTGATCAAATGCACAAGTTCTTGTAAGAAGAAAAACTCACTAGATAGAACTGTTTTTTATAAAACGTTTTAATTTAAACTTTAAAATAAAAGAGTTCATGGTTTATTCTCTTAAAGGATTTAATCCTTGCAATAGAGAATAATGTTGAACTTGAGACTATTTAATAAAGTTTTATTTGGTTATTAACTTAGAATAGTAAAATAAATTCATAGTTTATTCTCTCAAAGGATTTAATCATTGACATAGAGAATAATATTGAATTTTAGTTTTTTGCTAAAGATAATGAAACCATAAAATTGTAGAAAACGTTTTTGGGCCTTAAACTCTGAATCAATAAAAGATTAAGTAGGAGAGGGATTTCTACGACCCCATGGCTTCCATCACAACTCTCATTAGAGATAGTGGATTTTCTCACGTCATTCTGAGCATGACCCCCTATAGGATGGATTTCCACAAGTATATAGAACTAATGGAAGAGTAAAATTAAAAGTTTAGGGTATTTGCTATGATTGACCAACCTACGTTGGAGGTTTTTAGCACTAAATTGCCCGTAGGTGGTGTGAATCAGTGGCCATTCTATCGGTGTAACTTTTTCTAGACCATTACCTATTAAGAAAGTTTTGATTCATAATGGTTATATACTTAACTTAGAATGCTATTAATCTTCCTACGAAGCTCTGTTAGTTTTTCTAAGAGCCAAATTATTTATATTATTGATAATAGTTTTGAGAATTATCTATTATCAAAGAAATAATATAAAAAAAATGTGCATTTTTTACAAACTATATGAATGTTTTTCCCAATATTTCAAAAATATCTAGTTTTAGTCTATTGTCAACCATTCTCAAGGAGAATAAGTTGACAGGCCTAAATTATGTAGACTGAAAGATGAATCTGAACATAGTACTCACTGCCGAGGAGTACAAGTATGTTCTTATGGATCCCTATCCTATGATTGGTGAAGAATCCACTGATCAGCAGTGAGAGGCAAGAAGGCATAGAAGAAAGCTGACAAGATGGCTAAGTGCTATATGTTGGCTTCCATATCTAGTATGCTCCAATCTAAACATGAGCACATGGCCACTGCGTATGACATAGATTTGTCATTGCGTAATATGTTTGCTGACAAGAGCTAGCCTGCAAGGTAAGAAGCTCTTAGAGCAATCATGAACACTAGGATGGTTGAGGGGGCATCGATTCGAGAGCATCTGCTCAAGATAATTGCTTACTTTGAGGAGGCTGAGGTCCTAGGCACAACAGTAGATGCTGAGAGCCAAATTGACATGGTTCTTGAAACTCTACCTAATTTATATTCTCAGTTCAAGTTGAACAACACAATGAATAAGTTGGATATGAATCTTATGGAGCTTATGAAAGAGCTCCAGGATGCACAAAAAATTATGAAACCCGTGTCAAAGGTTTTGGTCTCTCGTTCTACTTCTTCTAGAATTATGGCAAATCCTAAGAAATTCAAAAGGAGAAAGGTCTAGAACAATGTAGGGGCACAACCCAAAGTATCTGGTCATGCCAAGCCCAAAGACAAATGCTTCAAGTGTGGCAAGAAGGGGCATTGGAAAAAAGATTGTCCAGACTTTTTAGCCAAATCCACTTTTGGTATTGCTCTGTACCTAGAATCTATTTTAATGGTCGGATCAACATCTTCTTGGATAGTTGATTCTGAAGCCACTGACCATATCTGTAACTCCTTACAAGGATTCAGAAGGACAAGAGGACTCAGCAAGGGAGAGCATGAACTTCAAGTAGGCAATGGAGCAAGAATATGGGCTAAAGCAGTGGGAGATCTTGGGCTTATTTTTTATTGTAATAGGAAGTTAATTTTAAAAGATATTTTATATGTTTCTTGTTTTAAATAGAATTTGATTTCAGTTTCTAAATTGATGGATCAAGAATATTCTGTTTCTTTCCATTCTGATATTTCCATCAATAGAAATGGCAATTTAATTTGTATAGGAAACATGTATGAAAATCTCTTTTATATACATCCTATTAAAAATCAAGTAAACAATAGTCAAACTGAACTTGATAATAAAAAGAGAAAGGCCATATCAAATGACTCATATTTGTGGCATCTAAGATTGGAACATATAAATCCAAATCGAATTCAGAGGTTAATCCATGATGGGCCTTTAGGTCCATTGAGATTGAAAGAATGGCCTTAGTGTGAATCTTGCCTTAAAGGTAAAATGACCAAAAGGTCCTTTATCAAAAAGGCAGATAAAGCAACGAAAATACTAGCACTAGTTCATACGGATGTTTATGTTCTGATGACTACACTAACTAGGGGAGGCTACGAGTACTTTATCACTTTCACAGATGATCACACTCGTTTTGGTTATATTTATCTAATGAGGCGCAAGTCTGACTCTTTTGATAAATTCAAGGAGTTTAAAGCTGAAGTAGAGCGTCAAACAAATAAATTAATTAAAATGTTGAGATCGGATCGTGGTGAAGAATACCTCCTTGGTGAGTTTAAGGATTACTTAGTGCATCACAGCATAATATCATAGTTAATTGCACCTAAAACTCTCCAGCAGAACGGAGTAGCTGAGAGAAGAAATAAAACTTTGATGGAAATGATCAGAAACATGATGAGTCATGCGTCTCTTCCTATTTCTTTTTGGGGATATGCCTTAGAAACAACGGCATATATTTTGAACTTGGTGCCTTACAAATCAGTACCTAGGACACTCTATGAGATGTAAACTGGACAAAAGCATAATTTGAACCATCTCAAGATATAGGGTTGTCCAGCTTATGTGCTAACAAAATAAAGTAAGCTAGAACCAAGATCAGAGTAATGCTACTTCGTTGGGTATCCAAAAAGAACGAGAGGTGGATATTTCTATCATCCTCAAGAGCATAACGTACTTGTTAGTATTAATACTAGATACTTAAATGATGAACAAATTACATCCACCATAGTTCAAGTAGAATAGAATTAGAAGAGAAGTTGTTTACTGATGCGACTTCAGATATTTCTAATACCCCGATCGAAGAACCAAGAGAAATACTACCAGATGTTCCTATACAAACTAAGTCTCGTCGTAGTGGGAGGATCATAAGAATTCTAGAAAGGTGGATTAGAGAGATCTATGATCTTATCTCTGATCATTAGGAATAAGATTCCACTAAATACGAAAAGGCTATTATTGATGCTGATGCAGACCAATGGCAGCTAGCCATCAATGCTGAGATTAAGTCCATGTATCTCAATCAAGTTTGAGATCTTGTCACTACACCTAATGGGATAAAACCCATTAGGTGTAAGTGGGTATACAAGAGGAAGAAATATGTGGATGGAAAGATTGAAACCTATAAAGCAACATTGGTTGCTAAAGGTTATACTCAGAAAAAAGGAATCGATTATGAAGAAATCTTTTCACTAGTAGCCATACTTAAGTCTATCCGAATTCTCTTAGCCATTGCATGTCATTACGACTATTAGATATGGCAAATGGATGTCAAGACAGCTTATTTAAATGGCTATCTTAGTAAAGACATCTATATGTCCCAACCAGAAGGTTTTGTTGTTAGAAGTCCAAAACAAATGGTCTGTAAGCTTAAGAAGTCCATCTATGGACTTAAGAAAACATCGCGAGCATAGAACATACGTTTTGAAGAAACTGTGAAAGCTTATGGTTTTATTCAAAACATGGATGAACCATGTATGTATAGGAAATCAGACAGTGGTAAAGTGATTTTCTTAGTACTTTATGTGGATGACATTCTACTCATTGAAAATGATATAGAGACATTGTCATCCGTTAAGGTTTGGCTATCTAGTTAACTTAGCATGAAAGACTTGGGAGAAGCTAGCCACATTCTAGGGATTAAACTTCTTAGAGATAGGAAGTAGAGAGTGTTAGGCTTATCCCAGTCTACTTATATTGACAAGATGTTGATCAAGTACAACATAGATCAATATAAAGGGGCTATTATATCCTTTAGACATGGATTATCCTTATCTTCCAAGCAGTGTCCTCAGACGTAAGAAGACAAGCAGAAAATGAGCAAGATCTCTTATACTTCAGCTGTGGGAAGTCTCATGTATATTATGCTTTGTACTACGCCAGATATCTGTTTTGCAGTAGGCATAGTTAGTAGATATCAATCAAATCCAAGAGAAGCTCACTGGCAAGCCGTCAAGCATATACTCAAATATCTCAAGAAAACGAAAGATTATATGCTTGTATATCGTGTTAATGATTTGGTTTCTACCAGTTACATAGACTCAGATTTCCAAGCAGATAAAGATGAAAGAAAATTCACTAGTGGATATATCTTCACTTTGTCTGGAGGAGCTATTTCATGGAGAAGTATCAAGCAATCCTACATGGCTGATTCTACCATGGAAGCTGAGTACGTTGCTACTTCATAAGCTTCTAAAGAAGTTGTGTAGCTCCGAAAGTTCCTCACAGAACTTGGAGTAGTACCGCACATGGACAAGCCTGTCACAATTTATTGTGACAACAATGGAGTAGTGTCACAATGTAAGGTACCTCGAAATCATAGGAAGTGCAAGCATATAGAGAGGAAGTATCACCTCATCCGGGATTTCATCCAGAAACGGGAGATTACGGTTGATCAGATTTCCTTTATCAACAATCTGGCAGATCTCTTTACCAAGCCTTTGATAGAAAGGGTGTTTCACAGACACTTAGATGTCATACGAGTAGGCACTTATGGACTTTCTTAGTTTTTGTAATGCAAGTAGAAGATTGTTGGAAACTATGCTCTTAAATACTATGTATTTTGTGTAAATATATTGCAAGTATACTCAGCGCAGGTAGGTCCAATGGACCCGACACCAGGTCCAATAAAATGTTTATTCATTAATTTTGATTTGTTTCTTATATTATTGCACATTTAAGATCCAAGTGTGACAAGTAATAATCTATATGTTAGGTTGTTCTTTATAGTAAGGTATAAACCATGGGTACTTGTCATACAAGAAAAAAATGAGTTTTTAGTTGTTTGATGGAGTTGGGCATTTCATTAAAGTAAGACTATTATACCATGACTTCCAATGAGGAATGGTTTACCTTGAATCAGTGAGTAGTTCATTCATATCATTAGCATAAGCGTATTTCGAATACATAAAACTAGACCTGTAATAGTGGTCCCCCTTAAAGTACAATAATTATAGAGACCAAACTATTACTGCTACAGCGTGGACGGATACCTTCATGCTTGAGTATGAGTTGGTAGTCTGACAAAGTTTGGGTCTTGTACTTTGATAAATGTTGGGTGAGATTTCTTTTGTGAGATCAATAACTTTTTATGTTGGGTGTATTACTGTAGTTAGTTAAGACGGACTCATGCAATAGAGTTTCTATGCTTTACTTTGTGAAGATTAAATCACCCCCTTGTGATTGTCTAGGATAATCTAATAATCCAAAGCCCTGTGAACGTAACTCTAGAATATGTGCTTTTGGGTAGCTTACAATGATAAGTAAGTATATTCAAGTAAGTCATGGATTATCTGACTAGAGATCTAAGGATGATAGATGTCTTTGAGATGGGATATTAGTACATTTATCCTATTTCATTGATAGGTGTTACATAGAGGGGTATTTCCATCATTGTACCTATAGGTCGGAGACATTACTTTAGTAATATTATTTTTGAAGTCAATATTTTCATATGGTGATAAATGAAATATTTAAAATGATAAAATGCAGCTATTTAATAGTAAGGGAATTTTAGCCATTTTAGTAACCATAAATAATATATCTCTTAGTCCCCAGAGTAGCTCAAGTTACCTTGATATTGTTTAGACACAATCTGGGCTTAATGAATAATTATCTGGAAGAGAAATAAAATTTATTCTGAGAGTCCAATTAGAATTAATTAATTAGTCTTGGATTTTTCATAAGGCCCAGTAGAAATAATTAATTAATTAAGAGAATTGGGCTTGAATAAATTAATTAATTGGGCTGATATATATTAACATATATTAAGAGTCCAATTAGAATTAATTGATTAGTCTTGAATATTTAATAAAGTCCAGAAAAGATAATTAATTAATGAAGAGAATTGGACCAGTCTTGGACTGGTTTATGAGCCTAACGCCAAGCCCATTAGGGCTTAGTTTGTTTCGGCCCACTAGGGCTACATTAAGCCTTAGGGTGGCCGAAATTTATAGGGAAGAGAGGTAGGGTTTTGGCAAGAGAGGTAGGGTTTTGGCCAAGCACTCTCTTATGTGCAGCCACCCTTCCTCTTGTGTTTTCTCTTCTCCCTCTCTTGGAAAGTCTCTTGGTTATCCAAAGGAGCTTTTACCAAACTAACCCAAGATCAAGGTAGAATCATACTCCGAAAGATAAAGAGAAAAAGTTGGAATACTCTTGATACGTATGTAACACCCCACTACCTAGGCCCGACAGGGCCGGGGATGTCGCCCCGTCCAAAGGACAAGGGGTCTTTATAACTAGGTCACACAAAAGAAAATAAAAGTAAAACTTTAAAATTGAACTTATTACAACCCAAAAATACATGAACAAACCCAGAATAAATTGTTCACTGCCATCTCTCAAAACAGCACATAAGAAAAATAACATAAAGTCTTCAAAGCATAGGCAACAAATCTAGCTATTCATCTCCACAGCAGGATCGACCTGAAAACATGGCATAAAAGGTGATGAGATAAAAATCTCAGTAAGTCCGTGTGTGCTTTGGGTGTTCAGTGAAAACAGCTCGTGGATGCAAAATGTGAAACCTTTGTAAGAGAAATATTGGCAAGCAATAAACATTAGTCAAAAACAAAAGTGGTGTTTTCGGCTTTTCCAGCCATACATAACTTATAAGATCAACCACTCAAAAGAAAGGATTATGGGTTACCACACATTGGGTCCCATAACCGGATGGTCAGTATGCCACACTTTGTGCATACTGTCGGTCAGAATGCCGACACTTTGTGCAGACTGACAAAAGGTAGGTGATCAGCCTACCGGGCAAGATACTCTTCCTTCTCTATATCCAAACAACAACCGAGTGTCCATTCCGGCAAAACACAGTCACTTGACTGAAATAAAAACTGCTAGCTCGGACCGGCATGACTAAGTAGTACTGACGTTTCTCTAAGTTGAGTTTTATCTTCTGGAGGTGACCTCCTGCCAGAAGACTCACTCTTGCTCTTCAAAACTAGTACTACTAGCCTACCCTTATTGAGTACTCAACGATAATTGTCCCATTTGGGAGAAAATTGGTAAAACATAGCTTTACTTGAAAATGGCAATTAAAGGTTTCTAAAGTCCATGCCAAAATCAGTTTTAGAAATAGTTCAGTGTTTGAGTAAAACTGCTTTGAAAATTTTCAAATAATTGGTTTGACTGGATCAAGAAAAGAAATAGTCCTTAATTGCCTTTACCAAATCAGTATTCATATACTTCGTGTTTAGCTTGCCATGGTAACCTTTTACAACAAACAAGTTTAATGCAAGAGCTTACCTGATCCTTTGCTTGCTCAAATTCAAAAGTCTTCCAAAGCTGACCTAACCCCGCCTGGGGTAAACACAAGACATAAGGTTACACTCAAGCTATATTCACTTACACAAATAATCCTAGTTCAACTTATTACAATCATGACCCTAATGTTCTAAGCTTTAAGGCTAGGTGATAAAGAATTTTATAAAATAAGTCTAGTTTGATAAGTTAAAATAACTAGGGGTTCTAAAATAATTGCTAATAAATTATAGACTCAAATAATAATTCTTGAGTGTCATTATTAGTAAATAAACCAAGGTTTGAATTTTAAATATTATTAAGTCCTAATACTATTTAATATTAAGAAATTTAAAAGTAGCGTTATAATAAATTAAATAAATAATAATTTTTAATTAATTTCGAAGAGATAATAAATAATTAATAATATTTAAAATTTATTAATAAATTATTTCAAATTTTCGTTTAGTAAAAAAAAATATTAATAGTTTGATTTAATATTCTAATCCAAATCCCTTAGTGTTTCGAATTTTTGAAGAAAAAATATAGTAGTAATTTTTTTTTAACTTATGTAATAAAATTTGTTGATGAATATAACCTAGAATTGACAAGAAAATAATCTCACATCATGGTCTTCCTATTGCTAGCAAAAATTCATGATCTCATTCTCCATCATCAAACAAGAAATTAATCTATTCATGAACAAACACTTGCACTATCTCATACTATCACATGGCCAAAATCCTATTAAGCATAATCAACAATCATGGTTTCCATGGAAAATAAGATCATAAAAGCCTAATCACCTTTGGTGTCATAATATCTAATCATGCTTCAAACATCCATAAAGTTCATTAAGCATGAAGAACATATATTGGTTCAAAAGGGAAAACACATATATCCTAGTCAAATACAACCATCATCATGCCATAACTTCATTCCCCTAATCCACATGCATATACTCAATCTCCCAATCATAATCCATTTCTCTATCATCAACTAGGAGACATAATTTCAGAATTTAATAAGAGAAATTTAGGGATGAGTACTTGATTGACGAGTCCTTCGATGAAGATAAAAGAAGGTCCACGGGCAATAGAATGACTTGAATGGTCCAACGAAACAACATCCATGGTTGATGGTGGTTCAACCATTTCGGTTAGAAGAGAGAGAGAGAGAGAGACGTTAGAATGATATATTCGAATGGAAGAAGATGAACAAGAAGGTTGTTCATGACTCACCTTGTTGATGTTCTTGAGGTCTTCAAGAAAAGCTGATTTTTGATTCGGTAGAAAATTCTTGATTGCGAGATTTCGTGTTATAAATGGTAGAAATGAAGTCTAGGGATTAAGTAGAGATGATCTAGAGTTTTTGAGAGTGATTGGAGGGGTTTGGAGTTGGTTTAGGCTTAAAGAAGTTTAGTGTGTGTTCTTGGTGTTCTTGGTGTTCTTAGTGTTTGTCGGTGAAAATGGAGAGAAATTAGAAGAAGTGCTGCTGGAATTTGGTAGAGGGCTGGCCGAATGGTAGAGTACGATTGAGGGTTTCGGTTTTCAGCAAGGAGGAGTAAGGGTGATCAGATTTTATTTGAATTTTAAATGGAGAAAATAGTGGAGATGTTTAAGGTAGGTGGTTAGCAATGGTGTTTGATCAAGAGTGGTCTCTATGGTCTTTAATGGTGTCGGCTAGAACAAGACTGTTTTGCTGAAATGATTGAAGGCTAAATGTTGCTCAAGCTGGCCGAAATTCAGTCCATAAAGGCAGAGAAAATTCTGGTTGTTTCAGCTTAATGCAAGAGTGATTTATGGGAGTGAAATGCTGGAATTTTTTTGAAGTTCAAATGGTGTTTGAATGGAGTGATCTTAGGAGTGTTTTGTGGAGCAGCTATGGAGTCCTTAAGCTTCAAGGTAAGTGTGGGTTTAATGGTGTTCAGTATATGGCTGAATAAGGCTCAATTCTACAGAGATTGAAGGTGGCTTTCGGTCCTAGGCTAGAAAGGAACATGGCTGGAAAAAATTCTGTTCAAGTGTTCATGGCTTTTCCGAAATTGCAGATTTTTGGTGCAGGATTTTCGCACCTTCTTGGCTCGGTTTTTCAGTGGTTCTTCAGGGTTGTTTGAGGGTCTTCCAATGGTGGTTTTTCAGCCTCATTTCTGGACAAATGCAGAGAAGTTTGCTGGCTTGAAGATGAACTAAAGACAGCTTCATTTCCTTGAGGAAAAGCTGCGAATTGCCCAGAAAAATTTCTGGTTTGGTGCTGTTTTGTGCAGTCCGAAAATTGCACAATTTTTCCAGCTTCCAAGCCACTTGAAATGATCATTTTCTTGGCAGCAAATGAATGGATTTATGGCCTGAATTTTCGAAGGAAAGGGCTGCAACAAATCTGGGAAATTTCCAAATTTCCCTACCACTAAAACATGAACATCTTGAAGATGGATTTGATGGTCTTTCCATGGTGATTGATTTTCTCTTGGAACCTTCCTATTTCTCCTCCTAATTTTCGGTCAACCTCCCTTCCCCAAAGCTGATTTTCGAAATTCAAGGGAAAGAATTTATCACAGAAATTTTTTTTGGAATTCAAAGAAAAAGAATTAAGGGATTTTAGTTTATTTGAATTATGAAAATGCTAGGACAAAGCTAGAGGTAATAAATTGGACAAGAATTCTTCTAGAATTCTTTTAGGACATGAGGATAAGATTAGGACATTCTCTTCATGTCTCCCCTAAGACAATCATTCCTATTTTCATGGGATGCAAGAAAACAAAAATTCAAACTTAATTAAGATAATCATGCTAAAAGCTTAAATGATGGGATTTGAACTCATAACCTTAGAGATTAATTCACAAAGCTCTAACCACTAAACCACACTAACTCTTGTTCTTATTTCCTCACCCACATATTTTTCTTATCTACTCCTCAAGCTATCTTCCTATTCTGACCTCAAGCAAAATTACCATTTTACCCCTCCTACTCAATAAGTGTAACTAAGCATTTAAACCTATAATCCACGATTCTAAAGCACATAAAATCATTCAAAAACACATATATTCATGCAAAATAATATGATATGCATTCCCAACCCCCTTACTCTGGGGTTGGTTTTAGGTGGGGTTTCACATCCTCCCTTCCTTAGGAGAATTTCGTCCCGAAATTCAGACGCACCTTTACCTCAGATCGGGATACTTTCGCTTTACCCATTCTTCTGTCTCCCATGTGGCATCTCGCGTGCCATGATTTTCCCACTGCACTTTTACCATCGGAATCTGCTTGTTCCGGAGAGTCTTGATACTTCGGTCCAATATCTTTACGGGTCTCTCCACATAACTTAAGTCGGGTTGTAGTACTAACGGCTCGTCATTCAACACATGTCCGGGTTCGGCATTGTTTTTCCTCAACTGTGATACATGGAATATGTCGTGAATTCCCGTCAACCCATCTGGCAGATCCAATCGATACGCCACCGGCCCAATTCTCTCTTTTATCGGGAACGGTCCCCAATACCTCGGATTCAGCTTTCCCTCTTTCGGATGTTTCAAAATTCCCTTATTTGGTGTCAGTTTTAGGAACACACCATCTCCCACCTGAAATTCTAACTTTATCCGCCTATTGTCTGCATAACTCTTTTGTCGACTCTGGGCCGCTTTCAACATTTCCCTAATTAACTTGACCTTGTCCGACATTTCCTGAACATAGACTTCTCCCGATTTGCTTATATGTCCATCATTTGACCAACTCCAGTATAGCGGTACTTGACACTTTCGTCCATATAGAGCTTCATACGGAGCCATTCCAATCGAAGCTTGATAACTGTTATTGTATGATAACTCAGTATACGGCACACTTTCAATCCACTTATCCCCGAAATCCAATACACAGGCTCTCAGCATATCCTCCAATATCTGAATAACCCTTTCTGACTATCAATCGGTCTGCGGATGTACCGACGTACTGAACTTCAGACTAGAACCCATCGATTCTTCAAACTTGCCCCAAAATCGGGATGTAAATCTCGGATCACGGTCGGACACAATACTCGAAGGTACTCCGTGCAATCTGACTATCTCCCGCACATAGGTCTGAACCAACTTTTCCATTGAATCCTTCACATTCACGGGTATGAAATGCGCCGACTTGGTCAATCGATCTACTACTACCCATATGGCGTCCTTTTGGCTCCTCGCCATAGGGAGTCCGGTGACGAAGTCCATGGTCACTTCTTCCCATTTCCATTCCGGTACTGACAATGGTTGCAATAATCCTGCCACATTTTTTGTGCTTCGCTTTGACTTCCTGACAGGTGAAACACGTCGGGACATACTTAACCACGTTCCTCTTCATTCCAGGCCACCAATAAGCCTTTTTCAGATCCTGATACATTTTTACCTCTCCCAGGTGAATGGCATACTTGCTCCTATGCACCTCCTCTAAAATTCTGTCCTTCAACTGGTGCTCCTCGGGTACACACAAATGATCTCGAAAGTACAACACTCCTGCTCCGTTCTGTCGGAATTCACTGCCTTGCCGTTTAAGCTCCTTGTCCTTGAAAAGCTGAAATTCTTCATTACTTTGTTGGGCCTCAATAATGTCCTGCCTTAGATCTGGCATCAACTTCAGGTTGCTAACCCTAATTCTCTCCTCTTGCACTTCTGCCCTTCTATCCAACACATCTTGAACCACTCGAACCTCCTGTATTCTTAGCCTGGCCATTCTGACTTTTCTGTTTAGGGCACCAGCTACAATGTTAGCTTTCCCGCTCATCACATTTTGACCAACAATTGTTCTCTACATGACCCTTTTTTTCAAGTGCCGGCATAATAGAAAATCCTACACAAGACCAACCAGTGCTGATCAGGCTTGCTTTCCTCATTTCTGCCACTGCTGGTTGGTAAGGTGCTTGACGGACTGCTACTTTTGCAACGGCCTCGATGGTTGTCTTGGCAGTAAGAAAGGTCTTGGTGCCATTCGATTGCGGTCTTCATTCTCAGTTCGGGTGGCTGCGTTCACGGTCCCTGAGTAGGTCGTTGGTGGAGAAGGTGCCAATGCTCTTCTTAACTCCTGCCTTAGCCCCTTGACAAACTTCCTTATTCTGTTCTACTTGGTGTCCACCAGTCTCTTACAGTACTTTGACAATTGGGTGAACCGTGTTGCACACTGAGCTACCGTCATACTTCCCTGCTTTAGATCCTGAAACTCATCCTCCCGCTTCTCAACTATCCACTGAGGGATATATTCGGCTTTGAATGCTTCCACGAAATTGGCCCATGTCCAATCTTGGACAATTAGTTCCCAATCGTCCTGAACCCGTTGCCACCATGCCCGAGCTGGGGCCCCTCATTCAGAATGCAGCAAACTTCACCATTCGCTTCTCAGTGTACTAAAGTGTAGCAAAGATATCTTCCATCTGCTCTATCCATTGTTCAGCTTTCTGATCCTTCTCGGCTTCTCCTAAGAAAATGGGCGGTTGGAATTTTAGAAACCGCTTCAAAGCTTCGTCCTCTCCCTTTGGATTCCTCCATTCAGTTAAAGTTTGAAGAATCTCGGTCATCTTGCTGAATGCTTGCCCCATTGTCACTCCAATAGGTTCTTTTGACCCCAATTCCAAATCTGGCTCATTCTCATCCCCCCGATTAGGTGACGGCATTTGAGTCGTCTCAACTCCTGATGTCACACGTTCTTCTTCCGGAACTCTTCTGCTTGATATGGCTACACGGCGCTTGGGTGCCATTCTCAACCATGCCCAGATAAATGAGTGTATGCATTCAAGTTTAAAACATTTTGAGCATGCATTCACATTCAGGTTTATGTAAAAGAAAATCAGATGCAATTTTTTTTTTTTTTTGGAAAAAAATTTGATGATATTATTTAGGGGAAAACAAAGCAATAAATAAAATCATATTTCTCATAAAAAAAAATAATACTTTCATAAAGAAGGGTTATCACCCGCGATACCCTTTTATTCAGCAAAACAATCGAACCCTACCATCAACATGCTTCTTTGAAAAGAATAAATGAACAAAAGAATGCAAATCCCAAAAGAGAGAGAATGAGCAAATACTACTAATCTTCTACACTCTACTCACCGCTAGAGTCAGTAGAGGCATCTGGATCGTCAGAGGCTAGTTCCACGAGCCACCCCACGGAGCTATTGGATTTCCCCACATAATCCCTCACAAAACCCGCACTCTCACTTAGTTGACCTAAGTCATCCTCATTACCCTTCTTAGCTCTCATAGTTGCCTCATAAAACTCATCCAAAGCTAATCTAATCGCACCCTTGGGTGCAGGCCTCTCATCCTCCGAGTCGAACAGGTCAAACAATCCCTCTCTCCTTAACTTAGCATCTACACCCAGCCCATATCGAAGTCCGCTCCTCTTAGGTCTCTCTTCTAGCTTCCTTTTCCCCTTATCTTCCATTCCTATAGCGGCCTGCCTAAGTTCCCCTACTGCCGGGGTATCTCCATCCCTCAATCTATAACCCTCATCACTGGACTCCTTAAGGTCATAGCAAGTAAAAGTCCTATCAAACTCACCTATCTGTGGGGTCCGAAGAGCCACAATCGCATCCTCATCCTCCTCCTCTATCCCATCTATCTCTTCCTCACTTCCAACATCCCTCTCATCCCCAAACTCAACTGCCTCCCCTTCACTCAGCTCAGCCATCTCCTCATTTTCCTCGCCCTCACTAACAAGCTCATCAATCTCACCCTCATCATCCCCATCGTACTCACCGACGCCCCCATCAACCTCCACTCTAACCCATCAACCGGGTCATCTAGCGTAGGTGGCTCATGCTCCATCTCGTCTTCACTCAAAAACCAACCTCCCTCAGGCTCTGCCTCTGAATCAGACAAGGGTGGATCCGCTACAGGTAATGGGGCAGGTGGATCCCCGCAACCAGTGGGCCAGTCTCTGACAGCCAATGCAACTCTCTTGACCATCCTATAAACAAAACACAAGGATTAGAACTAGATAAAAATGCTTAAGGAATAAAAATCCAAAAAATCAACTGATTGCCTAAACTTAGTCTCTGATACCACTAGTAACAGCCCACTACCTAGGCCCGACAGGGCCGGGGATGTCGCCCCGTCCAAATGACAGGAGTCTTTATAACTAGGTCACACAAAAGAAAATAAAAGAAATACTTTAAAATTGAACTTATTACAACCCAAAAATACATGAACAAACCCAGAATAAATTGTTCACTGCCATCTCTCAAAACAACACATAAGAAAAATAACATAAAGTCTTCAAAGCATAGGCAACAAATCTAGCTATTCATCTCCACAGCAGGATCGACCTGAAAACATGGCATAAAAGATGATGAGATAAAAATCTCAGTAAGTCCGTGTGTGCTTTGGGTGTTCAGTGAAAACAGCTCGTGGATGCAAAATATGAAAACTTTGTAAGAGAAATATTGGCAAGCAATAAACATTAGTCAAAAACAAGAGTGGTGTTTTCGGCTTTTCCAGCCATACATAACTTATAAGATCAACCACTCAAAAGAAAGGATTATGGGTTACCACACGTTGGGCCCCATAACCGGATGGTCAATATGCCACACTTTGTGCATACTGCCGGTCAGAATGCCGACACTTTGTGCAGACTGACAAAAGGTAGGTGATCGGCCTACCGGGCAAAATACTCCTCCTTCTCTATATCCAAACAACAACCGAGTGTCCATTCCGGAAAAACACAGTCACTTGACTGAAATAAAAACTGCTAGCTCGGACCGGCATGACTAAGTAGTACTGACGTTTCTCTAAGTTGAGTTTTATCTTCTGGAGGTGGCCTCCTGCCAGAAGACTCAATCTTGCTCTTCAAAACTAGTACTACTAGCCTACCCTTATTAAGTACTCAACGATAATTGTCCCACTTGGGAGAAAATTGGTAAAACATAGCTTTACTTGAAAATGGCAATTAAGGGTTTCTAAAGTCCATGCCAAAATCAGTTTTAGAAATAGTTCAGTGTTTGAGTAAAACTGCTTTGAAAATTTTCAAATAATTGGTTTGACTTGATCAAGGAAAGAAACAGTCCTTAATTGCCTTTACCAAATCAGTATTCACATACTTCGTGTTTAGCTTGCCATGGTAACCTTTTACAACAAACAAATTTTATGCAAGAGCTTACCTGATCCTTTGCTTGCTCAAATTCAAAAGTCTTCCAAAGCTGACCTAACCCCGCCTGGGGTAAACACAAGACATAAGGTTACACTCAAGCTATATTCACTTACACAAATAATCCTAGTTCAACTTATTACAATCATGACCCTAATGTTCTAAGCTTTAAGGCTAGGTGATAAAGAATTTTATAAAATAAGTCTAGTTTGATAAGTTAAAATAACTAGGGGTTCTAAAATAATTGCTAATAAATTATAGACTCAAATAATAATTCTTGAGTGTCATTATTAGTAAATAAACCAAGGTTTGAATTTTAAATATTATTAAGTCCTAATACTATTTAATATTAAGAAATTTAAAAGTAGCGTTATAATAAATTAAATAAATAATAATTTTTAATTAATTTCGAAGAGATAATAAATAATTAATAATATTTAAAATTTATTAATAAATTATTTCAAATTTTCGTTTAGTAAAAAAAAATATTAATAGTTTGATTTAATATTCTAATCCAAATCCCTTAGTGTTTCGAATTTTTGAAGAAAAAATATAGTAGTAATTTTTTTTAACTTATGTAATAAAATTTGTTGATGAATATAACCTAGAATTGACAAGAAAATAATCTCACATCATGGTCTTCCTATTGCTAGCAAAAATTCATGATCTCATTCTCCATCATCAAACAAGAAATTAATCTATTCATGAACAAACACTTGCACTATCTCATACTATCACATGGCCAAAATCCTATTAAGCATAATCAACAATCATGGTTTCCATGGAAAATAAGATCATAAAAGCCTAATCACCTTTGGTGTCATAATATCTAATCATGCTTCAAACATCCATAAAGTTCATTAAGCATGAAGAACATATATTGGTTCAAAAGGGAAAACACATATATCCTAGTCAAATACAACCATCATCATGCCATAACTTCATTCCCCTAATCCACATGCATATACTCAATCTCCCAATCATAATCCATTTCTCTATCATCAACTAGGAGACATAATTTCAGAATTTAATAAGAGAAATTTAGGGATGAGTACTTAATTGTCGAGTCTTTCGATGAAGATAAAAGAAGGTCCACGGGCAATAGAATGACTTGAATGGTCCAACGAAACAACATCCATGGTTGATGGTGGTTCAACCATTTCGGTTAGAAGAGAGAGAGAGAGAGAGAGACGTTAGAATGATATATTCGAATGGAAGAAGATGAACAAGAAGGTTGTTCATGACTCACCTTGTTGATGTTCTTGAGGTCTTCAAGAAAAGCTGATTTTTGATTCGGTTGAAAATTCTTGATTGCGAGATTTCGTGTTATAAATGGCAGAAATGAAGTCTAGGGATTAAGTAGAGATGATCTAGAGTTTTTGAGAGTGATTGGAGGGGTTTGGAGTTGGTTTAGGCTTAAAGAAGTTTAGTGTGTGTTCTTGGTGTTCTTGGTGTTCTTAGTGTTTGTCGGTGAAAATGGAGAGAAATTAGAAGAAGTGCTGCTGGAATTTGGTAGAGGGCTGGCTGAATGGTAGAGTATGATTGAGGGTTTCGGTTTTCAGCAAGGAGGAGTAAGGGTGATCAGATTTTATTTGAATTTTAAATGGAGAAAATAGTGGAGATGTTTAAGGTAGGTGGTTAGCAATGGTGTTTGATCAAGAGTGGTCTCTATGGTCTTTAATGGTGTCGGCTAGAACAAGACTGTTTTGCTGAAATGGTTGAAGGCTAAATGTTGCTCATGCTGGCCGAAATTCAGTCCATAAAGGCAGAGAAAATTCTGGTTGTTTCAGCTTAATGCAAGAGTGATTTATGGAAGTGAAATGCTGGAATTTTTTTGAAGTTCAAATGGTGTTTGAATGGAGTGATCTTAGGAGTGTTTTGTGGAGCAGTTATGGAGTCCTTAAGCTTCAAGGTAAGTGTGGGTTTGATGGTGTTCAGTATATGGCTGAATAAGGCTCAATTCTACAGAGATTGAAGGTGGCTTTCGGTCCTGGGCTAGAAAGGAACATGGCTGGAAAAAAATTCTGTTCAAGTGTTCATGGCTTTTCCGAAATTGCAGATTTTTGGTGCAGGATTTTCGCACCTTCTTGGCTCGGCTTTTCAGTGGTTCTTCAGGGTTGTTTGAGGGTCTTCCAATGGTGGTTTTTCAGCCTCATTTCTGGACAAATGCAGAGAAGTTTGCTGGTTTGAAGATGAACTAAAGACAGCTTCATTCCCTTGAGGAAAAGCTGCGAATTGTCCAGAAAAATTTCTGGTTTGGTGCTGTTTTGTGCAGTCCGAAAATTGCACAATTTTTCCAGCTTCCAAGCCACTTGAAGTGATCATTTTCTTGGCAGCAAATGAATGGATTTATGGCCTGAATTTTCGAAGGAAAGGGCTGCAACAAATCTGGAAAATTTCCAGATTTCCCTACCACTAAAACATGAACATCTTGAAGATGGATTTGAAGGTCTTTCCATGGTGATTGATTTTCTCTTGGAACCTTCTTATTTCTCCTCCTAATTTTCGGTCAACCTCCCTTCCCCAAAGCTGATTTTCGAAATTCAAGGGAAAGAATTTATCACAGAAATTTTTTTTTGGAATTCAAAGAAAAAGAATTAAGGGATTTTAGTTTATTTGAATTATGAAAATGCTAGGACAAAGCTAGAGGTAATAAATTGGACAAGAATTCTTCTAGAATTCTTTTAGGACACGAGGATAAGATTAGTACATTCTCTTCATGTCTCCCCTAAGACAATCATTCCTATTTTCATGGGATGCAAGAAAACAAAAATTCAAACTTAATTAAGATAATCATGCTAAAAGCTTAAATGATGGGATTTGAACTCATGACCTTAGAGATTAATTCACAAAGCTCTAACCACTAAACCACACTAACTCTTGTTCTTATTTCCTCACCCACATATTTTTCTTATCTACTCCTCAAGCTATCTTCCTATTCTGACCTCAAGCAAAATTACCATTTTACCCCTCCTACTCAATAAGTGTAACTAAGTATTTAAACCTATAATCCACGATTCTAAAGCACATAAAATCATTCAAAAACACATATATTCATGCAAAATAATATGATATGCATTCCTGACCCCCTTACTCTGGGGTTGGTTTTAGGTGGGGTTTCACAACGTAGGAGCAGAAGATTGGCGGGAATACCAGTCGAACCGCAGGCACCTCCTACTCTCTTTCTAACGTAAGATCCAATGTAACCCAACACATTGTTAGTTAATCTGCAACTGTTAGCCCTTAGGACTTTCTCCTATGTTTTGACTTTTGATAAATATTTAATATCCACATCAATATTGAAGATAACTTTTGTTTAATAACTTATTTAAATATTTAGCAATGACGAGTTTAATTTTGAAGATAATGCTAAGATGACATTGAATTTTTAAACTATGAGCATCTTGTGCTATGCACTAGATTTAACTGAATACAATCGAGTTAATGGTTGCGATTTAGCCCATGACATGTGAAAATTACTTGAGGTCCCCATGAGGGGACAAACCAAGTTAAGGAATTAAAATCGGGGCTTCTAATTCATGATTATGAATTATTCACATTGAAGCCAAATGAAATCATTACTAATATGTTCACTAGATTCACAAATATCACAAATGGTCTGAAAGCCTATAGGAAGATTTATTCTCTTGGGGAACAAAACTGAAAAATTCTGGATGTATTACCTAAAAGCTGGCAGCCTAAAGCTCTTGTTGTGGAAAAATCCAAGGATTTAAAATCCTTACCAACCGAAGAATTGATCAACTCTATTCTAACACATAAAATGAAACTCAAGAGGTTTCAGGAATCCGATGATCACGATAAAGGTAAAAAAGGAATAGCACTGAAAGCTAAAAAAGAGGATGAAGAAACTAGTCAATCTGACAGTAGTGATGAAACAAAAGTAGACAATGAAGCTCTGGCAATGATAGCAAAGAAATTCAGAAAGATGTTCAACAAAAAGAACTTCAAAATAGGAAAAAAGTTCACAAAAAGGAAAGGACAATCCTCTGCGTTCAAGCCTCAATGTTATGAATGCAAAAGCACTGAACACTGCATTGCTGACTATCTAGTTACAAAAGGAAATAAAGGCAGAATGCTTAAAAAGAAGAAGGAGCTGAAGGCAAAGAAAGGCAAAAGATCGATGGGGACTTAGGACCAAAATGGGTCTAAGTCTGAAGAAGAAGATTCTGAGAACGAAACTGCTAACATATGCTTCATGCCCATGGAAGATAAAGTAAACTCTACCACCACTAATTTCATGTTTAATTCACATATATCTAAACCTGAAAAGTATGATGATCCAAATGAGTTGTAAAAAAACTATCCAGAAAAAATAAAGAAATAAAATTAAAGATTGATTGCTTGTTAAATGAGAACGAAAAGTTGTTAAGTGAGAACAAAATATCTCTTGAGTAACACATATGTGCTATTATGGAAAAAGATGTGATCATGACTATTTTACAATATGTATCTCTATAAAATAGAAGTTTGTATGATAGAATTCAATCTCTTGAAAGTATGGTTAGCACTTTTGATGACATAAAAAATAGAGTCAATGACCTTACCACATATATTGAAAAATTCACAAATAGGAAAAGCAACCTGGAAAAATCACTTAGGACTCAACATCAAGTTGGAAATCGAAATGGCTTAGGATATAGACATGAGAATAAGGACAAAATTCACAAGCCTCGATTTGTTAAAGCTATCTCATGTTACACAGCATACAAAGCATGCACATATTGTGAAAAATTGGGACACATAGCATCAAGATGTCTTATTAAAAGGAAAGTGGAATCTGGTGGAATAACTTTTTGGAAAATCAATTGAAACACTACTAACTCCCATGGACCCAAGAAAATGTGGGTATCAAAAATCACTCTTTTTTCTCATATATAGGCACATTCTTTAGAGAAAATGAGCTTCACCAAGTGGTTTTTGGATAGGGGTTATTCAAGACAAATGACTGCAGACGCAGCCTTGTTAGAAGATGTGCAAACCACAAATGAAGGATTCATTACTTTTGGAGACAAGAAGAAAGGAAAGATTCTTGGCATTGGTAATATTGGTAAAGGTTCCTCAACCATTATAAAACAAGTATGAAATATAGTTTGCTTAGCATTAGCCAACTATGTGATAGCGGCTGCAAAGTCATTTTTGAAAAAGATTCTTGTTCTATCATGAATAGCTCAAATCTTGAAACAATCTTTGTTGCCAACCGTGTTGAAAATATGTATGTATTCTATCTAAATGACCATATAGCTCATAGTATTAGATGCCTCTCCGTACATGACAATGATGGTTACCTTTGGCATAGAAGATTAGGTCATGTATCTTTTGATTTGCGAAACAAACTGTCCTCAAAAGAGCTTGTTAGGGGATTGCCCAAAATGAAGTTTGATAAAAGCAAAATTTTGATGCATGCCAATTTGAAAAATAAATCAAAACTTCTTTTAAACCCAAGAAAATGATTTCAACCTCAAAACCTCTTGAATTAATTCATATAGATTTGTTTGGACCAATAAGGATTGTTAGCCTTAACGGTAAAAAGTATCATATGTGCTAGTTGATGATTTCTCTAGATTTACTTGGACTTTATTTCTTAGATAAAAGAACAAAGCCTTTTTTGAATTTTCAAAACTGATCAAATGCATCCAAAACTCTACTAGATGCAAACTGATTTCTATTAGAAGTGATAATGGTAAAGAATTTTGCAACAATGAATTTACACACTTTTATGATGAAAATGGAGTATTTCACAATTTTTCAGCAGCCAAAACACCTCAACAAAATGGTATTGTTGAGAGAAAAAATTGAACTTTGCAAGAAATGGCTAGATCCATGATTTATGAAAACGCCCTTCTAAAATACTTTTAGCCTGAAGTTGTTAATACAGCATGCTATATTCTAAATCGAGTAATGCTGAGACCGTTTTTGAGAAAAACACCCTTTGAACTTATGTTTGATAAAACTCCATCAATCTCCTATTTTAAAGTGTTTGGCTGCAAGTGTTTTGTCCTTAATACCTGAGACAATCTTTGGAAATTTGATACCAAATCCAATAAGGCTATATTTCTTGAATACTTTTCCAATAAGAAGGCATATAAAGTGTACAATAAAAGAACTTTCTATGTGGAAGAATCTATACATGTTGTGTTTGATGAATCTAACATTTATGCTCCAATGAAAGATGATGATGATATAGGAGGTTCAAAGGAAGTAAGAAAAAACAAACTCAAAGCTTCACTGCTATATACTCATACAAAAGAAGAAGAAATTAAAAAACAACAAGCTGAACAAGGAAAGAAACAAATTGAAGATTCCACGGATCAACAATTACCAAAGGATTGGAAATACAAAACAAGTCATCCTAAAGAATAAATCATTGGTGATCCAAGCTATGAAGTTAAAACTAGACGGTATTTCATACATAGCTTTGCTCTTCTCTTAAATATAGAACCTAACTGTATTAATGTAGCTCTACATGACGAATTTTGAATTATTGTTATACAAGAAGAATTAAACCAATTTGAAAGAAATCAAGTTTGGAAACTTGTTCCTAGACCACTTGATCATCCGGTTATTGGTACCAAGTGGGTATTTAGCAATAAACTTGATGAAAACAAAACTGTCATTAGAAATAAAGCTAGACTAGTTGCCTAAAGATTTAATCAAGAAAAAGGCATTGATTATGATGAGACATTTGCTCCCGTTGCTAGACTAAAATCCATAAGAATGCTTCTTACTTTTACTTCCTTTAAAAATTTCATGCTCTATCAAATGGATGTTAAGAGTGCATTCCTAAATGGTTTTATTGAAGAAAAAGTGTATGAAGAACAACCTCCTAGTTTTATTCATAAGCACTTTCCAAATCATGTTTTCAAACTTTCTAAGGCTCTTTATGGGTTAAAACAAGCTCCACGAGCTTGGTATGAGAGGCTTAGTAGATTCTTGATTTCAAAAGGTTTTTGAAGAGGCTTGATCAATACCACTTTATTCATCAAATCTGATAAATCTGGTGATCTACTTATTGCTCAAATTTATGTTGATGACATCATTTTTTGTGCTACTAACGACTCTTTGTGCAAGATGTTAGCTAAGACAATGCAGCAAGAATTCGAAATGAGCATGATGAGAGAACTAAACTTCTTTCTCGGACTGCAAATTAAGCAAAATAAGAATAGAATCTTCATAAATCAAGCTAAGTATGCCAATGAGTTGCTCAAAAGGTTCGGTATGAACGAAGCCAAAGAAATCTGTACACGTATGAGTATTTCTATCAAACTTGACAAAGATGAAAAGGGTAAGAAGGTACATGAACATAAGTATAGAGGAATGATTGGAAGCTTACTCTATCTCACCGCTAGCCGGCCTGACATTATGTTTTTAGTTTGTCTTTGTGTTCGATATTAATCATGTCTAAAAGAATCGCACCTATGTGCAGTAAAACACATCCTTTGATATCTAATCAGCACACATGACTATGGCTTATGGTATCCTCACACTAACATATTTGATCTTATAGGATACACTGATGCAGATTATGCGGATTGTAAAGTGGAAAGAAAAAGCACAAGTGGCCATTGTCAATTTCTTGGACACTGTCTAGTGTCATGGCACAGCAAAAAGTAAGCATGTGTATCCTTATCCATAACTGAGGCCGAATATATTCCTACCGGCAGTTGTTGCGCACAAATCTTATGGATGAAAAATACATTGCTTGATTTTGGTCTTAACTTTAATTGCATACCTATATTATGTGACAATACAAGTGCTATCAATCTAACTAAAAATCTTATTCAACATTCTAGGACCAAACATATAGAAATTAAACATCATTTTATCTGTGATCATGTGCTTAAGGGCGATGTATGTGTTGAATATATTTCAACTAATGAACAACTTGCTGGCATCTTTACAAAACCTTTGACCAAAGAAAGATTCAACAATCTAAGAAGAGGTTGGGAATTACAAAAATCACATAACTAACCTACTTGCACAAGTTTTCTTTATTTTGCAAGATTAGTGAAGACAAAGTTTTTAGACACAGTCTTTGTGTCCAAAACGCACCAACAAAGTTTTTGGACGTAGTAATTAAGTCCAAAACCCACCTCCAAAATTCATTCTTGAAAAAGTTCCGTTTGGATGTATATTTCGGATTAGGTCGAAATCCAAAATGGAATTATCTTTGATGCTTCATATTTCCCTTTTAAAATAACTACTTCCATATTTTCATATTTCAATTTCAAAAAGCTTGTGCTTTTCTTAACACATTTTTTTTTTTTTAAATCTTTGAGTTAAGTGGTCTTTTCAATGTGCTTTCTATCACAACTTTCTAGGTATTCAAAGGACTTTCGTTCCTTCTCTCTTCCGAACTCTGTAACCAACGAATACTTACTTCATCTTCCAAAAATTCTCTAAGTTCTTCCTCTTCAAACAATCGAATATCAAAGCCCTTATCTTCTCAATGGAAAAAATGAAATTAGCCACACCGAAACCAAATATGGTGCAAAAAATATCTCCAAAGATAAAGAAGAAGGCTTCCGCATCAAACACAGGAAAAGAAATTTCACCAGAACCAGTCTTCTCGGTCGCACATTATGATTCCTCAAAATCATCGCCAGAACAAAAGAGTTCTAAGACTCAGGTACTTCGATTTGTAGATTCAATAAGTGAGTCTAATTACAATGACTGGGTTTCAAGAAATAGAATTGTTGTTACTGGGTATCGTGTTAATCCATCGTATTTCTTGAATTTCTCCAATGTGTTGAATATGTTTGAGTCTATTGGTTAGGGTAGTTTACTGTCTGTCGATGAAAAATTGTTTACTCCTCTCATTTGGGAATTCTATGCCAATCTGAAGAAAAGTCGTCTTGAGAAAACTGGGGGAGTGTTTATGATTCGATGGTATATTTCTGGAGTTGGAGGAAAGAGTATTAAGTTTGATCACCATTTGCTAAATAGAATATATGAAGTAAGAGATGGAGGGATTCAATATTTTGAACTAAATAAATTTTCGGAGGGAACTGACATGTTTGAGTTAAAAAAAAAATTGAAGAAATGTTTGCTAGATGGAGGAGTTTTGAGAATTCTAGTAACAGAAACACCAAATGGCTAAATAGAGAATGGAGAACCTTACACCAGATGGTCTCTACCTTGGTGGTGCCAAGTTTTGATCATAAAACCTTCATTAATAATTTGCAACTGGTAATTATGTTAGCCTTGGCTGAGGGAAGGCAAATTAGTTTTGGGTTTTTAGCTGCCAAATTGATGCTCCAAATAAGAAACACCTCTAACAAAGCCTTACCATTTGAAAATCTATTAACAAAAGTCTTTAGATATTTTGATGTTGATTTAAATTCAATCCCCTGTGCGCCATCAAAAATTAATATTTATAGCTTTAAGTCCTTTGAGCGTATGGGTTATGTGAGGATGGGAAATGAATGGAAGTTGCTCCGTGACACATAAGGTGAGGAAAAGGAAGAATTGTTGAAAGTAAAAGCTAAAGGAAATAATGCCTCTTTTGTTGGAGCCAAAAGAAAATTTGAGGTAAATCCTCAAGAAGCATCATCTGCCAAAGGAAAAGAACAGGCTTAAGATAAGGGACTATCTGAAAGCATTTTGGATTCCATCAATTCCTTGGCTATTAAATTAGATGGCCTCAGTTCAGAACTTCAAAATCTTGGCAATAGACTAACTGCAATGGAGAAGAAGACAAAAACAGATGAACTGGTATCTGCTCCTGCAGTATCTGCTCCAACAAAGGCAACAGAAGAAGAACCAGTCACTAAGGGAGAAACTGGACAAGAACAGCCTGCTGCGGAGGAAGTGACTATTACTGCACAAGCCAAATAAAAGTCCCCACCTCAGAAAGTTGTAGCACCACCCTCTACCTCCTCTGAACCCCATGTCTCATCTGGGAAAAGACAGAAATATGTTGTGGTTAAAAGGAAATCAAGTACGATTGTTAGTCAACACTCCCGAAAAGGTGCAGGGTCAAAAACTAAAACAATTCACATCTCCTGAATGACCAGATTAGCAGAATGCACTCCAGCTGACCTCTAACCCGACTGACCTCAATTCTCCTTACTATCTTGAACAAATATAA
This sequence comes from Voacanga thouarsii, assembly GCA_026120185.1. Lineage (NCBI taxonomy): Eukaryota > Viridiplantae > Streptophyta > Magnoliopsida > Gentianales > Apocynaceae > Voacanga > Voacanga thouarsii. The sequence continues at coordinate 1,621,099 of JANUWF010001905.1, read as the reverse complement.
ATTTCTCTTTTTGCAGTTGAACAATTTCATTTTCTGTCTTTACTTATGAACAAGCCTATCTGCTTAAATTATGAATACTTCATATCTATATATATCCTTTTTCTTCTACTTTATTTTTGTTATTCCTCTTTTTGATTGATGACAAAGGGGGGAGAAAACTGACTGACTATGATTGGATTGATTTATACCTGCCTGTTGTGATTGGGAAATGTTGGGATAAGTTTCTGCTTATATTTGTGAGCGTTGCAATTGGCTCCGTTGTCTAGGTTGTGATTATTCTACTGATTTATTTGATCATCTATGAGGTAGTGTGCTATGCTCTCCATTGCTAATTGTTAATAATACATTTATGAATAACTGCTTGACAGTCTTCCTGACAGTCAACTTACATGAGGAAAACTTTATGCTCTAAAATTGATATTCTACACTAGCATATTACCTCTGAATATTGCTACGGCTCTATAATTCTTTCTATGAAATTTAAGATAAGTTTTGGATGTCCTGCTTGATAAGAATATTAATCATCTGTGATATCAGTTTGTTGATGTTCAAATGGGACACTAGTTAGGTTTCCTGAATATCGTCTAAAAGTACTCTTTTCAAGAATAAAGGTATCTTTAAGACTAGAGTGATTGATAAGATGGTTTTTAAATTATTGACATGATTCTGTGACAAATTCATTGATAAAAATTTTAGTCAACTGGATTGCTTCCTTAATTATCAAAACTCTTTGGGAAAACTATGATAGATCAAAATTCTGAAAAATCCATTATCTCCTGCATTATGTCAAGGGGAGTTTTGGACTCATATTTTCTTGATCCAAAAATCCTGTCCAAAAATGTTTTCTTCAAAAACTCCATGCTATTTTGGACACACATTTTGGACATCTAAAACTCAAATTCAAAAAGGTTCCGTACTCACTTTCACCAAGTTTTGGATGTACGTTTTGGACGTACAAATTTAACTCCAGCTTTCTCTTATAATATACAAATATTTATATATGCAAATATTAAGGGGGAGCATCCCATCTCATGACTTATTTGTTGTATCTCCTTCTTATAAAAAATCATTGTATCGGTTATCATCATTTGATGGAAGGAAAGAGGATATGGAGGTAGGTTGGGCCATAGGCTCATTGAGCCATGCTTGTGAAGTATATATATTTTAATTTTCTATCTTAATCTCATAAGCACTCTTTGAGTTCTATAATAAGAGATTGTATTTCAATGAAAAATATTCTTATTTCTCTCAATCTAACATGTTCGTACAGTACATATCATTATTTTTGTATCACAATCCCATCAAGTTTTTGTCATCACTTAGAAAGGGGGAGATTGTTAGCCCTAAGGGCTTTTTTCTATGTTTTAACTTACGACAAACATTGATGTGGACTAACTTGTGTGATCTATATGTGATAGGACATGTTTGACTTCAGTTCTTCTAAGGCATACAAATAAGATTGCTAAGCAAAACTTGAGTAATGGAATTCAAGAATGGGTGATCAAGTGGAAGACCAAGCTTAACAGATTACATACTAAGAAGTCTTTATGGAAGAATTTTAGACTAGGAATTGTTATTAAAGTATTTCTTGTTAATTCCTATGTCTCTTTACCGTATGATTCAATTTATTTCTACCTTAAAGCACACAAACAAAAAGATTTCAAAGTCTTAAATCTCAGAATTTTGGATTGAGTAGTTTGGATGATTCTGCATCTAAAAGATTCGTCTAAAATCCCGTAAATATTGTCAAATCGTTTCTGCCTGAAAAAGTGCCATTTTGGACTTACCTTTTGAATGCATCGTCGTCCGAAACATGAGTCCAAAACGTGAGTAAATTTAACAGTAAAATTATAGTCGTTTTATAGTCATTGGTACTTCACTTTATGTCTCTATATAAAGCCTCTAAACTTGATTTGACAGCAGATTTTTGCTCTATCCTTCTAAGAAACATTCTTACTCTATAGAAAACAAAAATCTCCTTTATCAAAGTGCTTTAAAGTAAATTTAAATTGTGTCTTAAAGGCAAAAGTGTTTGTACTTTTTCCTTGGTGCACATCTGCTCAAACAAGTGAGCTTTTATTGTTCTATTAATATTCAATCTCTTTTATAAACCAAGGTTGTAGTGTAAAACTCATCTGGGGTGAGCCTTGATTTGTTAGTTGATTGAGAGATTTTGGAAAATCAAGTGTGGTAATCCTCTTTTGTATTTGGTGCAGATTGATTTCATTAAATTGGGTAAATGAAATCTGGTTAAAAATCCTTAAGTGTGAGCTTAAGGTAGTGGATATAAATTTTGGTAGATCGAACCACTATATATTATGTGTCTCATTTCACTACATATAGCATTAACTGCATTGTGTTTCTTACCTTAGTCTGAATCTGGATATTTCTCAAAGTTTTCTTGGATAACTTTCTCTGTTGCCGTGAAGTTGGTCTAAGAAACTTAACGAACATTAATATTCTATAAAACAGAATTCTTGAAAATTTTAATTTGCCAAAAACCTTATTCAACCCCCCCCTCTAAGGTTTTTCAGCAACCAATAAAGAAAAGTAAGTACTCTCTCCTAGATGTAGATCGAAAAACTAAAACTTTTCCACTGCGTTTTGTTTGATGTTTTCCGTTTTGATCCTTCAGTAAGGATATTGATGTTAAAATTCTTGAGGATCCCTCTGTATCAAAGAAAAGGAAAAAAAATTCATCTAGTAAAGAAGCAATGCCTATGAAGAAATCAAAACAATTGGCCATGAATCCTGATATTTATCTTTTATGTGACAAAGATAGTGAAGAGTAGTTCAAGATTATTGAAAATAAAGGCTTTCTTGAGGAAAGGAAGATTGACTTTGCAAAGTTCAAGGCCTTTAACTTGAAAGCGATATTGCAAAAGGCTGACTTGTTGGAGTTAGTTAACTTCATAGAAGTGCACAATGACACTCTTATGAGGGAGTTCTATGCAAATCTGAAGTCTATAATAACTGAGCCCTCTAAGAAATTTTATCATTTTGTTTTTATTCGTGGATCTTTGATTACTTTTAGTCCTGAGGACATTTTTGCTATTTTTGACATATCTTATGATAAATACATCTCCGGTCTAGATGAGGATGTAGATATTGCTATAGTGTGTCAAACTATAACTAGTGGACCAGCTGAGGGATATTTGAAGCATTCCACTTTAACAGGCCTTTACTTTACTCTATATAATATTTTATATTATAATTAGTTGCCTACTCACAATGTTTCCATTGTGCTTAGGGACAAGGCTGTGTTGATTTATAAGGTGGGTTAAGGCATGAAGTTTAATTTAGGTGATCTCATATTTAATCAGGTGGCAGAGTTAGCACAGATCATAGCACAAAACACTACTTTACTTTCCTATCCCTATTTTCTAATAGAATATCTCAGTGCCTACCCTAGTTACGTGACTTCCAAAAATGACAAATTGATTAAAGACATCAAAGTTCTTCGGCCACCACCGAAGAAACTCTCAGTTTCTACTCCTACAGCTATGCCTCCACCTCATCCACACCGATCCCCTAGAGTGCGTAACATTTCTTTTGAGACATATGTTTCTGCTCATCCAATCCCTTCAATAGACTCTCTCTCCATGCATCAACAGTTTATTGGTATCTCCAACTAGATTGTTCTTCTTGGTGCCTCTGTTAACACCATTCTGACTAAGTTAGATACCTTTCAGGTTGTTTAGCAACAATTACAGGATGATATCCAGTCTCTATTTGATGCCTTGTTGGCATTTGTTTACTATAAAAAAGGGGAATGTTGTGGTTGTTGATTGTTGGGTTATTGCTTCTATTGGTATTGGTGCTTGTTACTCTGTTGCTAGTTGTTTTGATTGACATTATAGACAATGTTTCACGGATGATGGAATGTTGGTTCTGTTATAGTAATTAGGCATGACTATTTACTGTTGCTTTGTTTTGATACCATTGCTATGCTTTTATTCGAGTTTCTCAGGCATGTTACTATTATTTGGATATTTTGGTTTTGTATCAAATAATGCCAAAAGGGAAGATTGTTATAGTCATTGTTATGGCATCTTCAACAGCTAACTTTGATATATTGGACTGGTAAAAGAATCCTTGTAGAAGATTTTTTTGGCATATATCTGATGTGGGTTGAGTTTTAAGACGTTTGAAAATCTATCTTAGGAAAATTTCTATAGGATCTCGTAAGAATCTAAGGATAACTTCTAGGAGATCTTATTTCAAAAAGATTGAGCTGTGAGAAAAAGAAATCATGTCAAAAGGAAACTACAAAAGAACTAAGAAAGGTAAGTGTTTATCAGTTTCCTAATCAAATAAAATTGTGTGATTGACATAATATAAAGGCAGCTGAAGCAAAGGCTTCTATGTGCAATTAAATAGAAAACATTCTGAGAAGTTCTTACAAAGCTTTATGTGTGGTTTGAATATTTGAGATTTATGTTGCTTCACTGATGGCAACCTATTGCAATCTTTAGTGCAGGTGTTTCTTTTGTTATATTGCTATGGAGATTCAAGCTTGTCTGTTGTCCATTACTCACATCTATTCGAGATAGCTTGAATCAAATATATTCTGCGAAGCTTCAGTCTTTCTATTTGAGACACTAAGAGTGTATTTGGATTACAATTTTGGATTTTCCATTTCTATCCCAATTCAAAATTTCACTTTAGTTTAAAAATAATAATAATTTAAATCATTCTCTTTTTCCAAAAAGTTTCATATACGTATAACTCGTCATCTTCTCTCTCTTTAACCTAACATATTTAATATTTTTTTACTACTTTTAATAAAACTCATCTTAATCTAATTCATTAAAATCTCAATCCACTTACACCCTAAGTCAAACGAGAACCCGTTGAGTTGCAGTAGCGAAGATTGATTAGAGTTCAATCCGTGGAGTTGATTACATTGAAGGTTTCTAGCAAGTTTGACAAACGAACACGGGAGTTATGTTCAATCAAAAATTCACTAGGGATCACTTGATTCTTGAGATAAGTGTAATTTTTGTATTTTGATTACAGTTTTTAGTGGAGCCTTTTACTGGTCTAAGACTCACAGATGTAGGCTTGTTGACAGTTGAATTACGTTACCAATTTGCTGTATTTGTTAGACTCTTTACATTATTGTTTGTCAAATTGACAAAACTTTAATAGGAAGTTTAACAAAACCACAGGAGAATGACAATCCAAACTTAACATTACTTATAACCAAAATTGAATATCTATGTTGATATTTTTATTGGAATTACATATTATTACCCGGATACATTTTTATGGATTGTGGATGTTATTTGAGATGTTTATTCAATATATTGTTTATTTTGGGAGTTAATTTATTATTTTGGAAGGCTCTGTAATAGTTTTATTCTAGAATGTATTTAAATATTAAGACTTTTTTTATTTAGTTATTTCATTATAAAGACCCATTGTCATTTAGACGAGGCAATATCCGCAACCTGTTGGGCCCCCTAATTTTGGGGTGTTACAGTGTGCATCAAGAAAGCTTTTATTTTTCATTGCGTATGATGGTTCGTCCTCCTCCCTCTTTCTCAAATTTTTTATCCATTTTGTAGCAACAACATTATGGTCCTTCAGATTTTATGACAATTTCACTTAAACTATCATTTCTGATATCATGAGAAAATTTTTCATTTTTTGAAGACATGAGAGAGAATGAGTGGGAAAAAAATTCCATTACATATTAAAAAAGCTTATGTTTTTATTTTCACTACTCAGTTTCATTTTGCAAAGGAAGTTTTGGGCGGTATTGGCAAATTTAAGGAATTAGAAAAGCGGAGCCAAAGTAATTCATTGGAGATTATGCCAGAGCTAGCTAAACTCAAGTCGTTTTCACAGTTCAGTTCATTGCAAGACGACATTGTTTTTGCATATGGATAACGTGGGCTATCGAGAACCGCATAGATCTTGGCATCTTGCTCTTGAAACTGCTGCACAAGTTCCATACCCAATTTTCACATCCCCCAATCCATCCGAAGGAATAGCAGTGAGTGATAGGGATGGCAACGGGGCCGGGGACTAGAAATCCCAACCCCGCCCCTGCATATCCCCCGTTCCCCCTATCCTCGACCCGTCCTCGACACGGGTAGAGGCGGGGATCCCTGCCCCCAACCAACTAGGGACAAAATAATCCCCGATCCCGATCCAGTAGGGAACTGGGGAAGTAAGGGCCCAGTTTCAGCTCAGTGGGGAACTGGGGATGCAGGGGCCCAGTTTCAGCCCAGCGGCCTAATAACAAAATTAAGAATACTAAATACTTTAAAAACACATCTCAAGCCAAATTTAATGACCTATATAAATAAACAATTCCTAACCTCATAAAAATAAAAGACAAAGACATGTAATTTTCACAACAGGGAATTCAACTGCTACAAGTCCAATTGTCCCAGCACATATTAATCCACAAAATGGAAATACAAGCCAAGACAACAAAATGGAAATACAACCCAAGAGTCCAAGATATTAAAAACGTAAATATGCAAATGACGTATGAAATAACCAAGTTCAACGTACAATACAATGTAAAGAATATCCCCACTTGAACATGCAATGTAATTTAAGTCAAGAAAAGTTGCAGTTGCCAAATCCAAACTTCATTCAAGTCCAACCTCAGTAGTCCCACTCACCTAGAAAAGAAATATTGTTAGCAATTTTTTAAATATTATGTACATTATGCAAAATATTAATAAATCAAATCAACAATACAAAAAAAATATAAATGATAATAAGTTTGTATAGTTTTTTTTTAATATTTTCATCTAATTTGGTAGAATGGATTTTGTTATAGTAACTATTTTCAGTAGCTTGTTTTTAATATTTTCTTCTAATTGATTATGTTCTACTAAGTCAACTTCCTCCTTGCTTTGACTAGTACAAATTCTTAGAATCTTAAATACGCAGTAACCATTGCTTCATTCTATGTTCCCCTATATGTTTTGTCTAACAAACAACACTCCTTAGAGATCTTTTCTTGTGCATAGGGACTATATATACTACCGTATCTTTACTGTTATTTTTAAAACTAGAAAGCATGAGTATCGGTCTTTTTTCCTTTTTCTGAGTCCTAACTAGCATGAGCATTGGTTATAATGCACGTAAGTACTTAAATTTTTGAGAGACCAAGTGCACCCTAAATAGCTCTATTTGTGAAGAATAAATATGTTTGTGATGTACTTTTACAACATTCATATATGACATAGCTAAAGAGTTGTAGCATGATATCAAGCACTCAAAACAAGAAAACAACAGCTGAGTACAAAAGAAAAAGGGGCAAAAATAATGCTAACAAGATCTTTGAAGGGTGGGGGGGGGGGCGAAGAAAGACTCAAATCCATAACTACAAGATTAGAAAAGGTTTGTCTTCTTTAGATCGAATTAAACAAATGGAATCACCAACCAAGAAAAAAAAAATTATCAAATTAAGAAGTCTAAAGAGGAATTACCTCAAATATGTTCCGCTACCCAAAAGTCATTGAAATTCTCAATTTTTAAGAGACTCTTCTTTTTTCAATTAAAGATATGAAGCTTAAACCTTGACCATGGGTGAGATATGAGTGGTGAATTGAAAAATATGAAGAACTACGAATCATATTCTAGCTTACTTGATACTTACAATCTCTTAAGTCACCCACTAGGTTAGAAGGACTCTGCTTCCCCTATCACACCTAAGTCCTTACTAACTTACTTCACTCAAGTCCAACTAACATACTTCACTAATACAATCTAAAACAAGGAACTAAAAATGTTATATGTGTTGGGAATATGCCCTCTTAGACTAGTTTTCTGATGAAAATATCGAATATGTTAATAAAAGAATTTATTTGCGGAAATTATTTGTGAATTTAATTTTCTTTATTTGTGTACATTTTCGTTTGGAACAAATCTATTGTGTGTAAATAAGTGATCCATGTGAATGGAAGTTTTTCACAGTAAGGTATGGATCATGGGTTATTTAAACACATAAACAGTTGTTCTTAACCGATTGATGAGAATGGGAATCTCTTTATGTTTAGGTTATTATGTTGTGAATTCTAAATGGGGAATGGATTACCTTTAGCCAGTGAGTAGTCCACTCACTTCATGACATAAGCGTATTTCGAATACGTAGAACATGACCTGTAGTAGTGGTTTCTAAAAAGTACTATATGGTAGAAACCTAGACTATTACCGCTACAGCGTTGACTAGCACTCTATGACTTGAGTATGGGTTGGTGGTCTGGCGAAACTGGAAGCATATGCTTTGATATACTATAGTTGAGGTTCTATCGGAGGGCCAATTGTTGGGATTCGTGGACTCCTAAACGCGAAAAACATCTACGAATCCCTCCCGAGGACCCAAGTAAACGATTAAGAAGATCTAAGCTTTAACGATTACCTCTGGTTGCTGTAATCGAAATCCTTCGATTCTGGTTGCGCTGTTGTACGTTCAACCCGAACAATCACCAGACGCTGCAGTATGCGAACGTCCTCTATCGGATACACACCGCGAACTCACTCAATACCCGGGGAGTGCTAGCGCCTAGGGTTTGAGAGGTTTTTTCTGGTAGAGAATGGCACGAATGTTCTCAACCGAAAAATTGGAGTATTGAAAAGACGGCTAGGGTTTTCATTAAAAACCCTCGAACCTCTTAGAGTCCAACACTAATAGTATCTTATCATATTCTAATTCAAATTCAAATTAAATTAAAACTGATATGATAAGATTCTGCCATTATCTCGGTAATTTAACTAATTATTTTACCGAGTCAGATTCTTATAATCTGGATATCATCCAGATTCATCGAACCTGGTCACCAGAAAAATAACCTAACAAGTTCGCTTATTGTGTGACCCTATAGGTTCATTTAACACTGTCAGTGTGCCTAAATCATATTTAAATGGCCCACAAGTTATAAGCGGTTTCTAGCAAAACATTATAACTATCCAGGTTAAATGAAGATCGGTGATCTCTTTGAACCAAACCATAATTTTATATTTAGTCCTTTTGTCACACGATATCCAGATTAAGCATAAGGCACGGAACATGTCATCCTTATTAAGCTTAATCAATTATTTCTTGATTTCATAGTAGACTGTTCAAAAAAATGATATCAATATCTTAGATTGATATATTTGAGCACGGCCATGCATTTTTAACAGTCTAACTTATCAAGGGGCCCATGGATATCTCTCCCATAACTGAGAGGGACAAATTCCTTCACAATCAATCATATTCCTCTCCTTGATTTATTCTATATCCAACAGTAGTCTAATTTATTATCTGGTTAAAGACAACTTTAGACAATGTCAAAATATAGAATTTATCAAGTAAGAAACTATGATGAATTTAGGTCGAAGGACTTTCAATATTATTATGGCTAGAAAGTACTTATGACATATTCCATGAAGTACTCTCACAGAAGGTCATGTCCAATACAATGTTCTCTAACATTTATTTATGTCTTGACTCGATATCACAAATATCCATGGCCAGTAAAACATTGCCATCAAGTCACAAACATACTAATCTTAATTTATTATTATTCTAATAATAATAATCGATCAGGAACAGTTTTAGAATAGTCATTGTATTCATTGTAGGGTTTTACTATCAAGTCACGTACTTGATGACCAACAAAACAAAACTCACTATTCATGGAAAGGAAAGCCTCATATATTATATAAAACATAATGATAATTGTATAAGTACAAATTGACTCTAGGGCATATCCCCAACACCAATATACTTGTATGTTGGGTATGTGTGACTAGTTAGTTAAGACAGACTTGTACAAGATAGTTTCTACACTATATCGCCCCTTGTGGTTGTCCGGATGATCTAAATATCCAGAGCCCTGAGAAACGTGACTTGGATGTTTACTTTAGGGTCGCTCCCTTGGAAAGCAGAAACACTCCAGAAAGTCGTGGATCATTGGGCTAGAGGCCTAAAGATGGTAGATGTCTTTTAGAGAGGTGTTAGTACACTTCTTCCTCTCTAAATGTACGGCGATATGTAGAGGGGTATTTTAGTCATTTCACTTGTAGGTCGAAGACTCTGCTAATGTAGCATTGTCCTTGGGATCAATATTTCCTTATAGTGATATTAGAAAATATTTAAAATGCAAAATACATCTATTTATATAGTAGGGGTATTTTGGTCATTTTAGTAGCCAAGGCGATGTGTCTTTTTTGTCCTCGTAATAGCCCGTAAGTCCTAATTAATTTTTGGGTTGAAAAAATGATCTCAGTTGAAATAGTTTTATTTTATTCGGGAAGTCTAATTTATTATTAGACTAGAATAAAATAAATGGAGAGAAATTTGTTATCTGGTTTAATATGTTAATTAATTATTTAGGGCTTGGGTCCAGTTTGAATAATTAGAAAATTAATCAGGACTTAAATTAGAGAAAAATAATTATTACTTAATTATTTATTGGGTTATTTATTTAATTAAATCTTAATAAATAAATAATTAAAGTTTAATTATTTTTTGGTTCATTTGGGTCCATCAATTATTTATTAGGTTATTTATTTAATTCCAAGAAAAATAATTAATGTTTATTATTTTGGATTTTTCGGACCTAAAAAAAATAATAAATATTATTTTGGCCCAATAGCCTGGACCATAGAATTTTTTCGGACACAGTTTAGAAGAGTTTAGGTTGAAGCCAAAATTTGTTTTGTAAATAATATTCGGGTATAAAATCCCGGGAATATTATTTTTATCAAAATAATTATTTTTGGTTTCATGACTCTTGGCTTTTTGTGTGGAAAAATAAAATAAAGAAAATGGAAAAATAATTAAAAAATATTTCCCGAGTCTTTTGGCTTTTGGTTTCCTTCCCTGACTTTTGTTTTTACATATAAAGCCAAGCCAGAAGAGTTAACCGTGAAAAATGTCTCTTGGCTTTCTCTCTCTCTCGTGCCTGTTTGTTTTCCTGGCTTTTGGTTTTCTTCACTATTTTTTGCTATAACTGAAGAAACCATGCCTGGGAAATGGATGGTTGGTGAAGGAAAAGAAAACTAAGATAGTTCATTTCTTCTCACCCGAATGTGTGCTCACCAACCGAAAAATTAGGTTGGGTAATATTCTGTGAACCAGAAAGCTTTGCATTCATTTTCACCGGAGGAAGAATTCAAGGAAGCTGCACTGGAAGTTCATCCCAAGGATGATGAAGAAAGCTGTTTTCTGGCTTCAAGCATTTCTTCAATTATCTTCAAATTTTTAAGGCTCCAAGAGGTATGTTTCAAGCTCACCATGATGCTCCAATTCTTTGATATATGCCATGCTCTTCCATTTTTGTTCACAGTGAATGCATGCTCTGTGAATGTCAATCCTTCAAGTGGTATTAGAGTATGAATTTGATTGACTTAGGGAGCATGTTAGTTAATAAAAATGGAGAAGAACATTGTTTGGAGTTTAAATATGTGATCCTTCACTGTTTATGATATGGGAATAGTTGTCTGCAAATTTTCACAGAGCATTCTGTGAAATTTGGTTTAGTGGATTTAATCGTGTAAACCCAATTTAAATGGGTATATGCGGTTGTAGTTTTGGTTTGGATGAGTTTTGTGAATGAAAAATGTCCAAAGAAACCAAAGGAATCAAACCCAGAAGAAATCGCAGAAGAATTTCGCAGAAAACACATTCGGGAGAAGAAGATTACTATTCCTAAGCCACGAGCCAAGCCGAGCCGTTTGCGCCGAGCCGCTTTGTTCATGTGTCACGAGCCGTGCCGCTAGAGCCGTCTAGGCCGGCTTGATACAGTGAAATTCCAGTCGAATTCAATTTGAAATTTGCAATTGCATTACAATTGAAGACCGAGTCGGGCGCGGACCTTTCTCGAGTCAACGGCAGAGAGGAAGCGGGCTTGGGTCGCTCCACGGGTTGCGGCTAGAGTGTGATCCGGTGCGGCACAGTGCACCACGGCCGCGGTGGACCACAAGCCAACTAGGCCCAGATCCGGTGCGGTGGATGCAGTGGACCGCCAGTCCTTTTTTTTTTTTAATTGTAATTTGGGTCACATACCAAGCGAAATTAATATTTTTGCAATAGTTTATATTCTTGGAATATATTTGCATGAAAAATATTAGTAAATGATTTTAGGATTAAACAAGATCATTAATGTGTTTAATTCTATTATTTGGGCATATAGGTTTAAAAATAGAAAAGCATGAAAACGTTTACTGTTTTTAGCATGCTATTTATTTTGTGTACCTATATGCGCGGTTTCTCAAAGACCAAAGTCTTTGGGAATATTTATGCAAGGAAAACATTTTTCTTTAAAAAAAATTAAATGGTTATTTTAACTTGAACAGAAATTAATCCTTGGATATTTTCTCAAAGGATTTAATCCTTGGCATAGAAAATATATTAGATTTAGATATTTTTGCAAGTTAAAATAGAAAGCCATTTTATTTTATTTTGCACAAGAAAAATTGTTTTGTTAAATAAAATTAAGACCAAAGTCTCGGAAAAGTTTTAGTTGGAAAATTTTTGAAATTATTAAGTTTTAACTTAAATAAAATTAGTCCATGGAAAAATCTCTCAAAGGATATAATTCTTTGGCATAGAAATTTTGAAGGATTTGGATATTTTATTTTTAAGTTAAGGAGAACTTAATGGAAATTTCAAAATGATATTTTTCCAGAAAACTTTATTTTAAAAGACTAAGTGGGAGAGGGCTTCCAACGGCCCCACGGCTTCCATCACGGTCCTCATTGGAGATCGTGGGTCCCCTCGCGTCACCCTGGAAGTGAACCCGTAAAGGATGGGAATACCACAAGGATTTAGATCTAATGGAAGGATGTAATTACTAACCCGGGACATGTACTATAATCGGCCAGCCCACATTAGAGGTAATAGTGTGAGGAATGTCCATAGAAATGAAAGAAAACGGCCATCCCATGATGGAGTTATTCTCTAGATCATTACCTAGAAGGGAAATTAATTTGTGGTGGTTATTACACTTAGCTTAGGGAACTATTAATCTTCCAAAGAAGCTATATCAGCTTTCCTAAGAGCCAAATTAATTTTTGTACAAAAATTTATTTTCACAAACTAAATTCTTTCTTTTATTATTCGATTTTTCAGAAATGGTGTGAGGTTCTTTTAGTCCTTTGGCCATTATTCTCCGTGAGAATAAGTTAACGGGACCAAATTATGTGAACTAGAAGAGGAACCTGGACATAATACTCACAGCCGTGGAATATAAGTATGTCCTTTACGAGACCTACCCTGTAATCGGGGATGGTTCCACCGACAATAGAGCGAGAGGCTGTGAAGGCATGGAAGAAGGCTAATGAAATGGCACGTTGCTATATACTAGTCTCCATGTCTAATGTGCTCCAGTCTAAATACGAGCACATAGCTTCTGCGTATGACATTAGTCATTCATTGGCCACTATGTTCGTGGATAAGAGCCGGCCGCAAGGCAGGAAGCTCTTCGAACTATAATAAACTCTAAGATGGCTGAGGGAGTATCAGTCAGGGAGTATATGCTCAAGTTGATTGCTGCTTTCGAGGAGGCAAAAATCTTAAAGGCTATCATTGACCCCGAGAACTAAGTAGACATGGTCTTCGAATCTCTACCGGGTTTCTTTACTCAGTTCAATATATGAGTTTGACTGAGTTGATGAAGGAACTCCAGATGGCAGAGAAGGTCGTGAAGCCACATTCAATGGCCATGATTACTAAGGCTTTTTCCTCAAGAATTGGATCCAAGCCCGGAAAGTCCAAAAGGAAGCAGGGAAGCGCAGTAGCCCAGCCCAAGATCCAACCCAAAGACAAACCGAAGGGCAAGTGCTTCAAATGTGGGAAGAAGGGACACTGAAAAGGAGTGTCCAGATCTTCAAACCAAGAAAAACCCCACATGTAATGTTCTCTTTCCAGAGTCTATATCAATGGTTGGATCAACTTCCACTTGGATTGTTGATTCTGGAGCCATTGATCATATTTGTAACTCCTTACAGGGGTTTAGAAAGATAAGTAGATTCAAAAAGAGCAAACATGGATTACATGTGGAATTGGAGCACAAGTCTAGACCCTTGCAATGAGAAAGCTGGATCTTGTTTTTTATTATAATAAGAAAGTGGTTTTAATAGATATTTTATATGTACCTGGTTTTCATCAGAATTTAATTTTAGTTGCAAAACTTATAAATCAAAAATATTCTAAATATTTTCATTCTGGTATTTCTATCAGTAGAAATGGAGAAATGTTATATACTGGGCACATGTATGAAAATATATTCTATTTAAATCCTATTAACAATTAATCAAATAACGCTCAATTTAAACATTTAACTAAAAAGAGAAAGACCAATATCAATGACTCAAATCTTTGGCATCTGTGGTTGGGTCACATCTACTCAACCAGGATTCAGAGGTTAATCCATGATGGGCCTTTGGGCTCATTGAGATTGGAAAGTTAGCCTCAGTATGAATCTTGCCTATTGAGAAAGATGACCAAATGGTCTTTTATCCCAAAGGCGGGTAGGTCCAATGAAGTACTGAGTCTTGTTCACATTAATGTGTGTGGTCCGTTGTCTACACCAGTTAGAGGAGGTTTTGCATTCTTCATTACTTTCACGGATGATTGTACAAGGTTTGGTTACGTTTACCTGATGAGATGCAAGTCTGACTCTTTTGACAAGTTCAAAGAGTTTAAGGCTGAAGTGGAGCGTCAGACAGGTAACTTAATCAAGACTTTACGATTGGATCGTGGTGGAGAGTACCTCATAGGTGAATTCAAGAACTACATGGTACATCATAGGATAATATCCCAGCTCTCTATGCCGGGGACACTCCAGCGGAACGGAGTAGCTGAGAGAAGGAATAGAACATTGATGGGAATGGTCAGAAGTATGATGTCTTATGCTACTCTTCCAATATCCTTTTGGGGATATGCCCTGGAAACAAAAGCATAAATTCTGAACTTGGTGCTTTCCAAGTCAGTACCTTGGACTCCCTATGAGATGTGGACCGGGTGTAAGCCAAGTCTAAATTATCTCAGGATATGGGGTTGTCCAGCTTATGTACTGATCAAATGAGACAAGTTGGAACTAAGATTGGAATTATGCTATGTTGTTGGGTATCCAAAAGGAACAAAAGAAGGTTACTTCTATCATCCTAAGGAGCAGAAAGTACTGGGTAGTATCAATGCTAGATACTTAGAGGATGATCAAAGTATTTCCACGAAAGGTTCAACTAAGTTGGAACTCGAGAAGAAGTTATCTTCGGAAACAACTTCTTCTGATACAATTATAGACCAAGAAGAGGCATAGCCCCAAGAGCCTGTACAAATAGTGTCTTATCGCAGTGGGAGAGTGTCTAGGGTTCCAGATAGATGGAATGGAGTAGCTTTTGAGCTAGTTTCTGACCATCAGGAACAAGACCCCACTGGATACAAGGAAGCAATTGCTGATGCCGCCGCAAATCTTTGGCAAGAAGTAATGAAAGTCGAGATTGAGTCTATGTACTTCAATCAGGTTTGGGATCTTGTAGCTTTACCTGAAGGGATAAAACCTATTGGGTGTAAGTGGGTGTACAAGAGGAAGAGGTGAACGGATGGGAAGGTGGAAAACTTCAAAGCTAGGCTTGTGGCAAAAAGATATACTCAGAAAGAAGGGATCGATTATGAGGAAACCTTTTTCCCCTGTAGCCATACTTAAATCCATCTATATCCTCCTTGCCATCGCATGTCACTATAACTACGAGATATGGAAAATGGATATAAAGACGGCATTTTTGAATGGCCATCTTAGCGAAGACATCTATATGTCCCAACCGGAAGGTTTTATTGCTGAAGGCCAGGAACATATGGTTTGCAAGTTTAAGAAGTCCATTTATGGATTTAAGCAAGCATCGAGAGTGTGAAACATTCATTTTGATGAAACTGTAAAGTTTTATGGTTTTATTCAAAACGAGGATGAACTATGCGTGTACAAGAATCTTAAGGGGTTTAATGTGGTTTTTCTTGTCTTGTATGTGGATGACATTCTACTCATTGGAAATAATGAAGGGTCATTATTATCTACAAAGGTTTGGCTATCTAGTCAATTGAGTATAAAGGACTTGGGAGAAGCCAGCTACATTCTCAGGATTAGACTTCTTAGAAATAGGAAGTAGAAAATGTTAGGATTATCCCAAGTCGCATACATTGACAAGATACTGGTCAAGTACAGCATGAACTTATGCAAGGGAACTCTAAACCCTTGCAGATATGGGTTGTCTCTTTCTTCAAGGGACTGTCCTAAGTTTCAAGAAGAAAATGACAGAATGAGTAGGATTCCCTACGCTTCGGCTGTGGGAAGTCTCATGTACGCCATACTGTGTACTAGGCCAGATATTTGTTTTGTCGTAGGCTTAGTTAGCAGATATCAGTCAAACCTTGGGGAGGTTAGTTAGCATGCTGTAAAGCGTACCTCAAAGGAACCTTGGAACCACTAGGAGAGGAAGCATATATTGAGGTAGTAACCACCTGAACCGGGATTTCATCTAGAGACGGGATGTGATGGTGGTACAGATTGCCTCCGAGAACAATCTAGTAGATCCATTTACCAAGCCTTTGGCTAAGAGGATCTTCAAGAGACACTTAGACGCCATTAGCGTAGGCACCTATGGACTTACCTAGTCTTAGAGTGCAAGTGGGAGATTGTTGGGAATATGCCCTCTTAGACTAGTTTTCTGATGAAAATATCGAATATGTTAATAAAAGAATTTATTTGCGAAAATCATTTATGAATTTAATTTTCTTTATTTGTGTACATTTTCGTTTGGAACAGATCCATTGTGTGTAAATAAGTTATCCATGTGAATGGAGGTCTTTCACAGTAAGGTATGGATCATGGGTTATTTAAACATACAAACAGTTGTTCTTAACCGATTGATGAGAATGGGAATCTCTTCATGTTTAGGTTATTATATTGTGAATTCCAAATGGGAAATGGCTTACCTTTAGCCAGTGAGTAGTCCACTCACTTCATGACATAAGCGCATTTCGAATACGTAGAACAGGACCTGTAGTAGTGGTTTATAAAAAGTACTATATGGTAGAAACCTAGACTATTACCGCTACAGTGTGGACTATTACTCTATGACTTGAGTATGGGTTGGTGGTTTGGCGAAACTAGAAGCATATGCTTTGATATACTATAGTTGAGGTTTTATCGGAGGGTCAATATACTTGTATGTTGGGTATGTGTGATTAGTTAGTTAAGACAGACTTGTACAAGATAGTTTCTACACTATATCACCCCTTGCGGTTGTCCAGATGATCTAAATATCCAGGGCTCTGGGAAACGTGACTTGGATGTTTACTTTAGCGTCGCTTCCTTGGAAAGCGGAAACACTCCAAAAAGTCGTGGATCATTGGGCTAGACGCCTAAGGATGGTAGATGTCTTTTAGAGAGGTGTTAGTACACTTCTTCCTCTCTAAATGTATAGCGATGTGTAGAGGGGTATTTTAGTCATTTCACTTGTAGGTTGAAGACTCTGCTAATGCAGCATTGTCCTTGGGATCAATATTTCCTTATGGTGATATTAGAAAATATTTAAAATGCAAAATACATCTATTTATATAGTAGGGGTATTTTTGTCATTTAGTAGCCAAGGCGATGTGTCTTTTTGGTCCTCATGGTCCTCGTAATAGCCCGTAAGTCCTAATTAATTTTTGGGTTGAGAAAATGATCTCAGTTGAAAGAGTTTTATTTTATTCAAGAAGTCTAATTTATTATTAGACTGGAATAAAATAAATGGAGAGAAATTTGTTATCTGGTTTAATGGGTTAATTAATTATTCAGGGCATGGGTCCAGTTTGAATAATTAGAAAATTAATCAGGACTTCAACTAGAGAAAAATAATTATTACTTAATTATTTATTGGGTTATTTATTTAATTAAATCCCAAGAAATAAATAATTAAAGTTTAATTATTTTTTGGTTCATTTGGGTCCATTAATTATTTATTGGGTTATTTATTTAATTCCAAGAAAAATTATTAATGTTTATTATTTTGGATTTTTCGGGTCTAAGAAAAATAATAAATATTATTTTAGCCCAATAGCCTGGACTATAGAATTTTTCGGACATAGTTTAGAAGAGTTTAGGTTGAAGCCAAAATTTGTTTTGTAAATAATATTCGGGTATAAAATTTCGAGAATATTATTTTTATCAAAATAATTATTTTTTGGTTTCATGACTCTTGGTTTTCTGTGTGGAAAAATAAAATAAAAGAAAAGAAAAAAATAATTAAAAAATATTTCCCGAGTCTTTTGGCTTTTGGTTTCCTTCCCTGACTTTTGTTTTTACATATAAAGCCAAGCCAGAAGAGTTAACCGTGAAAAATGTCTCTTGGCTCTCTCTCTCTCTCGTGCCTGTTTGTTTTCCTGGCTTTTGGTTTTCTTCACTATTTTTTGCTATAACTGAAGAAACCATGCCTGGGAAATTGATGGTTGGTGAAGGAAAAGAAAACTGAGATAGTTCATTTCTTCTCACTCGAATGTGTGTTCACCGACCGAAAAATTAGGCTGGGTAATATTCTGTGAACCAGAAAACTTTGCATTCATTTTCACTGGAGGAAGAATTCAAGGAAGCTGCACTGGAAGTTCATCCCAAGGATGATGAAGAAAGCTGTTTTCTGGCTTCAAGCATTTCTTCAATGATCTTCAAATTTTTAAGGCTCCAAGAGATATGTTTTTATCACACCATGCTGTGCCAATACTCTGTTTAATGTTCATGATTCTCCATTTTATTCCACTAAAGCATGCTCTGTAAATTTTCAAATTCCTTCGATATGTACTTGACATATAAAGAATCAAATTGAGCCTTTCTTTGTGGAACAACATTGAAAGTAGTTTTTTCTTGGCAACATATTTCCAATTCTTCTAGTCTTAGCCTAATGGTAAACAATAGTCCCTATGACACTATAGGACCTGGTTTTGAGCTTTATTCCCTTCCCTTGGCTGTGCTCCATGTACACAAGCTAAATGAAATAACATCCTCCATGATCTATAAATTAGAACTGAGCCTGTTAAGGTAATTTTAAATTTATTTGAAAAGCTTTGAAATCCTAACTAATTTGGCAGACTCATTCTTCCAATGGGCTAGAAAATGATTTCTTATTAGATTACAGGAAACTTACACACAATGGCCTTCCAATCTGGAGCAAAGCTGTATTACAAACATCTGCTATGCTAGATTCAAACCACTAACGTGATGCTACTATGCTAGCATTCAATGCATTGTTGAATGGAGGTAAGATCACAACTTTCAAATTTTGTATCTTGGTCATTCCTGTATAGAGTAAATTTACAGTAATTGCAAACAACTACTAATAAGCTTACCAAGGATGCCATTGGTTGGTTATTGTCTTTCTGGGTACTATTTTTCCTAACATGACATGAAACATCATGTTACATATTCAATTACAGAGGCTTGGTACATTGAAATAAGAGATCTCATATGGATATTGTTTTTCCTAACATGGCATGAAACATCCTATTTGGTATTCAGTTACAAAGGCTCAGTACATTGACATAAGATATTTGAAATAGATAATTGGCATCGCAAGCAAGCTTAATTTTAAAAAGGAGTTGCAAATTTTTAAGCTACACTCAAGCAACAAATATCAAAAGATACAAATTTAATCTGACTAAAGGCTCAAAATCAGTCGCAAATTTCAGGCAAAAAATATACCAACTCACTGAGAAAAGGAGGGCTTCTTAACCTTGAACTAGTGTTCAAATTTTTGCAATTGTATCTGAGGAGGTGTAAGCCGTGCAACAACACAGAGAACAACACATAGGGCGGTGGCAGCTGCGGCGATATCTGTGACACCCCACCTAAAACCAACCCTAGAGTAAGGGGGTCGGGAATGCATATCATATTATTTTGCATGAATATATATGTTTTTGAATGATTTTATGTGCTTTAGAATCGTGAATTATAGGTTTAAATGCTTAGTTATACTTATTGAGTAGGAGGGGTAAAATGGTAATTTTGCTTGAGGGCAGAATAGGAAGATAACTTGAGGAGTAGATAAGAAAAATATGTGGGTGAGAAAATAAGAACAAGAGTTGTTGTGGTTTAGTGGTTAGAGTCTTGGAATTAATCTCTAAGGTCATGAGTTCAAATCCCATCATTTAAGCTTTTACCATGATTATCTTAATTAAATTTGAATTTTTGTTTTCTTGCATTCCATGAAAATAGGAATAATTGTCTTAAGGGAGACATGAAGAGAATGTCCTAATCTTATCCTCATGTCCTAAAAGAATTCTAGAAGAATTCTTGTCCAATTTATTACCTCTAACTTTGTCCTAGCATTTTCATAATTCAAATGAACTAAAATCCATTAAATCTTTTTCTTTGAATTCCAAAAAAATTCTGTGATAATTTCTTCCCCTTGAATTTTGAAAATCAGCTTTGGGGAAGGGAGGTTGACCGAAAATAGGAGGGGAAATAGGAAGGGTTCCAATAGAAAATCAATCACCATGGAAGGACCTTCAAATCTATCTTCATGTTGTTCATGCTTTAGTGGTAAGAAATCTGGAAATTTTCCAGATTTGTTGCAGACCTTTTCTTCGAAAATTCAGGCCATAAACCCATTCATTTGCTGCCCAGAAAATGGTCATTTCAAGTGGCTTGGAAGCTGGAAAAATTGTGCAATTTTCGGACTGCACAAAACAGCACCAAACCAGAAAAATTTTCTGGGCAATTCGCAGCTCTTCAACAAAGAAATGAAGCTGTTTTTAGTTCATCTTCAAGCCAGCAAACTCCTCTGTATTTGTCCAGAAATGAGGCTGAAAAACCACCCTTGGAAGACCCTCAAACATCCCTGAAGAACCTCTGAAAAACCGAGCCAAGAGGGTGCGAAAATCCTGCACCAAAATTCTGCAATTTTCAGAAAGCCATGAACACTTGAGACCAGAATTTTCCAACCTTGTTCCTTTCTAGCCTAAGACCGAAAATCACCTTCAACCGCTGTAGAATTGAGCCTTGTTCAGCTATACACTGAACACCATTAAACCCACACTTACCTTGAAGCATAAGGACTCCATAGCCACACCACAAAACACTCCTAAGATCACTCCATTCAAACTCCATTTGAACTTTAAATAATTTCAGCATTTCACTCCAATAAAATCACTCTTGCATTAAGCTGAATTAACCAGAATTTCCTCTGCCTTTAAGGACTGAATTTCGGCCAGCCTTGAGCAACATCAACCTTCAATCATTTCAGCAAGACAACCTTGTTTCAGCCGACACCATTAAAGTCCATAGACATCTCTCTTGATCAAACACAATAGTTGATCTTTTACCTTAAACATCTCCACCATTTCCTCCATTTAAATTTCAAATAAAATCTGATTTCTCTCTCTCACAAAGCTGAAAACCGGAACTCTCAATCACACCCTACCATTCAGCCAGCCTTCTAGCAGAATTCGTGCAGCACTTCTTCTAATTTCTCTCCATTTTCAGCTAAAACACCAAGAACACACACTAAACTTCTTCAAGCCTAAACCTACTCTAAAACACCTCCAATCACTCTCAAATAATCCAGATCATCTCTACTTAATCCCTAGACTTAATTTCTGCCATTTATTAACACGAAATCTCGCAAACAAGAATTTTCAACCGGATCAAAAATCAGTTTTTCTTGAAGACCTCAAGAACATCAACAAGGTAAAACAAGAACAACCTTCCTGTTCATCTTCTTCCATTCAATTCTTAATACACCTATCTAATGCTCTCTTTCTCTTTCTCTCTCTCTCTCTCTCTCACTCTCTTCTAAACGAAATGGTTGATCAAACCATCAACCATGGATGTTGTTTCGTTGGACCATTCAAGTCATTCCATCGCGCGTGGACCTTCTTTTGTCTTCATCAAAGGACTCGACAATCAAGTATTCATTCTTAAATTTCTCTTATTAAATTCTGAAATCATGTCTCCTAGATGATGATAGAGAAATGGAATATGATTGGGAGATTGAGTATATGCATGTGGATTAGGGGGATGAAGTTATGACATGATGATGGTTGTATTTGACTAGGATGTATGTGTTTTCCTTTCGAATCAATATATGTTCTTCATGCTTGATGAATTTAATGGATGTTGAAGCATGATTAGATATTATGACACCAATGGTGATTAGGCTTTTATGATCTTATTTTCCTTAGAAACCATGATTGATGATTATGCTTAGTAGGATTTTTGGCCATGTGATAGTATGAGATAGTTCAAGTGTTTGTTCATGAATAGATTAATTTCTTGTTTGATGATGGAGAATGGGATCATGAATCTTTTCTAGCAATAGGAAGACCATGATGTAAGATTATTTTCTTGTTAATTCTAAGTTATATTCATCAACAAATTTTATTACATGAATTAAAATTACTACTATATTTTTCTTCAAAAAATTCGAAACACTAGGGGATTTGGATTAGAATATTAAATCAAACTATTAATATTTTTATTAAACGAAAATTTAAAATAATTTATTAATAAATTTTAATTATTATTAATTATTTATTATCTCTTTGAAATTAATTAAAAATTATTATTTATTTAATTTATTATTTATTTATAATAAAGCTATTTTAAATTACCATTTCTTAATATTAAATAAGACTTAATAATATTTAAAATTCAAACCTTGGTTTATTTATTAATAATAACACTCAAGAATTATTATTTGAATCTATAATTTATTAATAATTATTTTAGAATCCCTAGTTATTTCAACCTATCAAACTAGACTTATTTTATAAAATTCTTCAGCATCTAGCCTTAAAGCTTAGGACATTAAGGTCATGGTTAGTCATGGTTGTAACCAGTTGAGCTAAGAATTATTTATGTAAGGCAGGTATAGCTTGAATGTGACCTTATGTTTTGTGTTTACCCCAGGCAGGGTTAGGTCAGCCTTGGAAGACTTTTGAGTAGAGCAAGCAAAGAAGCAGGTAAGCTCCTGCACGGAGTTTTGTGAAGACCAAAAGTTATTGTGGCAAGCAAATGCAATGTATATGGACATTATTTGTAAAGGCAATTAAGGATTGTTTTTCCTTTTTATTTCAGTCAAGCAAATCATTTGGAAATTGAACAAGCAGTTTTACACAAATCTAAACTTTTTCTAAAATCCAACTTGACTAGACTTTTGGAAACCCTTAATTGCTATTTCTAAATAAAGCAAAGTTTGATCAATTTTCTCCCAAGTGGAACAATCAACGTTGAGTACTCAATAAGGGTAGACTACTAGGACTAGTCTTTGAAGGGTTAGGGTAAGTCTCTCAGTAGGTGGCCACCTCTGAGGGGTGAGTCATTCCTGGATAGGACGCCAGTCCGGTAGGTCATGCCAGTCCGAGCTAGTAAGTTTCAGTCATGTGGACTGTGTATTTCCAGAGTGGACAACCGGTAAGTTTGGGTGTAGAGATGGAGGAGTATCTCACCCGGTAGGCCGTACACCTACCTTTTGTCAGCATTACACAAAGTGACATTCTGACTGTTATTGGTCATGGGGCCCAACGTGTGGTAACCCATGACTACCCATTTGAGTGGTTGTATTTATTGTGCACATGTATGATTTGAAAAGTGAAACACCACTCTTTATTTTCAACACTTATTTATTGCTTGCCAGCACTTTTCCTTATGAAACTTTTATAACTTGCATACATGAATTATTCTACCTGAAACACTCAAAGCACACACGGGCTTACTGAGATTTTTATCTCACCACCTTTTATGCCATATTTTCAGGAAGATCCTGCTGTGGAGATCATTAGCTAGAATGTTGCTTTGCTTGAAGACTCTTGTTATTTACTTTAAGTATTGTTTGAGAGATTGTTGCAAACAATTTATTTTGGATTTGTGCCAGTATTTATCTTTTGGGTTGTAATAAATTTAATTTTTAAAGTCTTTTGTATTATTCTATTTTCATGTAATCTAATTATAAAGACCCCTTATCCTTTGGACGGTGCGACATCCCCGGCCCTGATAGGCCTAGGTAGTGGGGTGTTACAATATCAGCTAAGTTTGGGCTCGAGAGGGTGGCGGTGGCATGCTTCGTGTGGATAACACAGAGAAAAGAAGAAATGAAGATGGGTTAGGTAGGGTTTGATTCGTTTGAACCATTGGGATGTGCTGATATATTTATTTTACTGATTTTATATTTTAAAACCATTTTTTAATTATATGAGCTAATATAATATTAGCTTAAATAAAGTTCTGTTTTTTAATTATATTTTTTATTTTTGTTTTGAGCTAACATAACTAAAATATAAACTTTGTTATTAAATTATTAAATTCTACTATTTGTTTTATGTTTTGTGTTCATCAATTTAATAACACCTCTATTATTAAATTGATTAATATAAATTCTTTTCTGCATTAAAATATATTTATATTATGTTTCTGTTTCCTTTTTGTGGGATATTTGCACGATAGGGATAATTAATTACTCCTATTCATACTTACATAATAATTTGCAAAACAAAATAGTCCAAATCTTAGACCATTTCCTTTCTAAAAAAAAAAAAGAAAAAAAAAGGGGTGGGGGGGGGGGGAACAAGCATTTTTTTAATCTAAAGTATTTTATAAATATCTTTTTAAATATATACACAACAACAAAAAATTTTAAGAATAATAAATTTTATGAATAAACTTATCTAAAGTACTCTTGGTCAAATTATTTAAAAAATTAAAAATACAATGTTTAGAATATTAGAGAAATAAGAATAAAAAAAATATACATATACATATATTATTATAAATATAAATACTTTTAAAATTAATTATTTTATAAATACAGATACATTTATTATATATGGATATTATTTTTTACATACTAATTATATGTCATCATATTTTGTGATAATATTTATATACATAAGCGTGCGTGTGTGTGTGAATATATAAGCATTTGTTATTTTGAAAATCTCTTAACTTTTTGAGATAAAAATTGAAAAGAAGAAAAAATAAAATTAAGTTGCCTAATTAATGTGTATATATGCATATATACATATACATAATATATATATATATATATATATATATATATATATACACACACACATACATATATTATACATTTTGATAATTAATATATATAATATAACATATATAAAAAAAAATTTATACGTATAATACATATAAAAATATAAATATTTTTAATATTTACTCACTTATAATCATAGATAAATCCATAATTTCAATTTGATTATTCCTATCTGAATCACGAATTGTCTTTTTATAACTCATCAATCAATTAGATAGATGAATATCTTTTGAAAGACCTATTTAAAGAACAATCAATCTCCTCTCTCACTCCTAACCAGTTAACTCCCCTGTGTCCATTAAATAATGTTATTGTTAGATATTTTTCGGAAGATTGAGAAAATAAAAATATTTATAGAGCCTTCTAATTTCTATGTATACTAAATTAAAGTATTTTACTACTTTATTTTGTATTTTCTTTACTATCTTCTTTATTAGTTATGTCTCCCCCCCCCCCCCCCCCTTTTCCTTGTAATAAATCGAAAACTCGTGTAAAAAAGAAAATTAGATAATTTTCTTTTTTTTTCTTTTTTGAAATTAAAAAAAAATAAGAGGCTAGAAATGAAAGTCTTTTTTTTCTGCATAGATTCTCTATTACACCGTCACAACAAAAATATAGGATGCAAAATTTTTAACTTATCTACTTAATTACTGATCATTATATATATAATATATATAGTATATATAGTATATATTACAATATTAATATATATACAAACATTATATATATAATTATTATATGTGTGTATATATATACACACAATATATAATTGTATACTATATATACCATGCGGATTGTTTGGGATCGGGCAGGCAGAGGAATGAAGCCCATCTCCATCCCCACCCCTACTTAATTCGAGGAATCCCTACCTCGCTCGAGTCGAGTCGGGTCAGGCCCCGCTTTATTCCAGAGAATTGCCATCTGTAGTGGGTGATGGGTGAAGTTGAAGAAGGTTGCCTTGAGTTTCGGGTGCCTTTGGGTTGAATTTTTTTTTTAAATTTATTTTAAAGTAAAAATAAATTTAAATTGTATAAAAATTATAAGTTAAAAGAAAAAAATATAATATTTTATAAATAAATAATATTTCTCTAAAATGTAAATTTTGGATTAAATTTTTATTTTTGAAGTGGGAAAATTTTCTACCTGTTTTTTTTTTTTTTTTTTTTGTCAATTCCGATCCAACTTATTAATAAACTAAATTTATTAAAGGGGGAAAAAAAAAGGATAATGGGACCAAGGAAGTGTTTGAGTGTGGGGAATTTTAGCCATGGAACATTTTATGCCCAAGGAACGTTAAAAATTTTAGCCATGGAATGTTAAAAGTGTCTGAGCGTAACAATGATATTTTGATTATTGCGGTGCCAAATTAGTGGTTAAGAATTTCTAATTCATAACCCAGGAATTCGAATTTGAGTTTTATTTTGCTCCAAACTGTAGAAAAGAGATATGATAGACACAATTTATGCCATTGTATGTGGAATACTACTTAGTATATTTGACTTGCTACACTATAAATTCATACTCTCTTTATCCTAAAAAAATTGTTGGTGTCTAATTTGGTATGGAATTGTATATAAAAATAAAAGTTAAAATATAATAATATAATATAATATAATAAAAATATAAAATATATGGGTTTCACAATACTTGATATCTAATCTAAATATATAAAAATAATATATATAAGATATATTGATTATTTTATAATAAATTATATAATAATTTTTTTTTTTAAAATGTCAATTTTGGTAAGACAATCTAAAATAAAAAGTAGAACAATTAAGTTTGAACGGGGAATAATTTAATTGCAACTCATGCCGACGCTGTAATTAAAAGGCAACAGACTTGTGGCAAAAGAAAGAGAGAGCAAGACGCAATGTATTAATTGACTAGTAAATATACAGATTAATTTTGAACTCTTATTTCATCTAAAATATTAAAAGTTTAATTCGTAAAAAGATCCCTTACTTTAGAGGTGCTAAAGTCAATTCATACATCATTTCTTTTTATGTATCTAAAAGTAAAAGAGAATTCTTAAGTGGATCAAGTATTTACACAACACAAGCTTTAAACAATTGTATTTTTTAAAAAAAGGAAAATTTGCAAGCATATAATACAAAATTTTAAAATTTATAAAAATTAAACCAATCTAATTTTTATAAATAAATGAATAGATTGAATGATGCTTATTTACAAAAATCTATGCAGTCAGCTTAACCATTTAAGATTAGCTTCGTTTAGTAGTGGTATTATAGATATTCATTTGGATTTGAACATAATTAAATATAGTACAATTTATTTACATCCAAAATATTTACATCCATTTATTAGATAGATTTAAATGTATGGACATAAATAGATTTTTAATATTCATCTATCCATTTATGTATTTATTTTGTCAAATAAATGAATATTTTCTTTCATTATTTTATTTTTATTAATTAAAAAAATCAATAGTGGAACTATATATTAGTAGAACTCATTACTTAAATCAAATAAATAAATATTTTATTTTCTCACCGTATTTTTATTAATTAAATAAATTAGTAGTGAACCCATGTATTAGTGGATAATAATAGTTGTAGGTTAATTTTTTTAAGTGGATATTTTACATTGTAATACATATCTATTTAAATATACTAAATTGATTGGATTTAATATAGACATCTATTTGTACTTATTAATTTATTATTATCCATATTTTATTTATTGATGGATAAATTTTAATATCCACCTATTATAAATCTAAATTGCCATCACTAACTTCATTGCATACATGCGAGAAAATATTTCAACTAACGCAAAAATTACATTATTTGGTCTTCCCATTCAATTTCGGTTAAAAAAAAAGTCAAGTGACTTGCAGAGTAGCTCAAGCTTGTTCCCTTAGAAAATTACTTCTCGTTCTCAATTTGATACTGAGCTACTCAAGTATGGAATCAATGTCGTTGCAGTAGAGTATTATATAAATAAACAATTAACAAATTAGATTTCTGGTGTTGATTGATACATGAATACATGGATGGGCTTCTAAGTTCTAAGATGCTTCTGAACCTTTTTTTTTTTTTTGGTTTCCATTTTCAAAGTATATTTTATGTCAATGTGCATTTTTTATTTTAATTCGGAGATTAGAATAGAACTTAAAAACGGATGAAGAGCATTCGTAAATAATTTAACATCATTTGTCACATAAAATATTTAATAGACAATCTTTTTTAATAAATCATCTCCAATACAAATTATATTTATGATATAATAAAAGATATAATAAATCATCTCCAATACAAATTATATTTATGATATAATAAAAGATATAAATTTTTAATATATATGATATACAAAGATGAAGTTACAAAAATAATCTTCAAATTTCTCTTCTAATACAATAAAAGAAAGGAATAACTGAAATTTTTTTAAATATAAAATAGATAAATGATAAGGTAGAGATAAAAGCAATTCTCCTTCACTGCATTATTGTTTACATAAACTTAATACTTTGAATATTATATAGTACAAAAATTTTAAATAGTATTTAAATTATTTGAAATTTTAAATTTTGTACATAAATTTAAAAAGTTTAAAAATAACACTCATACTATTAAAATGTCTCAATCTTATACTTTCATCAAATTTGACTGTTTAACTACATTTTTCATCAATCACGTGATATCTTTTGAAAGTATTTTTATCTATTAAAAGAAAAAAAAAAGATTAATTCACCGCAACAAATCGAAAATGATTTTCATGGCTCTACTACACATTTTGGGATCAATCCACATTCAAAATTCATATCTTGGATATTTACCCTTCACATAAAATGCGAAATCAATAAATATTTATTTTGTCAACGGTAGAAAAAAATATCCAAATTTACTTGTTCATTCCCACAAGTTGCAAATCTTTTTGCAAAATTCTTGTCAATCCATAAGGTTTTTAGGATGCTTACCTTCCCACAATGACAAGTGGGCAATGAAAGGCTTCGACTTCTAGATATTTCCAAATTACAATATGTTCTTTTTTTTGGGAGGGGGGGGGGAAGAGTTGAAAAATAGAGATATGTTGAGGAAAAAAGAGTTAAATATTTTGAAAATTGTGCTATCGATTCTATTAAAGGAAAAACCTTGATGTCTATAGAGTAATATGTAAGGATAAAAATTTCCTCACGTGAAGATCACGTAATAGACGAAAAAAGTGATATGTAAGATCATAATATTTTAATAATATGAGTGTTATTTCTGAACGTTTTTTTATTTTATATACAAAATTTAGAATTTCAAATAATTCAAATACTACTTAAATTTTTTGCCTTATTATATATATTCTAAAAATGTGTATTTTGATATAATAAATAATTTACGTTATAAATTTTTATCTAGTGATATGTGAAGATTATATTTATTTAAATATTTTTTATTTTTATTTATACTAAGTGTTCATGTTGGCAGGTCGTGTCAGTTTAGGATAATTATACACGACATATTACCTCGAACGCAACCTGATTAATAAACGTATTTAATTTTTATAACCCGAAAATAGTACGATTAATAAAAGGATTGATATGACATAACACGATTAGATATAAAAATTAAATAGATAATTACTAAACCCGCCAATTCGAATATCTATTAAACCCACCAACCAATCCACCATTACACAAAAAAAAAAAAAAATTTAAAAATCAAATCAAGCCATATAAAATTAAAATAACCCATAAAGTCTTAAATAACTAATAAAATAACAAATCATCTAACTAAATATCCAAAAATCTTAATAAATTTATAAGATTTAATATTAAAAATTTAAACAAATGTCAAATTTACTTAATACATTGAAGAACTAGCAAATTTCAAATAACGTTGACATTAATATTTAATGTATGTGAAACCTCCTCAATAGGTGTCTCTTTGTTGATGTTCAATTAATTTATGTGATAAAATTAACTTATCCAATTTTTTATAATAAAATTTGTAAAGTATTATAAAAAATATTAAATATAAGTATTAAAAAAAAATAAGTTTACTAATTAGAACAAATTGAACCTATTTATGATCGAAATATATTTAAAATTAAACATATCAACGTAAAATCTCAACTTTAATCCATTATAATTGTATCATTTTTGTATCAACGACGTCGGATTTAACGTTATCACCCGTAAGAATTTCATACCAAATTACCCAAGGCAAGCACGCTGTGCACGTGTCCATCTGGTCAGCTAAACGACTAAAGACGCGATACTCCCACTACATTTGAAGCCGACGATTCCAACGCGCCCTGTGTTAACACGTGTCACGCGCTCCCCACTGAGAAGTGAGAACCCAAGAAATAAAGTGGACGTTTGGTCGAGGTCCTAACGTCAAATCGAAGAAATTCACTGGTCAACTCTACCATGCTGCACTTTTTTTGTTTAAAAATACTGTTTTTAATAAAAACGAACCTATTATAAATAAATTTTATTTATAAAATATTAAATAGTTACAATTATATTTTTACAAAGTTAAATATAATTCTAATCTAAGTACATCGTTAGTTAATAAATCCAAAAGCTCCATTGTGGAGAAACTCAATAATTTAATCTTTAAATTATTTTTTCATTTTATTATTATTTAAAACTATTTTAAATTTTTTTAATTCCTAAATTATTTTTATCATATCAATTTGATCCTAACTATAAGTATAATAATATACATTTCACATAGTATTTGCACGTTCCCCTCATGTGCCAATATTTAAAGGAGTATTTTCATTTTATCATATCTATTTTCCTCTTGTTCCTTTTCATCTCTTACTCTTACTCATGTGGCTCTCCTCTCTTAATTTAATTCTTTAACTAATTAAAACAAAAATTTCTTCACGCACCTAATTTTGACACTTTAACTTACACTATGTTTGGTATGCAAGGAGGAGAGAAAAGGAGAAGGGGAGGGGAGGGAGACTTTTATTTCTATTAAAGAGTGTAAAAATAATTTATTTTATTCGAATAATGACAAGTATTATTTTGACTTATATCTCAATCTGTCTTTTAAACGAACTATTTTTTTGATTTGGTGGAAAGCTATTTCCTTCCTAATTTACTTCTACTTTATTTTTTCTTTTTAACTAAATGATGTAAATTAATATAAATTATTTTTCCTCTTTATTTTCTTCTTAACTAAATGATATAAGTTACTCATTTACTTCAAAATTAATATTCCTTATTTTTTTATTATTTTTAACCTAACCAAATATACTGTTACGGTTATAATTTGTGAGGATTATGCTTTAGAATGAATGGGTTGATAGAGTTTGTACTGATTGGCAGAAAAATATGAGTAAAAGAAGTTAGGAGAATCATATGAGTAAAAAATGGATGAAAGTAGAAGAAGATAAATATATAAAATAAAAATATATTTCTAAATATTAACACATGAAGAAGGCATATAAATAAATATATATATATATATATATATATATAAGGAACTGTAGAAGCACCTTATAGTGACAAGTGGCATTATTACCTATTGACATCTGACAGTATAAATCTAATTAAAGGTTGTTTTTTAAAATGAAATGAAGGGTTTTTTTTTTTTAAATTTTCAAAGGTTTCTTGAATATAGCAACAAATTTGAATTCAGATAACACAAATTAATATCATTCTCGCTCTCTTCTAATATTAATATCACTTAGCCACACGCGTCTCATCACCTCCTTCACTGGCACCATTATGGAGTCAACAAAAGGAACTTCATATTCGTCTCCACCTCTTCCTCTGCTAACTTGTGTTGTAATCAAGCTAATCACCGTCGTAACTAATACCACCTATCACAAAAACAGCATCGTGAACCACCCCCTTCTCAGCTTCTTAAACTACACGAGCCCAACAAACCCAAAACCCATAAAAGGTGTATCCAGTATTGACATCACTGTGGACTCCCGGAAATTCCGTTAAATGGGGTCATTTTGGGGGGAATTTACGACAGTGTGGCGGCTGAATGGGGAATTCCGGATGTAGTGAGGTCGCATTATGGAAATGCAACCATATTCGCCCTTGCTCCCAAACACTTGAGCAATGACGGAGCGCTTGAAGACTTGTGGTCGCATTACAATAATGCGACCTAGTGCCCTTGTTTATCTAATATAACATTGTTATCATCTTACTTAAAAACTTCCGCAACCAAAGCCTCTATTGACTGAACATATTCGATTCCCATATAAAAAAAATATAAGTAAAGTGCGGAAACATTTCAAAATATAAATTACAACATCACAAGTACTATTTAGAAATGATTCTTAAAATACATTACAAATAAAGCAATTCGATATAATATATTACAAAGGAACATTTGAAGAAGTGGCCTAATCTCTCGAAACAGTAAAAGTATTATTATTACAATTTCTCCTAGTATGTCCACTCCTATGACAGTTGCTGCATCTTGGAGGAGAGTTGGGCGTTCGATAATCCATATCAGAAGGTATCCTTGATGTTCGCGGATGGCTAGGAACTTCGTTCCTCATCATTTCATCCACAGGTGCAAGCGTAAAAGTAGAAGGCCTCCAATATTATTCATCTGCCACAGGGAAAAACTAACCCTCATATGTCAACTCGTAATTCCGGCTGGTATAGAACTCCAAAACAAATTCAATAGGGTTCCAACCTCTGTGACGACATGCTGCAAACCCATGCGAACAAGGTATACCATATATGCTCCACTTTTGGCAGCTGCATGATCTCTCCATCAAATTGACACTGTAAATATTTGGACTTCTACCCCCTTGTTGGACAGACGATTTGATCCTATATATGCCGGCTTGTGCATTAAATTCAGTCACAACATGCCCTCTAGATTTGTCCTCAAAATAAGAATACAACTTCCACATTTCAGATGGCAATGGGTGTCTCAAATTAGATGCCTCATCTCTGTGTTCATTGAAATACTTAACTAACTTATGAAAAGTTGTTTCAACCAAAACTTTCAGCGGGAGAGATATCGCTTTCTTCAGCACACTGTTCATGCATTCAGATAAACTAGTAGCCATTGAACCATATCTATGCCCTTCATCATACGACAAAGTCCATTTCTCTAAACCTATGTCCATTAAATATTTAAATGCATCTTCTTTTCGAATCCTAATTTCATCCAAGTATGCTTGACATTTTGTCCTTTTACACTCCAAACCTGCAGCATACATCAAATTTGTCAAATTTGTGTCCTTAAATTTAGCATGAAAATTTTCCTTAATGTGCCCGAGGCAATATCGATGATAGCTAAAGGTTCTTGCCATTCAGTCATATGTCGTACAGCATTAATTATACCTTTATGTCTATCTGAAATCAGACATATATGTCTTTCCATAATGACATGTTGACGTAGTAGCTTTAAGAACCAGTTTAAAACCAAAAACCAACAACCGCCTATACCCTTTAAAATTGGGTTTACACGATTTATTCTCGGAAAAACAGTGAATTACATCTCACCTATACCTCCATCCGAGAGGTTTACCAAGCCATCTATCCATACCAAAAAACCAGCGAAGGATCACAGTTAATCACACATAACTGTCCGATTTTATTAACTAGCATACAGGCTTCCTATATGTGCAAATATCTTCATGCTCTGATACCAATTGAAGATAAAATTGCAAGCCAAATATAGCCCAAAAACCAGCCACGTGAACAACAAAAACGCAGCACACCTGCGTGAAGAAGAAAAAGGGGGAAAAAAAAAAATTTTTCTTTTACCTCTTCTTGTTGATCTCACACTCGGCTGAACTGGAATATACGGAACTGGGGTAGGCGCGCTTGTAGAAGCCTCTGGTGCAATCCCTGCAAGCCTTCTACTTCGTCTTTGCATGTAGATGAACGCCTAACTTTCGATCTTTCAGTATATGGCCTGCCTAATCTCGTTTGGTGAACAACTTAGAGGCTAAAGAATATTTTCTGGAGAGGGAGGAAAAAACGTCTGGTATTTTTTTTACAGAGAGGAAGCCCAGGGGAAAAAAAATACCGTACCTTCCTTATCTCCTGTTTAACCTAAATAAAACCCTAGGTTAAACTGGATTGGGCCATTGGACTCTTAGTTTAACCTTTTGAGCTTAATTAATTATTCTAACTAAAACTAAATAATTGGCCCAATTAATAAATAATTAATTTTTCCAGCCCAAATAAACTAGTCCAATTAATTAAGCCTATATTAGTTTAGTCCCAGAGTTAATCTTTAATTATTCAAATCGAGCAAAGCCCCGAATAATTAATTAACCCACCAAACTAATTTAATTAATTCTCTCTCTCCATGGACCTTTATTTTATTCTAACCCAATAATTAAATCAGGCTACTTAAATAAAATAAATTCCATTTAAATTAAGATCAATTCTTTAGCCCATATTTAATTAGAACCCACGGTCTATATTGGGGACCAAAAGACACACCGCCTTGGCTACTAAAATGACCAAAATACCCTTGCCATAAAAATAGCTGTATTTTGCATTTTAAATATTTCCTAATATCACCATAAGGAAATATTGACCCCAAGGACAATGCTGCGTTAGCAAAGTCTCCGACCTACAGGTGAAATGACTAAAATACCCCTCTACACATCGCCGTACATTTAGAGAGGAAGAAGTGTACTAACACCCCTCTAAATGACATCTACCATCCTTAGGCTTCTAGTCCAATGATCCACGACTTCCTGGAGTGTTTCCGCTTTCCAAGGGAGCTACCCTAAAGCAAACATCCAAGTCATGTTTCCCATGGCCCTGGATAATTTAGACCATTCGGACAACCACAAGGGGCGATATAGTGCGAAACTATCTTGTATAAGTCCTGTCTTAACTAACTAGTCACACATACCCAACATGCAAGTATATTGGCCCTATTATAGAACCTCAACTACAACGAAATCAAAGTATATGCTTCCAGCCTTCGCTAGACCACCAACTCATACTCAAGTCGTAGAGTACTAGTCCACGCTCGTAGCGGTAGTAGTCTAGGTTTCTACCATATAGTACTTTGAGAAACCACTACTACGAGTCCCGTTCTACGTATTCGAAATACGCTTATGTCATGAAGTGGGTGGACTACCCACTGGCTAAAGGTAAGCCATTCCCCATTTGGAATTCATAACATAATAACCTAAACATGATGAGGTTCCCAGTCTCATCAATAGGTTAAGAACAAATGTTTATGTGTTAAATCACCCGTGATCCATACCTTACTGTGAAAGACCACCATTGTTGGATCACTTATTTAAACACAATGGGTCTGTTCCAAACGAAAATCGTGCACAAACAAAAAGTAAATTCACAAACAATTTCTGAAAATAAATTCTTTTATTAAATAATTCGATTTTACATCAGAAACCTAGTCTAAGAGGGCATACAATCCAACACTCCAACTCTCCAATGACTCGTCATCCACGATGGCAAATGCAAGAGGGAAGAGGTGACTGTTTACATCCCAAGTTGACGCAACCATCAATTTGCCTCGATAAAGTTCCCTTAAATGAGTTCCATCAATAGATACCACTGGTCGAAAATATTTGAAGCAAACAATTGAAGGTTTGAAAGCCCAGAAAAGGAAACCAAAAACTTTCAAATCACCTACACTAGTCCAATGATGTCTTCATTTCACAATGGTCCCAGGATTAGAATCCTGCAAGACAAGCATGTATTTTGGTAGTGCAATCCAAGTGGAGGGCCAATCACCGTATACAAGTTTCATAGCTACTTTTCGGGCTTCCCATGCTTTCTTATAAGAACAACCTGTCCTCCATAGTTTCTGAACTTCAGCAATAACATCGCTCACATGGCATTCAGGGTCATTTAAAACCAAATGTGTCACATTACGTGCTATAAATCGATGATCCATGTTTCTATACACATTATTCACAACTGTAATGACACATGTGTGTTCCTTGTTCAAAACTATTATCTGCCATTGTCCATGGGTCTTCTTATGTATAATACGAATATGCCAAGAGCAAGGATTGCCAGCATTCGCATGCTTACACTTAGCATACCAACAGTCCTTCTTACTCTCGAAGACCCTGAATTCCCGTCCTGCTTGAATAGACCACTTCCTCACTACATATATAGCCTCTTTCTTGTTCTGAAACCTGATGTTTAGTTGCAAATCGATATCAGTGTCGGACCAACTTCTCGTGATATCAATAGAGTGTCTCCGAAGCGATTCATTAGCACATGCACCGGACCCTGTGTCCTCAAATATTGGAAATCTTGTATGTTCCCATGTGGTGTTGGAAGGTCCCGCCACGTCACCCCCATCATCTTCGAAGGGAATGCTTGGATTGTTGGCCGGAATGTCATCTTCTTCGCTATCATATCTATCACTCCAATTCATTGGCCCCTCGGAGCCTGTGAAACCCTCACCATCAGATGTATACACCATTGAATCAACATTCGCTGCAGCAGTGACCATTTGTGGGCGAGACACTCGACCATGTGATGGAGTGGTGGTGTTACGATGTACCCGTTCCTCCTGATATGTAGTAGGATCTGGAGGGCGTGCCGAACCCGAAAGATATTCTTGGTTGACCAGGTTGCATGCATCGACTCCAGTTGTGGTCCCAACATTAACTGTCCCAGTATTACTACCAGTTGAACTAATGTGTTCAGTTCCAAACATGTTTACGGTAGCTCTTGTATCTCCCATTTGTTGGTAAAATGCTTGGGGTTGCATGTAGTTAAAGGTGTCACCTCCAATGCTAATCGGGAGTTGAGAAAATGAATGGTGTTGCCCTTGAATCGAAGTACCTAACCCCGTCACTTGATTCAATAGGTACGCTGATCGCCAGACCATACCAATAAAGAACGGTGACTAAGCTGGAGAGATAATAAACCACCTACAAGAGGGCCGGGGTGGATATCCACGTGCATGTGATCCATCTTACCTATTTAGAGTAAAATGAAACAATTAACGTAATACATTGACCATATATACAAGCTACCCAATGGGCATACATTCGAACTTTTCCACACTACTCAAATTATCCCAAAACTTCAAGGAACAGAGTTAAATGAGTATGCATTTGATTTCTATCAAAATCACTAGCAAACTATAGCATTAGATATATACTAGAGAATTCTATTTTGCAACACTCAAGATATTAGCAATTCGACTAGCTTTTTATTCAAGAAGATGAATTCAACTTTTTCATGATTTAATCCAAACTACCAGAAAGAGATGCAATTCATCATCTTCTTCAGGAGCACCATATGCAGAGAACAGGTATTTGAATGACAGCCAAATTAGTTCACAATGAGAGTGAGGCATTCAATGGGATACCAGAGCTCTTCTTACTGTTTCATTTTTTGGGTAAACAGCAGAATAATATTACTGAATAGAAATTACAATTTTCCAATCGCGGGATGCCCAGTCCTTCTAGCATCAGACACAATAAGTCCACAATACAAATTGTTATATCATCATAAACCAAAACAAACCCACTCCCACTTGTTATATCAGCACAAATTGGTTTCTTTGGGCCCCATACAGTTCTAGTGAAATCTCAAGTTAAGAGATTTTTTGTAAGTGCAAACTGCTTTACCAAAGGTGAAACTCACTCCAACTTTATCGGTTGACCCCAAAATTCATCTTAAGATAAATATGGTGTTATTATAAACTTACTCCAAATGATTGTAACTTCACATACTAGTGACAGGAATTGAAACCGCAAGACATATGGAGCAAGCATGTTGCCCCACCAGATGATCAACTAGAATTATTCAAAAGAAATCCCTTAATCAGAATTTTCAGTTACTTACGAATGTAACATGTTATTACAACTCATACCATGTATCTGGCTTTATACTTTCTATTAAGTAAACATTGTTCCACGTCACAAGCATAAATCTGCGTCACCTTATCAACATAACCATAGTTCCCAAAGTCAAAACCAAGGTTGAGTTAGAAATTTAACATCAGAATAGTGTATAAACATCAAATTACAGAGCATAAGGATTTGTCTTCAAAGCCCCCCTTCGCAAAGCATCCAGAAAATAGCTGTTTTGCATATGCATTCATCATTTATAATGCTCATGCATAGTATGAGCAAGGGAATTTTTAAATTTTCTAATCCTCAAGCCGAGCAAGGATGTCGTTGAAGTAAGAGAATCAGATTACTGATTTAAATGGAGAAATAAAACATCAGAAATCAAATGGAGAAAGAACAAATAAATATACCAAAATGGGACAAAATGCAATGCCCGTTGCTGAAGAGAAAGCCCACTCCCGGAATAAGGTCACCGGTTGCTGGCACAAATGGAGAAGGCAGGTCGCGGAAGAACGCAGGGAAGAAGACGCAGCGCAGAAATGAAAATCACGTCGAGGCAAGGGGAGAAGTAATGCGACCTACAGGTCGCATTATGCTAATGCGATCTAACTGAGGTCGCATTAAGATAATGCGACCTCACTCAGCTTTATCTCAATGCTCGCACAGAGCAAGGGCGAATATGGTCGCATTTCCATAATGCGACCTTATTTAATAAGGTTGCATTATGGAAATGCGACCTCACTACATCCGCAATTCTCCGCTCAGCCGCCTCACTGTCGTAAATTCCCCCCAAAACAACCCCATTTAACGGAATTTCCGGTGGACTCCACTCGCAATCTGTGGTTCTGCCTTTTCGTTCCAACCGTCAATCATGAAAATCTTCTTGTGAATGTCTTCTTTCACAGCAGAGGATTTGCTTTTCTGAGTCCTGATAACTAAAGCCTATGACTTGGTGTGTCGCAGATTTGCTAGGATTGATCCAGATCATGAACTGAATCGTCAATCGCCAGAGGGGCATCACTATGGTGGGGGTTGATTTTGGGAGAGGAAATGGACGATGGTGTAGCTCAGCAGTCAAACACGGTCATCTCGGAGGCGACGCAACCACCTTCTCCGTCACAGCAACAGATGGTTCTGACTGTCTATTGTTGACAAATCTCACCCCTTTTGTGTCTACTTAAATCTTCGGAACTTGGTCTTACTATGACACTGAAACTTTTAGCTACTAGAAGTCTGAATTTTGGTTGAATTTATTGTGTATTTAAGAGTTAAAGAATTCTGGAATCTGTCATTTTGTTGTTTTCTCTAACTGGACCTTTTGGATGAGAGAAAATATTTGTTTTGGCTGGATGGGGGATGGTTTATAGGCTCTGTTTGAGATTGTTATGGTTTGGTAGTGTGATTGGCTGCAAGATAGATAATCTTGTAGTCCTACTATAGCATGCATATAATAAGAAAGTGCGGATTTTGGCTTGCCACTCCAACTTGCTTAGCCCATTCTGTTGATGATGTAATATTTGCAATCAAAATATTGAAAAGGGTTATGTTGGAGAAAGTTTTTGCGATCTTTGTTGTTGGATTTTCTTCTTCTTCTTTATCTTTATTTATTATGTTTTGTGAATTGTGTGATTTATGACCTTGCTTGGGATGTGAGCAACTTTTATAGTTGCTTTATTTAGTTCCATACTCTCTGTCTCAATTAAATTTGGTTCTGTTTATTATTCAGATGATTTTGAAAAGGAAATTTCCTCTTATGCTTTAACCTCTATCTAAGGGGTTGCTAGGGGATATGCAGTAGTTTGGTGCTTTCATGTACTTGCAAGTTTTGATTTAACCATATGCTGCAAGCATGTGGCCATATTTGAACTTTTGGATTATATTCCTCTTATAGCTTATTGATGCTTCTTGTAGGACTCAGTTATGAGGCCAATAAGAAAGTTTAGAAGTGTAAACAAGTGGCATGATTATTTCAGTCAAGTCTATCCTGTTAAAGGTATTGCTAATTTTAAAAGAAACAATCATCGGGTGAGTTCTGCATGCAGTAATTCTCTTTGCTTAGCACATTATTTCGAAGCTTAGTTTGGTATATGCAAACTAATCTGTAGTAGATTATGCTTCTCATTGTAGTTATTTTCTATCTACTGATTGCAGTTCTCATCATGAATAATTCTAGAAACTACTATGTAGGTGGTTTACTTGAACTATTCAATATTTGCCAAATTCTTTTGCTACCTTTTTGCATTGTTTTTCCTCTTCTAATGTATCAAGTTTCATCTTTCATAGACTTCTCCTCGATTCTTTTTCTCTATGTATATTTAGAATCATATGGTAGTCTCCTGATATTTTATGGCCTTAAACAGAACTGTTTATGATGCTAAATGGCTGGCAGAGATAACAAATGAATCAGAGCACTCCTAGAGTTATATTTGCATTTTCTTGCAGTGATAGTTATAAATATCTTCTTTTGGAGCTTGCTTCATCTGTTATGCGTTTGTTGTTATATAAGAATATTATAACAATTTCTGATATCTGTACGAGCTCTGAAATTTCACATCGACATGACTTAAAATTTTCATGATTGGACTATCTGGCCATGAGGATATGTTTGCACTCAATATTGGAAG
Source organism: Voacanga thouarsii (assembly GCA_026120185.1). Lineage (NCBI taxonomy): Eukaryota > Viridiplantae > Streptophyta > Magnoliopsida > Gentianales > Apocynaceae > Voacanga > Voacanga thouarsii. The sequence goes on along the minus strand of JANUWF010001905.1, from coordinate 1,580,669 downwards.
GCTGTGAAAAGAAAAAAAAATACCTCAAACTTCTAAAAGAAGAAAAGAGAAAAAAAGAGGAGGAAAGTTAGGTTCAGAGTATTGAAAGAATCTCGAGGATAACCATTACTTCTAATTTTATTTTTATTTTGTATTTTGTGCAGAAGAGGAAGTTGTCTGACATGCCTCACTGGAATAAGGAGGAGCTGAGTCGTTTTTATGAAGCTTACAGGGAATATGGTAAAGATTGGAAAAATGTTAGTTAAGAAAATCTAATCGGAAGCTGTTAGTTATATGTGACCTCGAAAGGCATGGGAATATGTGGACATTTCTTTGGCTAAAATTCAAGAGTTAATGGTTCTACGAGGGATTTCACCTAATATGGATTAACACATGGGATTCGCTAGACAATTGGCAAGGTTCAGATCCAAATAATAATTGAGCAATAATCAAATTAAATTGGAAATCTGAATAATTCTCTGTGAAGTGTGGTACTCAATATTAAATTAACCTTGCGCACAGTACGTGAATCTTCTTCCATGTTTATTAATGTTGTGTTGAGACTTTTCTACCATTGATTACCTACAAGTTTGACATTCCTATGTCATATGCAATATTAACTTCTAATTTTCTGCAACTGCCATTTTATTTGTATCCTAGGTGGCGACTATAGTGAGAAACCGATTTGTTGAGATGGTGGAGGCCCTCCACACTATGAATAGGGTGAGCGTTGGGGCTTGCCTGTATAATCACTTAATCCAATATTGTATGTTGCTTTGGTCATGCTTCTTCGAATATGTAGCGTGAACATTTGAAACTTCACCACTGACTAGGTGTGTGCATGTGTATTTTTCAATTTTCCCAAGTTTCATCTACCTATTTAGCTGGTTGTTATGGTTTCATGAAATGAATCTCTCTGTTGCAAGTCTTGATTTTCATATTGCCTGTATTTTGATATCTTTATTCATGGATTCACACCTTTACCTTAGAAATTATATGTAGCACCAGACATGATATTGAGACATACTAAAGAACTATGCACTTGACAAGGATTGTGCAAAAAAATCAATAAGACTATTACAAATATATAATATACTAAAGGTGATAGGTTTGGAATTAAATATTACTCTTAATATATGTTTCAAATTATCTAATTTTATTATTTATTTTAATATTCACACAAGTTATATTCCAATTATATTTCAATTCAAAATAATAATTTAACAAAAATTATATTTTTGTGCAATGCACGAGCATCAACCTAGTACTAATTAAATATTATTCCACCGATAGATAATTAAATTAGTAAGAAGAAAATAATTTAGAAACTAAAAATATTACAAATAATTTTAAAATAAATAATTAAAATAAAAATAATTTAAAATACTATTCTTTCTATCCCCTAATATAAGTTGTTAAGAACTATTTTTACTGTCCCAAATTATAATTAGTTAGAAACTTTTTAGAAAGGTTTTAAAATTATTTTTTATTTTTATTTTTATTTATTATTCTCTTTTCTTCTCTCTCATTTCTTTTATTATTTCTAAAATATTTAAATAAAAATATTTTAAAAAAATATAAAATTATTTTATTTTTAAAAATTTTAATATACGTATAATTAAATTAAATAATTTATATTATGGAATAAAAAAGAAAATATTAAGTTTGCGTACTTCGCAACCACAACCAGCCCCAAAGGGTCAATTCACATGAACGCCCGAAAAACGCATCTCAATTCCCCAAGATCCCAAACCTTCAATTCCGCACCGAAAAGTGGCGTCCTTTTTCGCCAAAAATGTAAAAAGTCCAAATGCGTGAGCTTCACGTGCCATGCTCTTCACGTGGGGCTTCCTTTCTCTTCTCGGAAACTACTTTAAACCTAAGATACGAACGCATCAAACGCCCAACTGCAGAAAAGCTCCCCTTCCTCGAGAAGTCGACTGAGAAAAATTGTGGGAGGCGTGAAGAACAATGTCGATAGCCGCCGCCAACTTCTCTTCGCCACCCCTCTCTGTTTCTTGCTCTCAGTCGTTCTATACCCACCGTTCTTGCATCTCTATTCAGCAGTTCAACCCATCCACTGTTACTCGTTGTTTCCCGTCTCTTTCCCTTTCATTTGCTTCAAGTCCTAGTCCCAGAACCAGCCCATTTGTTTTTCTTACGTTTTCCACCTCTAGTGATAGTGTAAATGCCACCACCAGCTTGCAGTATGACGAGGGAGGTGATGGGAAAGACGGTAATAATTTCTCCGGTGGCGGCGGAGGTGGGGGAGATGATAGGAATGAGAATAGTGGTGATTCTAGCAATAATAGTAATAAGAAGGAGGTGATGATGGCGTTGGCGGAGGCTGGGAGGTCAGTGGAGAGTTTACCCAAGGATTTGAAGGCGGCGATTGATGATGGGAGAATACCGGGATCGATAGTCTTGAAGTATTTGGAGCTTGAGAAGACTCCGTTGTTTGCTTGGTTGATGAGATTTGGAGGATTCAAGGAAAGGTTGTTGGCTGATGATCTGTTTTTGGCCAAAGTGTTTATGGAATGTGGCGTGGGCATGTTCACAAAGGTGCGATACTGTTCAATCTTTCTCTTCTCTGTTTTGTTTAATTTTCTTGGTGGGTGTACATATTTTCTAGTTTAATGTACCATGAAGTAATGCTTCTGGAATATGTGCATTTCTTGTTCCACGTTGGTATAGCTGGATGAGTTGTTCATTTTTTGGAGTAAAATTTTTCACATTTATGTTTGCATTAATATGGTTCCTTGTAGTAGTTAACATGGTGGAAACTTTCTGTCAATTCCTCTTTTTGATTATTCAAAAGATTCAAATTTGAAAATTCGTCAATTTATAATCTTCATGAGGTGATTACTGACTCTTCCAGGCTTTTCATTTGAGGTTATATGACGTTGCAAATTTTAGGAGGCAAGTTGGATTCTGGATTGATTGATGTCAGACCACTAGAGCTTATAAGATCAATTGCTTAATAAGTAGTCAATATCTGTTAGCATTTGCTAACGCATGATCAAGCAGTGGTTGACAATTCACATTGTGATCTTTGCCTTAGAACTTCCTTTGTGATATTCAAACAAAGTGTAAATGAGAAGAAGAAATCTTGTAAAATACTTTTCAATTAAATATCTTCCTTTCATTGTTGAAAGCTTATTGTAGAACCAAGTTCATTTACTTATTGGAAATTGGCAAACTTTTGGTTATTGCTGACTCAGTAATTGTGTTTTCAGGATATAAAGCTATTGCAAAATGTGCGAGCCTCAGCGAAATATAGTTTTTGTCCATTGATCTTTTGATTTATTTTGTGAAAAGCAATTGTAAATTGAGTTGGAAACTGAATTTTCATGATAATTGCCAACCGGGGAAATATGACTGATCAATAAGGTATCTTTGCTGTGAATTGGAACTTGATGACCTTGAACACAATTGCCTTCATAAAAATCTTTTAAGACTGCTGTGTCCTTTGATGCTTCTAGTTGGACACATACAAGCTCTTTGTTCCATTTTTAACTTTATAAACTTTTGTCCTCATATTCACCGACTCTGATTTTGAATCAAATTCCACTGCCATTGAGTATGTGTACAGATACATAATCAATGAAATGCAGAACCTTTTATGCTTCTGTCACACATTCTGATTTAATCTGAATTACCATGAAAATATATTTGAGCCTTGAGGTTTTATTTGATCACCATATCTCAGGGCAAAGCTGTACTTAGCTTTGTGCAGGAAATTTCATTTCATGATTTGGGAATTGAACTGAGGGTGTCTTTTCCCTGATCTTACTAACTCAACTACCAGATGGGTTTTGTAGTTGATCAAAACGGAAAACTGTTAGTGAATATGCTTCTTCTTTGATCTTTTCTTTTAGATTTCTGCATGCTTAAGCTGATCATTGCACCTGTAAAATAGTTGTGATAGGATTTGACGACTATGCAGCAAATGTAAGTCAGCTCTTGTGTTTAGTGTATAAATATAGCTTGTTGTGATCTTCTAAAGCTTGGTGTAATGTGTGACGGTGTCCATCTGAGAAGTAGGACAAAAATTGAATGTTCCTTTGCCCTATTAGAGCATTGTTAATGTGCAGCTGAAAAAGGATTATTTTCTTTTACCAAATATTTCCATTTTTCAATGTACTCATGTGCAAGAATTCTCCCTTGCCACACTGTCTGACATTACACATCAACGGAAGGAAGTTAGAACCTATGCCCTAAGTTATTCAGGCTAAGAATGTGCTTCAATTGCTACTGCTGTTATAAGTGGAGGACAATGTTTCTTTCATTTAGTTGTGTAATGAATTTGAGTTTTGTTGTCTCAGACTGCAGCAGAATATGAACGTCGCAGGGAGAACTTTTTCAATGAGCTGGAAATTGTCTTTGCAGATGTGGTATGGTAACTATTAACTGGACGTTTATGCTGGACTTTTTAACTTTTCCTTGTTTTGTACTTTCTTTTGCTTCGAGAGGATGTGTTGCTTCAGGTATTTTTTTTGTTGACTGTATTTGCTAAATAGTTTATTTCTACCATTGAGTTTAATTATATTTATCATTTCCTTTAATAATTGGTGTATATTGGAATTTTTTTGGGGTTTCTTTGAGTGTGAATTCTTACGGGTGGAGGATGGCTTTCAGTTAGTTGCAGTCCAAAAAAAAAAAAAAAAAAAAAAAAAATCCCCTTTCCCCTCCATTTGTTTGCTTGTATGTTACAGATTTTGTTGGTTTATCTTTCAGCAACGCAAGGAGACTGCTAAATGATGTACTTCTGCCTGGTTGTAAAGAATCTAATTTCTGATCAAAAGGATAGACTGATGTTATGTGGTAATAGTTATAATTCCTGAACTCATCTTTATTTTCTTTCCCCTCTAGGTAATGGCAGTAATTGCAGATTTCATGCTTGTCTACCTTCCTGCCCCAACAGTTTCCCTTCGTCCAGCTATTGGAGTGAATGCAGGCCATCTCGCTAAGTTTTTCCATGGCTGCCCGGATAATGCGTTTCAGGTGAACATTAGCTTTCCTTCTGATTTATTATATGTTAGAATGAAATAAACAGAGGGGTGAGGTTTGTGCTTCGTGCTGTTGATAGGTTGCTCTGGCTGGAACATCATATTCATTGTTACAGAGAATAGGAGCAATAGTGGTATGGAAACTCCCTCTTAATTCCTTCCTGTTGCAAACTTACAAATTCACTTGAGTCTTATATTCTGCCTCCTTGTTTAAAAAAAACTTTTCAGTGCAATGGAGCTAAACTTTTTGCAGTTGGCACCACATCATCTCTGGTAATATGTTTTTTTATTTAGGTCATTGACCTCTTCTACTTGTAATTGCGTACATAATTATTTCTGGTGCTATAAAAATCTCATTTGTAAGGCAGATCCTTTTGTTTTGGATGTCAATTAAAAGTTTTGTTGATCAACTAACTGTTTATCTCTCCTTAAAACTTAATGGTTGAAGGATCGAGGCCACCCCTTTTAGTTTTTTGCAACAGGAAGGTTGTTTAGTTCTCATGATACTTCTGCATATTCTGTATATATCTATATGCCGGAATTATTTTCTGTTTAGCATTCGTTGCAATAGAAAGCATGGAAGTTCTATGCATAACTACAACAAACAACAAAAACTAAATTTTAGTCCCAAGAAACTTAGGGTCGGTTACATGAACTAATATAGGACTGTGTGGTCATTCACAAGAATTCTCTCCCTCCACTTTTTTCTATTCATTGTCAAACTTCCATCTAAATCTAATAGAGATATATCTCATCTAATCACTCCCCTCCATGTCGTCTTAGGCTTGCCTCTATCCCTATCTAACCTATCTTGCCTTCATCCCTCAATTCTCCTAACAGGAGTATCCCTCGGTCTTCTCTGTATATGTTCAAACCAATAATAGCGATTTTCTCTCATCTAATCTTCAATGGATGCTACTCCTACTTTTTTCTGAATTGTCTCGTTTCTTACTCTATCTCGTTCCTTACTCTATCTTTGCTACTATAACTACACATCCCATAACATACGCATCTGAGCTACCTTTATTTTGTGAATATGACACATGTTAATTGCCTAACATTCTATACCATATTGCAAAGCAGGTTTTATGGTTGTTCTATAGAACTTTCCCTTTAGGCTTAAAAGTGTATTACGATGACACAAAATACTAGTTGCACTCCTCCATTTCATCTAACCCACCTCAACTTGGTGTGTCACGTCACCATCAAGCTCTTCGTCTTTCTGTATAATAGATCCTAGATATCAGAAGTAGGTATCTATCAGTATATTTCTGCCATGCAAAGTTATGCACTGATCTGTGTTTCTGCTAGTACTCAACTTGCATTCTATATACTCCGTTTTACTTCTACTGATTCTGAAGCCCTTAGATTCCAACATCTGTAGCCACAACTCTTAATTAGCATTCACACCAATTCTAAGACTCATTAATCAGCATAATATCATCAACAAACAACATAATCCAGGGCATATCCTCCTGTCTAGCACAAGTCAACTCATCCATAACGGTCACGAACAGGAAAGGACTAAGCATTGATCCTTAATGTACCCCAATAATAATAGGGAACTCTGGTGCAACTCCTCACACTTATACATGTTCCATTATATATATCTTTAGTGAGGGTAATATACTTATGTGATACACTTTTCTTTACCCACACGCGCCACAGTACTTCTCTAGACACCTTATCATAGGCTTTTTCCAGATCAATAAATACTATATGTGAATCTTTCTTTTTTTCCCTCTAACATTCAATTGTCCGTCGTAATAAATGAATAGCTTCCGTAGTGGAACGCCTAGGCAAAAAACCAAATTGATTATTTGAAATCTTTACAATGCCCCTGTGTTCAATTACTTTCTCCCAAAGCTTCATAGTACGACTCATGAGTTTAGTTTTGCAGTAATTGGCATAATCTTGAACATCCCCTTTATTCTTGTACAGAGAAATTAAAGTACTCTTCCTCCACTCTGTAAATATTTTATTAACTCTATATATTTTGTTGAACAAACTTGTCAACCATGCCACACCTATCTCTCCAAAATACTTTCAAACCTCAATTGGTATACCATCCGGTCCCAATGCCTTTTTTGGTCTTGTCCTTTTAAGGGCTTCTTGAACTTCATGCTTCTGAATACAGCAAATAAACTCACGGATAACCTCTTTGTTCAAAAGCGCAAGGTCAAGGTCACTCGTATCCTGAACTTGAACTTGATTCCCGTTAAATAACCTGTTAAAATAGGACCTCAATCTCTCCTTGATTTCTTCGTCTTTAACAAGAACTCTGTGGTTGTCGTTCTTCACACATTTCACTATACCGATATCTCTAGTCTTCTTCTCCCTACAACGAGCAAGTCTATATATATTCTTCTCCCCATCTTTAGTATCCAGCTTTTCATATAAATCCTTGAAATTTGTTGATCTAGCTTTTCTAACGGCTTATTTTACTTCGCTTCTCGTGACCTTATATTTCTCAAAATTCTCGGCACGCCTGTACTTCCCTGAGTTTCTATAGCATTCTCTTTTGTTCCTCATGGCTTCTCTTACTTCATTACTCCACCACGACATGTCCTTGTTTAGTGGTACTCTTCCTTTAGACTTACCAAGCACTTCCTTAATCCCTGTCCTAATATCTTAAGCCATCTTTCTCCGCATAGAATCCATAATTGCAGCTCATTGCTGAGTAGGGAATACCCTCACGAAGTCCTTAGATTGATTCATGTCATGGATGTGATTGTATTTTTTGTTGGCCGTCACAAGCTTTATCTCAACTCTCATCCTTTATCCAGGCTTAAGAATGGCAGTTAGCAACAAAAAAAAGGTCTGCAGAGCTCACATGTGGAGTTAAGTTCTATGCATTAACTATAATTGGAAAATTTTATCTTCATGTTTACAAGTTTCTGCAGAATTTACAAACTGGAAATATATGCTTAAAACATTTGTTATACCTTTCAAATATTGGCACTGGAAAAGTAGAATTACTACTTCCGTTTTACAATATAAGTCGTTTTAGACTTATGCACAAGAATTAAGGATCCTCAATTCTAGACAATTTTAAAACTAAACTTCCAAAAACACCCCTAATTTAAGTCTTTGTTTGTTTTGGTAATCGAAAAAAGTTGGGTCATAGTTAGTGGAAAGAGAGAAATTGCAGGGAGGGGTAAAATAGAAAAAAAAAAAAAGAAGCAATAAAGGCTTATAGAATTTTGTAAAACGACCTATATTGTGAAAAAACTTATCAAGTTTAAAACGACTTATATTGTGAAACAGATGTAGTATTTGATTTCCAATATTTTGTTGACTTGACACTTGTTAGAAGCATGAGCTGGAAACAGCATGGTGGCTATGCTGGATGATTGTAGATGTAGGCATCTCGCACATAAACTGATGCAGCACTAAAATGTTTCTGCTTGCTATAATTTTAGCAGTTTTAGAGTTGCATTTTGTGATTCAATGCATTATAATCAATGGAATTTGTTCTTTGGTTGCCCCTATTTAGTTTGCCCTTTTCTACTTCTCTTTTATCATGGTGGAATGTTTCTGTTTTATACTTCTGCTACTTGTACTGAAGCTATAGATTTAATTGCTCAAAGGAAATACCATGGAGAAATTGTCCTCGAATTAAGATTTTGGAGTAAATAAAAGTGAATGTTTTTGTAGGTTGGAACCGTTGTTACAAACGCCTTGATAAATGCAAAGAAAGCTGTGGACAAGTCTGCTACCGGTGAGGTTGAAAATGTCCCTGTGCTATCTACCAGTGTGGCTTATGGTGTCTATATGGCTATTTCTAGCAACCTTCGGTATGTGAAAGCAGAATACTACCCTCTTTTTCATGTCTTTTCTTGTCTAATGGCTTTATATTTTTCAACATATCTTGTTCAGTTTTATCATGTGGTGTAACAGGCAAATGAATTAATGTTTTATTTTCATAATGTTCATACATTTGCATACATATCACCTTTAGGTGCATTATAGGGCATTACAGGCATGAGTAATTGTCATGGACTTTGTTCCCATCCTCCTTTTAATGTTTTTCCTAAATATTTATTCCTTCTTTTTTCTTCCCTCTGTAATTTTTAAGACTGTAAACTCCTTGTATTCTCTATATGTTTGTTATTGATCGTTTATGTGAATTAGTGTGCCTCTCGATGTGTGTTAGTCCTAGCCAATACTAGGAGAAAGAATAATTTGTTTCGGAGTTATACTACTCAAGTCCTCTTGGAGCTCACCTCTTCAGGAAATATGAAACAGAAATCCAGCCTTTAATTGCTATATCCATATTCCTTGGTTCCTTTTCTAGTGTTGGATGATACTTGTATGTTGATCCAAAGTTGAAGTCTTATTAGTCTTATTAACAATTATTGAAATCAGCTTTACAATCTATTTGAACAAAAAGTAGACATCCAAACCATCTTTTTGAACAAAAATATTTGGGAGTGCCAACTTCTGGTGTGGTGTTCTTCATGTTACCAAATTCAAGGTAGTCATTGAGGCTCTGTCTTCCCAAATGACATTATTATTGCGGTTTTTCTTCTATAGATACCAAATATTGGCTGGCGTGATTGAACAAAGGATTTTAGAGCCATTGTTGCACCAACATAAGTTATTTCTAAGTGCAATTTGCTTTGCTGTGCGGACAGGGAACACATTCTTGGGTTCATTACTGTGAGATTCTTCACCTTTTCAATCATTTTCATTATTCCTCTTCCTTTGACTATATTCCATCATCTCATTGCCTTGTGCAACTTTGAATTTGTTTTACAGGTGGGTGGATTATGCTCGTTGGGTTGGAGTTCAGAAGGCACATGAAGTAGAAGCAGAAGCATAAGTTTTGCTTTCTCCTTTCTTTTCTTAAAGGGTATTGAGTTCAAGGAGTGATTTTGAGGATGCTTCATTAGTTGACATCACAAAGTAAGGTCAATTCAGTGAGTTCAAAAAGGGATAAAACCTCAGCCCACTTAGATTTGATTGGTACCTAAATGTTTGTTATTCCAAGCTTCCATCTTATACTATGATTTATGTCCATGGTGAACTTTTATTGAAGTTATGTACACTTAGAGATTCAAACTGCTTGACAAAATAAGCATAGGATTTGAGATTCCAAATCAAGTGGTTGATGTATATAATAGGTGACGAACAATTTTCAGTGTTTGATGATTGGTGTAGATTTGAAACATTAAATCGATCTAGATTACCTTTGTATTGGGATATTTTCCTTTCTATAGTTTTAGTGAAGAAGTTTTCAAATGGTTGTGACCTAATTCTCTCCCCCTCTCCCGTGTTTTTCATTTGTTACCCGGGTTTTTGCTCTAGGGGATTCAGACACGGCAGATTTTGTCACTCATTCGATCTTTATTTCTTTTGATTTTTTCTAGTGCCTAAAGCATCATTTCCAAGAATTATTATGGAAAAGAAAAGTTGTAACTTCTTTGTTGGTGTAATTTTTTGCTTTAAATGTGGTCGGCGGTAAAAGGTTTCGAAGTGGCTTTCACCCAAGTGGACTGGTCCCTTAAAAACTTGGTTCTAAAGATTACTGCATTGTTTTCCACTTTTTTGAATTTGACGGAAAATATCGTATAAACTCAGTAGTGGATCAAATGTACTGATTAAAATTTGTATTTTATTTTTGAAATATATAATCTGCAATTTATATGTTACGAGTTTTAAAAGAGATAGTCTAGTCTATGAAGATAATGAGCTAATCTGCCGGTGGAATCCTTCATATGTATAAAAAAAACTCTCAATCTTTACCAATATGGGATGGTATGTCCAACTTTACTTGAGAATTCACACAAATTGTGATAATTCAATAATTCAATAAAAGTACCATCTACTAAGAGATGTCATTGGCTTGATTTACATTTCCACTTTTTATGTATAAGGAATGATGAAAAGAGAAATGAAGTGACACAAATTGTATACATGTACATAAAATTATTCTATTTAAGAAAAGAAGAAATCCTCAAAATATTTTATATTTGGAGGGGGATAAAATGAAAAAAAAAAAAAAAAGAAAAGATTTCACTAGAATAAGTGCCCTGGATTTGGAGGGGAAAAAAAAGGAAGGAAATTAGGATATTTCCCTAGTTGAACAAAATGGGTGACATTTGAAACAATTGTCGGTTTTTCAAGAAACTGAGCAAAAAGTTCACTTTCTCAAAGGATCCTTTCTAAGTATATGGTGGCCGCTAATGAAGAAGAGGAGAAGAAGAGAATAAAGGTAAAAGAAAAAAAAGAAAGAAATAAGTACTTAAAAAAACAAGAAAATGTCATATTTTAATAAGTAATATGTGGTCCGGCCTGCTCATCCATGAGATTGGGCATAGACCGCTAATGTGTGCGAGCACGTCCGCAACGTTCTTGTGGAGCTATGGGCGAGTACGTCTGTAATGTTTACTATTACCTTATGTGACATTCACATTTAATACTTAGATCTAATTTGATACAATAATATGTTAATGAGAAATGATTTTATATTATATCAAAACTAAAATATTAACATATTTAAATGTGTTTTAGATATTTTTATTATTATTACAAGGTCATTAAACTGTGTTTGTATATGTGTATATATATAAACTTAGATAATCAATTTAAAAATAAAATAAGTTAAATATAATATTTAGGGTGTACTTGGATTATATTCAGTTTTAAAAAAATATAAAATAATATTGCAATATATTTTAAATGAATAGTAAAACTATTAATATTTTACAAATAAATTTATTTATATTAAATAAATAATTGTTCAGATGTATGTTTATTTTTTTAGTAATTTAATCTTTTTTTTTTGTTTTTTACGGTCTCTAATTTATTTTTTTTTCGTTTGTTTTTGTTCCCGCCACTATAACCACGGTGAAAATTGGTGACGAAGAACACGAGAGTATAACGTGATCAAAATGTTTAAAGGTAAAAGTAAAAAAATTAGGTGGACTTACCAACCCCCGCCCCCCTCCCTAACACGAAAAGAAGCTGAGTTTTCAAAATACCTTTGTAGTTAAGGGTGTTCATTATTCGATTTAAACTAAAAAATCAAATAGAATTGATCTTAATTTTGATTTTCGATTCGATTTTAATAAAATTTAGTTCGGTTCGATTTTGGAGTTTATATAAAAATTTGATTTGATTTTCAATTTTTTAAAATAGAAAATCAAAAAATCGAATTATATTTTTAAAATTTAAAATATATAATTAATATTAAAATGTTATTCATTAATTACTTATTTTTATAAATTATGGTTTTTTTAAAAATTTCTGTTCAATTTTGAGTATTTTGGTTCTGTTCGGTTGGTTTTGTCCAAAATAAAGCCATTAATAATTGAGTTTAAGATCTTCATCTTTGCAATTTGTATCCGTGATCAAAACTTTCTACTAAAATGTTTAACCCAAATCTTTAAAATGTTAGGACTTTAATTTATATTAAATTTTATATTAGATTTGAATTGTAAAATGGAACCACACTTATTGTTCACATATAATGAGTCAATTCGGGATCTATCAAAATAGAAATAGATTGATCTTGAATAGAAAGCATACCTTTAACCGTGGCTAAATCTGCTCCAGCCACTTCCCAGTTTAGAGCGAGGACCTTAGCTTTCACTTGAGATTTTTGACCTCCTCCTTTAGCTGTCCTAGCAGGTGCACCTTTGTTCGCCCCAGCTAGGTAGGTGGTAGTTCCTTGCCCCATCTTGAATGGTTTTGGGTAGTTATTTCTCAGGTGGTTCGGATTCCTACAGTTAAAACATCTCCTTGTTGCTCTCTTGGACCAGCAATCCCTTTCTGCATGACCTCGCCTCTCACAGTTTCGACACATAGGAGCATTTGGCATAGGACTTGGTGGGATTGTCCTTGCTTGTTTCCCCTTATTTTCCCACTGCATTGGACCAGTAGATCGCTTGTTAATCGGAGGTCTCATCGGTGGTCGACTTGGTTGGCATGGTTGATTCATTAGTCGGTTCCTATTCTCATTCTTTGTTTGGGTCGCTGCGTCTACTGCAGCTGTATAAGTTGCCGGTGGAGATGGAGCCAATGTCTTCCTCAGATCCTGCCTGAGACCTTTCACAAATTGACGTGTTTGCTTCTTCTTGGTGTCCGCTTAACACTTGCAGTAATTAGATAGTTGAGTCAACCACACAGTATACTGGGCCACGGTCATCCTCCTTACTTGAGGGTTTGAAACTCATCCTCCCTTTTCTCCACTATCTATTGCAGAATGTACTCGGCTCTAAAAACCTCCACAAAGTTCTCCCATGTCTAGTCTCAATCCTCTCTCTCCCAATCCTCCTGGACTTGTTGCCACCATGCTCTAGCAGGTCCTCTCAGCCTGAATGCAGCAAACTTCACTTTTCTCCTTTCGGTGTACTACAGAGTCACAAAGATGTCGTCCATCTGCTCAATCTACTATTCTGCCTTTTCATCTTACTCTACTTCTCCCTGGAACATTGGAGGTTGGAACTTGAAGAATCGTTCTAAGGCCTCATCCTCACCCGTAGGTGCTTTCTTGTCCACCTTATCCATCTTCTCGGTCAAATTCTATAGAATAGTAGCCATCTTGTCGGAAGCTTGCCCTATAGTCATTTCTCGGGATCCTCTAGATGTCAATTCCTGATTCTTCTCGAAACCTTCCTCTACTTTTGGTCTGGACCGACGTGTCTGCTTGAACTTGGGAATTGATGACTTAATCTCTCGAACGGTTCCCCCTCACATGGCAGTTCTACGCTTCGAGGCCAACTATTTGCACCCAATACAAGGTTTATTAGGGAAAAGTTCATGACATGCGATTGATCAACTCATAAATTTGAAATAGCTTGCTATTCGATGGAAAGTAAATGCTTTGCAAATAATACTCCAAATAGAATAAATAAATCAACAAAATCATGCTTTTATTGACCAAATCCAACGTGGTACAAAATAAGGCAGTTTCCTACTAGGTAATCCTTTTTTCCATCCTTAAAAATAAAGAATAAATTCTTTTATTCATTCTTTATCCATCATTTTATCCATTCTTTATTTATTCAAAATAAAGAATAAATTCTGAATCAAATAAATAAACGAACATCCCTTTATAAAAATAAAAGATTAAGCACTAAGGTCCTAAAAACTCTAAGCTATGCTAGAGTCATTGGAATCCTCAGAAGTCTTAGAAGAAGGTTCCATCAGCCATCCTGAACTGTGATTGGGATGATCTATCACACAATCTTTTGTGAACCCAAATGATTAGGGCTTCTTCTTAGGCTGACACAAAATGTACCCCTCAACTTTTCTCCCCCTAAGCTTAGCTCTCATGTAACACCCGTACTAAAGGTAACAATAGAAGCATGTCAACACTAGGTGTCACCCCCGTCCAATTTTCCAAACAAGGGGTTTTTATAATGAAAGCAACAGGGTATACAAGGTCCAGATCCATACAACAACCCATACTGATGGTCACATACACATATATAACGAAAAATCTCATACATGAAAATTTCCATTTCACATCAGCAATAAGGCGTGTCATCCAAAAGGGGAACATCCGGACCTAAACTGCTGTTACTGTGGTATCGTCCTTCTATCCGTAGGTCTGCTCAATTCTAGATCCTACAAAAGGGTAAGATAAAAGACACGTGTGAGTAAAAAATCACCCAGTGAGTCCCGTGTGTATTAGTGCTTTATGAAAGAACAGAGTACATAAAATTTTTGTGGAAAAAGCATTTCATTTTCCATGCATTTTCTAACTGGAAACAGTTCCAAAACTCTTTAAAGAAGAGTTTATTCAGAACTCAATCATTTTTGGAAAACAGGGTTTCAGTTTCAAAATATTACCCCAATTTTCAAATCATAGGCACTTCTCCAACAAAAGGTCGGCCAGCGTGTAAAGCTCACAAGGCTTCGCCTTCGACATCACAATCTTATTGTACTAAGGACACAAGCCTATAGTACTCAACTGTGCATTTAGAATATTTTTCTTACCACCGTAAGCCCAGGGATCCCAATACCAACCTTACTTACCACAAGTCGGGGATCCTAATACTAACCTTACTCACCATTATCAATGCCAACCTTACTCACCAGGATCAATACCAACCTTACTCACTATTATCAATGCTAACCTTACTCACTAGTATTAATGCCAACCTTACTCACCGTACGACACATCTCAATGTCCTGTCACCCCGTTCGGAGTAAGACAATCCCTAGAACTAGGCCAGGTTTCTAGGGTCGTCTAACTCTAACGTAGGCTAGTACAAAGATCAAAGTCCTTACTGAGTCCTCAATGTTACCAATACTAACCTCTTCTGACTGATCATGCCAGAGGGTTACCTGATCCCGTAGGATTTTCAAAACAAACATTTTTGGGACAAAATAACATTTTCCAGAATTTGATCCCACTAAATAGCATGTCAGATCATCATTCACATTGGCTCTGCAGAGCCAATCAATTTGTACCATAGGCACTTTAGGCCAATAAAACAACTTTCGGGATCAAAATGTCATTTTTCAAAGTCAATCTCATATCGAGAGATCATTTTTCCAAAATCATGTCGAAATTGGGTAAAGAGTTCTTTTCATAAATCAAAATAAGTTTCTAGGAGTATTCGGGTCATTTTGCCCTTACTCGATCATACAAGTATTTCTAAGGGTATTTGGGTCATTTTACCCATACCCGATTTCCAAATGACTTTTCGAGGATATTCGGGTCATTTTACCCTTACTCGATTTAAAAAGTATTTACAAAAGTTTCAATAAGGGTATTTCGATCATTTGCTGAACACCCGATTCCAAAGGTTTTCATAAAACATTTCAATAAGGATATTAGGATCATTTTCCAAATAGCCAATTCCAAAAGGAGCTCATTTTAAGAAATCTAGAATTCTTATCTCAAAAGAGGATTAAATTCAAAGTTTCCAAACACATTTCCATAAAATGTTCCAATAAGGGCATTCCAATTAATTTATGAATACTCGATTCTAAAATTTACCATTTTCCGAAGATCCCAAATATTTGTTCCAAAAAGGACTAATTTCACAAAATTCATGCTTTAATAATCCATTATGGTTTCCCAAGCCAAATATGAAGTTTATTTGAGCCCAAGGTGGCATAAAAGTAATTCTTGCTCAGATAAACTTTAAATATATTCAAGGATTTCCAAAATGGTATAAAACATAACATTTCATGGAAAAGAGAAGCACACTAGCTTACGAAAGGTTTTAGAAATCAAAGGGACTCACTTTGTGTCCTAACTAACTCTTTCCGATTATGGCCGTTCAACCACCGTTTCTACCATTTTCAACGTTTCATTGGCTATTTATTGATAAACCTACACCAAACATCATTTTCGGGTCAAATCGTGTTCCGCCAATGAATAGCCAACGCCTAGCCGACATTTAGCCGACGGTTAAGGAAAATGTTCCACTTCAGTTCACGTTATTTGTTCGATTCTTTCGTTTTCCTTTTTCCACATCCTTTCTCCCTTCATATACAAGGGATTCACTTCATAATTCACATTCATTTCATCCAAAATCACACAATTATTCATCCTTAAACTCATCCATTTTCGGACTAAATTTCTGGAACTTTATTATTTGACGCACGATTTTGTTTCGCACATAACATTCAATCCACAACTCCGTTTCACCCTTTTTCAGTGTTCTGGTTCCCATTACACACTATTGGGTAAAAACAGCCCCAGTAGTTTTGGTTCAAATCCACTATTCATGCTTTTCTTTGTTCTCCTTTAGTCTTTAACATTTTGGAATCATTAATTCATTCAATTATCCTTCAAATCTTCTTTAATTCCATAATTTCCAGATTCCAATAGCTCATAAGAGATATACCTATTCAACATAAATTCATCTTTTCTAATCAAAGCAATTATAATACATTTGTTTCCAACCAAGTAAATTCCACTTTTTTACCCTACTTTGATAATCTCTTCCTCCACCGAAAACTACCCTTTAAACCACCCTAATTATTCAGTTCTTCCTCTCACAAAGCATCATTCAAATACCCTTAGGCATCCAGCACATATACAAGCATATACAAGGTTCATACACAAAAGTTCACAAACCCTAACTTTGATCCGAAATCAAGACATGAAATTCATGTTAAAATTCACATCAACATAATCATCATTCACCCAACAACAACTTTAATTCAATCAAGGTAGGGTTTTACCTTGTATTTGAGGCTATTTGAGTTGATTTTGCTCCAAGAACTCTTAAGACATCACCTAGCACACCAAGAACACACACTAGCCTTTTTTTTTTTCTCTTGTTTGATTTGTTTTTCATTTCTCTTTCTTTCCTCCCTTATAGCTGCACGAAATTTGGCTATTTTTACAAAATTTCCACCACCATTTTCTGGTCAAAATTGTGACCAAATTGATCACCCATTGTGGCTAACTTTACACATGTCATTTTCTCAATTTCCTACCATTTTCCTTATTATTTCTTAAGCTTATTTTATAAGATTTTCCAATTACATAATCCCATAAATATTTCACTCCTCTAATGATATTTTAACACTTTTTTCCATCCACCAATCACAAAATTCCTCACGCACCATTTTTAACCGCGATTTTCTATTTTCCTCAGAAATGACTAAAATTGGGTCCAGAATGGAAAAATATTTTATTTCACCATTCTGCTCCAAAAATTCCACCGAATCCATTTTTAATACTTAAATTCTTTAATTCCTTCTCAATTTGGTCAAATTCGCTGTCAAAGTCACTGGCGCGGTTAAAATGACGAAAATACCCCAGATAACCCGGATAACATAATTCGCACCAAAACATGCGTTTCATTGCACTGATCAATTTCACTTCTTAGTGTATCCTCAAATTCTTAGTTTATTAATAATAGTAACCTTTCGAAGATTTAGGGTACGGGTAGAACAAATTTAGTAATTACTTCTAGGTCCCGACAAAATATTATTATACCAAAATATTTATCTCATTACACCGATCAACTTTTGTTCTGGCCATTGATACAAATTCTCATCCTATTACAAGTAGTAGCCAATCAAAAAGTGCGAGGTATTATATTCTCCTCTTCTTACAAAAAATTTCATCATTGAAATTGACTTGTACTTGGAATAATTCTAGATATTTTTTCAACATCTTTGTTTCCGCTTCCCAAGTTGCATCTTGCACTGGGTGATGATTCCACAACACTTTTACAAGTGGAATTTTCTTATTCCACAATTCCTTTTCAGTATACTCCAAGACCTTTATAGGCTTTTCCTCATATTTCGAGCTTGGAGTTATCTTCAAGAATTCATGATCTCATTCTACAAATTCTAATCTCTCTTACGTCAATTCGTATAACTTTTCTGTCTACTCTGAGCCGCCTCCTTTTGCACTAACCTTTGCAACTCTTCACCTTTTTCTTGCTCTTCCTTCAATTATTGTAGGAAAGCAGGTTGAATAGAAATATTACTCAGCTTTATTTCTCAATCTACTGTAATTGTCCCCAATTCTAGAATTCATATTATCTGAAGAGTTGATAAGTTCGCCTTCCTACTAAGGGCATTTACTACCGTGTTTGCCTTTCCAGGATGATACTTAATTGGACACCGAAACTCTTCCAAAAATTCCATTCATCATCATTATCTCATGCTCAAATCCTTTTAGGTAAAAATATACTTCAAACTTTTGTGGTTGGTGAAGATTTCATACTCAGCCCCATACAAATATTGTCTCCATTTCTTAAGAGTAAACACAATAGCTGCCAATTCCAGGTCATGTGTAGGGTAATTCTCTTCATGGAATTTCAATTTCCTAGAGATATAAGCTATCACCTTTCTTTCCTGCATCACTACTACTCCTAATCCTCCTTTTGAGGTATTCGTATACACCTCATAAGGTTTATCCATCATCGGCAATGCCAAAATAGGAGTAGAGATTAACCTCTTCTTCAATTCCTGAAAACTTTTCTCACACTTCTCGATCTAAACGTAAGGAACTTTCTTTTGGGTGAGTCGAGTTAAAGGTGAAGCTATCTTAGAAAATTTCTCAATAAACTTTTGATAATATCCTGCTAATCCTAAAAAACTTCGTATTTTCGTTGGAGTCTCGGGACGCTTCCAATTTGTCACCGGTTCAACTTTTTGTAGGGTCTACTATAATCCCGTCTTTGGATATCACATGTTTCAAGAATGCTACTTCTTGTAACCAAAACTCACACTTACAGAATTATGCATACAATTTAGCCTCTCTTAACTTCCCTAAGACTTTCCGAAGGTGTTGTTCATGTTCTTGGGAATTTTTGGAGTACACCAGGATATCATCTATGAATATAACCACAAAATTATCTAAGTAAGGCCGAAATGTTCAGTGTTTTAGATCTATGAACGACAGGACATTAGTGACACCAAAGGGGCCTCACTACAAACTTAAAAGGTCCATATTGTGTTAAATGTAGTTTTCGATATATTTTCTTCTCGAATTCGAACTTACTAATATCCTGCCTTAAGACTATCCCTGATAATCATCATGCCCTCTGTAACTGATCGAACAATTCATCTATTGTGGGCAATGGATATTCATTCTTTATCATCGCCGCCTTCGACCTTCGCAAATCCATACACATTTGTAATAACTTATTTTTCTTCTTAACAAACAATGCAAGTGCTTCCCAAGATGAAGTACTTGGCCAAATGAACCCTTACTCTATTAATTCCTGTATTTGTTTCTTAAGCTCTTGTAATTCTGTAGGTATCATTCTATAAGGAATTCTTGAAATTAGTTTTGTCGATGGCACGAACTCAATAGAAAATTCTACTTCTTTCTTCAGTGGCTACTCCTTTAATTCCACTGGAAAAATATCTAAACACTCATTCACAACAAGAAATTCTTTGGGTTTCTTAACCTCTCCTGGCTTATTAGTTACATAGGCCAAGTACCTAGTACACCCTTTTCTAATCATCTTCCGAGCCTTGAGTCCCAATATGTAAGCATTACTTTTCCTCCCAACCTTGTCTACAATTTCCAATATAGGTTTCCCAGGCTGACAGAATTGTACTACTTTATGTCTACAGTCAACTTAAATATAATGCTGGGATAGCCAGTCCATGCCCAAGATAGCATCTTAGCCTTCTATAGGCGGACATATCAAATCTCCCCCCAAAATTTCATTTTCTACCAAGATCTTGCATTCCTTATGTATTTTTTTCACTATTTATTTACTTCCCCGAATGGGGTATTGACAATTATTTTAGAATCAAGAAATGAATTGGCAACAAGGAATACATAGGGCTGGGGTCTACCAAGACTTTAGCATTACGATAAAAAAATAAGGAGCGTACCTTCCGCCACTGCAGTTTGGTTCTCTGTCTTCTTTAATGCCACCACCTGATCATTTACTTGGGGTCTGGGGGTTAGCTCTAGAGGAAGAAGTGATGTGTATTTATTTGGGTATAAAAATCATATAAAAATAAGCACATTCCCAATCAATTTAAATTAAAATGTTAACCCCAAATTACATATATGAGCAAGCGTAATCATCATTAACATAGTATAGGGTTCAAACGAGTGTCGATCCTCCAGGAACAAGTATGCATTAATATCTTTTTTTTTTTCATTGTTTAACCGACTCAATAAAGTGAAAAAGAAATAAAAAGGAAAATAAAAAAAAATATATACATGTCAAGGATGGAAAAATATGTAACTCAAACCATTATTTTGATATGATCTTAAAGTACCTAATCATTATCATAATTAATTATTCCCTTAGCACCATAAAGGATTAAGATAAATTCACTTATTTGGTCAATTTGTGAAATCACTATCCTCTAGAGAAATTAGCATCACTTGGTCTGTCTCAACTAATTCATCTAAAAGACGCATTAAACACAATCCTTGATTAAATTTTCTTGGTCTGGCAAATTTAAAGTATGAAATTAATCAATGAATCTTTGGTCTGACAGACATCAATTAACCTTTAATTACTCAATTATCTGCAATTAACCTCTTTGGTCTAGCAAGTTAACAGCCAATAAATATGAAATTAATCAATTACAATTACCATAAACCTCTTTGGTCTAGCAAGTTAATGAAAAAAAAAACAACTAACTAATTTCGTAATACGCTCAAGTAATTAAATACCAAGAAAAACAACCAATTAATCAAAAGATCAAATAACTCTAAAAATCATGAATACCTAAAACAATGTCAAACTACAATAAAATAATTAACATATCATTGTTCAAGAAACAGAAAACAAAGTAAAAGAAAGCACTCATAGACAAGCCTCATTCTTCTTCCTTTGAAGACATTCTTGCACAACTCTTCTTGAATTGGAGAATTCTTCCTTTGATTTGAGCGATGTTCTATGATGACCAATGAATTCTCTCTCTTTCTCTTGTGTTTTTCATCTATTTATAAGTTTAGGAACTGCATAAACTTGTTGGTGTAAGGTTCTTGGCCGAGTAGAAGTAGGAAGATACTAAAACTCCACAGATTACCAAAAACTACATGAAAAATCAAGATCCCGTCTTTTCTTCAGGGCACAGCCAGCGCCGCCTAGGCTACTGGAGTCGGTGCTGGTTGTGTTCTGTTTCTCTAGTTGTTTGTCGATTTTTTTCTTGATTTCCACGTAATGTTGTCCAAAGTGCAGCCGGCGCCGCCTTGGCTATTGGAGCCTGCGCCGGTTAAGTTCTGTTCGGTCTTGGTTCAACAATTTTTCGTCGCCTTGAAGTTCATGCCACTAGCACATGGCCGGCACTGGTTCCTCTGTCTTGGCCGGTGCCGCCTTTATTCTATTTTGCGACGTTTTTGCTTCGTTTTACCCCTAAAATCTGAAATAATGCACATAATATCTTTCCAAGCGTAAAATCTCAAATATGAAGGAATATGGCTAGTTATTAAACAAAATATATCACAAAGGAACCTCAAATAACTAGGAAAAATATAACTAATTTAGCCCCTATCATATTCCCCCGCACTTAGCTCTTTGCTTGTCCTCAAACAAAGTATTAAAGATAAGTAGGAAAACACAAGATTTCATCAAATCACTCAATCAATTTCAAAACGATATCTTCAACGCTTTCTTCATTCAAGAACATAAAACACATGCTATTACATCTTTCACAACAAATGCAAGACTTGTGTAAGTGAATAATGACTTAGTAGAACCATCCCAATACTTGACAATATTCTCAAACCATTGGAAAGAATTTAGTTAAAAAAGAATTGCATTCCATAAGCTTACTTTTCATAACTCTTTCCACTAATTCGAGACATATCATGATTCTACTTAGATCAAGTAGGACTTTTAAACTTGTAATGTAAGGCTAAAGGCTTATAATGTAACTTATCAAATGAAGGATATAGGAAATTCAAATGTCAAAGAAGACGAGAGTTTGCAAGAAAAGGATAAACAAAATGTATCAATAATTTCCAACTCTTCTTGCTCTTCTATTCCAAGATAAATCAAAACCATAACCTTATTTAGCAATTACAGTTCAACTCAAGCAAATCTCGCATTTTTTTTCTTTTTCATCAACTCTTCTCTATGGTTTTCACAAGATCACTCAAATTTTCAGCAATGGTGTCAAAGACATGTCATGAACTCAATTTTTTACAGCTCAATCACCTTTCCTTTTGTGATCTTTCTTTTTGTTTTTTCTTTCAAAAAATTTTTTCTTTTCTTTTCTTTCTTTTTTTTCTCTTCTTTTGTCTTTCACTGCTGCTTTCTTTTCTTTCTCATTTTCGTCCTTTCCATCTTTTCTAGCAGCTTTTTCTTTTCGTTTCTTGTGTTCATTCTTTCTCTTCTTTTTCTTCTCTTTCCCTGCTTTCTTTTCTCTTTCCAGCTCAACTCAACTCTTGATACATGACTGCAAGTAACGAGTCATGATCTTTCTTCAAGTACTCTCCCTCAACATTCTCGTACATATACTTTTGTCCATCAAGAGCATAAAGATTTGAAAAGTTATTCAAACTCTCAAAAACAGCAATGGACAAAGTATTGTGACGGGTTTTAAAGAAAGAAATCAACAATTTAGGCTCAAAATAGGCACTAAGGATAATATAAAAATAGGTAGGCCTGAAAAGCTCAAACTATCCAAAGAAGGCCTATTACCGTCATCCTTAAGTTAAATCATGATTGTCTTTCTTATTTCGCCTCGAGAGGTATTTAAGTAAGTTCTAGAATGCTCCATTAATTTTAGTAGAAAAACAGGATTAAGAATAATGTAAAGCATTTGATCAAGAACTACTTCGTCCAAGTGCATGCAAAAAGTCATGCATAAGCCATAAATGATCTAGAACATATGCTCTATAATCCATCATAAAGACATGCACTAAAAATATAGCTTGAAATCTCAAAGAAAGTCAGAAAAAATTTTGAAAATTTTGCTCGTTGCTCATAAGAAGGATTTAGTATATGCATAGAAGAATTTTCAATCGAATCACTCCCCCACACTTAAACTGGACATTGTCCTCACTTGCCAAATAAATATAACAAGAAATAAACAATGCCATGAGATAAAAAATATAAAAGGAGATGAGATAAGAAAGTCAATATTTCCATAGATGGGGCAATGTGCTATACAAGATTGGAATGCTTGAAGAACGAGGCATTGTCAAAGTACCTAAAAAGAAAAATACAAAAGAGCACACTAAAGCATAAAAACTAGAAAAGAAAATTAATCAAAAATAAAAGAAAGAAAATAGTACAATAAAGGAAAGAAATCAACAACTAACTAGAAAAGGCATTAAAAGAGAAAAGAAAAATAAGAGTGATCAAGGAGAGAGGCACAATCAGTCCTCCTCCACATCATCAGTATCATCATCATTATTAGCGGGTGCAGAAGTTCCCTCACCACCATAGCGCCCGGAAGAATGCTGCCTCAATTTCGTCAATTGTTGCTCTATAGTAGTTTGCCGTCTCACCAAGTCATCCATAGATCCCTGCAAGCGTAGGAGCAACTTTGTTTGCTGGTCTAATCATCCTAGCATGGTAGTCTCAAAGTTAGTTCGGGGTTGAGACTGAGAACGGCTAGCTCGTGCACGTGCCGGTGGTGGTGGGTGCTCCTCCTCCTCAGTGGGTGGCCTAACTTGTCCGGGATGTCTGACCTCATGTAGGGTTAGCCATGTTTTCAATTTTGGGTTGTACTTGTACCCACAACTTGTCAATGTTTGTTCTGTCACCATATCGTGCTCAGTGGTAGCCTCTATCAGTTCTCCCTCAAGACTAACACCAAAATCTTTCAGAATTTTCATTATAACTAGGGGGAAGATGAAGGCTTTTGTAGAGAGATGGTGATGAACCACATCCCTAATGGATTGTGTGATCAAGGGTGCAAAAGGGATAGGCAGAGTGTTCATCATCCTATGCAAAATATAAGTGTCAATGAGGCGAGTCTCATTAAAACCACTAGCCCGGGGTACAACATTGAACCCAAACATATAGACTAGAGCTCTAAAGTTGGCAATAAGATCATTTTTTGAATAAAAACTATTGGCTTGAAAGACATTATACTTATACAACCCTAGAGTGGCTCTAGTCCCTCGGGCATCTCAATTAGGGTTAGAAAGAATCTTTTGATTGTTCACATCTATCCCTTGCCATGAATCATTATCAAACACCTGGAGAAGGTTAGCTAAATGATTTTGTGTGATGACAATGGGGATTCTATTCACTCTCATTTCAATATGGGGAAGGTGTTTATTGCCATTGTCAACTATATTAGCATAGAATTTCTTGATGAGCACTGGACAATACTTCCATTGCAGCTGTACTATCGAACTTCATTCTAGCCTTCTAAACATCATTCCTAACTTAAGGGCACGGTCTAGGATAGGTGCCAAAGTACGTTCTACAATGATTTTATTGGATGCTCTCCTATTATACTATTCCTCACAAGATGGATCGATAAACTCAGTTGGTCTAAGGATCAAAGGATCGACTGATGAGGGGTTGAGGAAGAAGAATCTCTTGCCCTTTTAGAGGAATGACCCCGTGCTCTAGATATGTTATCAAGTAAGGAGTGGTGAAAATAGGAGGATAGAACAATTGAGCTCAAAGACGTAACACGTAGTGTAACTTCCCTTTGCAAACACAATCCTCAACTCTCACTAAACCCTCAACCAATCTCACAACCACAAAGCTCAAACTCCTTCAATGTATATCACACTCCAACCAACAATCAATTCAATCCCCTCCAATCAATTCAATATAACCTACAACAACATGTAAAGTTCACTGTAAAGTATAAATGTGTTGAATATCCCCAATGCATTCAAGTAGACATGATCATGTTAATGAAGGAATTATCATGGCATTATGTGATAAACAATTCAAGTTCCATATGTAGTCATTATTCAACCATCATGAATAGCCACAATTCTAACCTTAGATATAGGCATGAAGTGCCTAATGATCATGTGCATGAATCAAGTATCCAAGAACCATTAACTCCTAATCCACTCAAACTCATAAAACTCAAGGAGTAATGCACAATTAAAGATAACATCAACAATCCCAATTTTCGGCCAAAATTGTCCCTTAAATTAGAAAAAGTCATCTACACCATTTTAACCGTAGGAATTGAATAAAAATCATACTTTTATGCTTGTGTATGCATGGGCAAGCAATAGATGTAAGCTTTTTGCAGAAATCCAAGCTCCTTGCTTGTGGTTTGAAGGTGATGTTGTTATGAAAAATGGAAGATTTTGAGATTTCTGATCTGTAGGATGAACAAAAGAAAGGTAGATAGATGTTATAGAAGTGATTAAGAGGTGAAAAATCAATTTTTTTGGAAGTTGGGGAGGTGAAGCCAGCGCGGGTTAGAGAGGAATTGAGAGGGAAGTTGGAGATTTTGAAGAAAAAGTGGCCAAAATGGCCTATATGTGCATTTTACCCGATAGGGACCGGCGCTGGTCCTAGCCCTAGCCGGCGCCGGTTGCATTCTGTATGGTTCTCCATTTTTTAAAAATATATTAATAAAATGTTGAACACATAATAATGATGAATAATGCACTCTAATTTATGAAAAACAATCAATCAAAACGACAGAAATAAAAATTGTCTCGATCACAAAACTGAAAGTAGAGTAAAAGAAAAAGGCTTCTATGTTTTCCACAGTTTTGATCTCGTGGATTTTTCTCAGTGTTTCCTGGCAATGTCCTGACTTGATGATCTCCCAGTAATTTAGCCAGTTGACCAATTTGATTTTCTAGGTTGCGCATGGAGGCCTCGAGGTCTTTTGTTGTAACGTCGACCCCCTGGAACTTAGTCTCCGTTGTACTTATCAATTGGCTAATCAATTCCTCTAATGGTGGCTTGGAAGGTGCTGCATTTTGTTCATGGGGTTTTAGTTCCTTTGATTTCCTCCAAAATTGAAAGAACCCTTCCTAGGTTGATTTCCATTACTCCAAGAGAAATTAGGGTGATTTCTCCAACCAAGATTATAAGTAGAGCTATAAGGGTTGTTACCTGGTTGGATATTACCTGCAAAGGCCACTTGTTCTGTGGTTTCTTGGAGTGACCCCATGTTTTGGCATTCATGATTAGGGTGTCTCTCTCCATAGAAATCACAACTTACGCCTATTACCTGGCCTTGAGGCATCACCATTTGTTCCATCTTCTGGGTTAAGACATCCACCTTAGCCTCTAATGCTGCCACAGTATCTACTTTGTGTACTTCTTGCACACGAGCTCTAGACCTTGTACTTCCCCAAGAATAATTATTAGAAGCCAGATTCTGAACAAGATTGAATACCTGTTCTGGGGTTTTATGATTGATGGAATCCCCTGTAGAGGAGTCCACCACTTGGTGTGTTGTGAATGTGAGGCCATTCAAAAAGATTAACATTTGCATTCCTAGCTCAAATCCGTGGTGTGGGTATTTTCTTAGCATCTCCTTGAATCTCTCCCAACTTTCATACAAAGGCTCAGAATCTAATTGTAGGAAGGCAAAGATCTCGTTCCTAAGTTTGGCTGTCCTAGCTGGAGGAAAATATTTGGCCAGAAAATTTTCAGCTAGGGCATTTCAAGTAGTGATGGAGCTCGTAGGTAAAGACTTTAACCAAGATTTGGCTCTATCTCTCAAAGAAAAGGGAAAAAGTCTTAATTTTATGGCATCCTTAGAAACACCATTCATCTTAAATGTATCACAAATCTCAAGGAAACTAGCTAAATGAGCATTGGGATCTTTTTCAGATAACCCGTTAAATTGAACCATGTTTTGAACTATCTAGATAATATTAGGCTTTATTTTAAAATTATTTGCATCCACCCTAGGCCTAGTGATACTCGAGCCTGTGCCTGAGATTGTGGGTTTCACAAAGTCATCCATAACCCTCCGATCATTCCCAGCATTGTTATTTTGAGCACCCTCCATGTCGATGATTAAGTTCTTTTGGATTGTCTGGTGGATCTTTGACAGTGTCCTTCCGATTTTAGGGTCAAAATCGACTATCTCGTCTTCAAATTTTCGGGTCATGTAGCAATGATAACACTTAAGAAAACGAGAAGCAAGTTAAATTAAAACAAAATTAAAAGATTATAAAGTTAGAAAATGTTAGTCAAAGTTAGTCGGTTAGGTTACAAGGGTATACAAGACACACACAAGATACAAAAGATAGCACCTTTTTGTGAAAAGAACAATTATACATAGTTAAATCAACAAAATCCAAGCTTTCATACTATTGTTCCCCGGCAACGGTGCCAAAAACTTTATGTGTATTTATTTGGGTATAAAAATCATATAAAAATAAGTACATTCCCAATCAAGTTTAAATTAAAATGTTAATCCTAAATTACAAATATGAGCAAGCGTACTCATCATTAACATAGCATAGGGTTCAAACGAGTGTCGACCCTCCAGGAACAAGTATGCATTAATCCATTTTCTTTCATTGTTTAACCGACTCAATAAATTGAAAAAGAAATAAAAAGAAAAATAAAATAAAATAAAAGAAAAAAAAATATATACATGTCAAGGATGGAGAAGTATTAAATTCAAACCATTATTTTGACAAACATGATTTTAAAGTACTTAATCATTATCATAATTAATTATTCCCTTGGCACCATGAAGGATTAAGATAGATTCACTTCTTTGGTCAATATGTGAAATCATTATCCTCTAGAGAAATTAGCATCACTTAGTCTGTCTCAACTAATTCATCCAAAAGACGCATTAAACACAATCCTTGATTAAATTTCCTTGGTCTGGCAAATTTAAAGTATGAAATTAATCAATGAATCCTTAGTCAGGCAGACATCAATTAACCTTTAATTACTCAATTCTCAGCAATTAACCTCTTTGGTCTAGCAAGTTAACAGCTAATAAATATGAAATTAATCAATTGCAACTACCATCAACCTCTTTGGTCTAGCAAGTTAATGAAAAGAAATAACCAATTAATCTCGTAATACGCATAAGTAATTAAATACCAAGAAAAATAACCAATTAATCAAAAGATCAAATAACTCTAAAAATCATGAATACCTAAAATAATGTCAAACTATAATAAAATAATTAACATATCATTGTTCAAAAAAAAAAGAAAAGAAAACAAAGTAAAAGAAAGCACTTATAGACAAGCCTTCTTCTTCTTCCTTTGAAGACCTTCTTGTATAACCCTCTTTGAATTGGAGATTTCCTCATTTGATTTGAGCGATGTTCTATGATGACCAATGAATTCTCTCTCTTTCTCTTGTGTTTTCCATCTACTTATAGGTTTAGGAAGTGCCTAAACTCATTGGTGTAAGGTTCTTGGTCGAGTAGAAGTAGGAAGATACTAAAACTCCACAGATTACCAAAAACCGCGTGAAAAATCAAGATCCCATCTTTTCCTCAGGGCACAGCCGGTGCCGCCTAGGCTGTTGGATCCGGCGCTGGTTATGTTCTATTTCTCCAGTTGTTCACCGATTTTTTTCTTGATTTCCACGCTATGTTGTCCAGAGTGCAGCCGGCGCCACCTTGGCTACTGGAGTTGGTGCCGATTCGGTTCTGTTCAGTCCTGGTTCAACAATTTTTCTTCGCTTCAAAGTTCGTACCACCAGTGCATGGCCGGCGCCGGTTCCTCTGTCTTGGCCGGTGCTGCCTCTATTCTGTTTTGCGACGTTTTTTCTTCGTTTTACCCCTAAAATCTAAAATAATGCACAGAATACCTTTCCAAGGGTAAAATCTCAAATATGAAGGAATATGGCTAGTTATTAAACAAAATATATCACAAAGGAACCTCAAATAACTAGAAAAAACATGACTAATTTTGCCTCAATCAAGAAGCTTATCCTAGGTTGCTGTGAAACCCCAGTCAAAACCAACCTTAGAGTAAGGGGGTTGGGATGCATATCATACTTTGTTGCATGATTAAATATATTTTTATATGATTTTATGTGCCTTGAATTTGAGTTTTAATGTCTTGGAGGCTTGTTGGTGAGTATTGAGAGAGAAGGGCAAAATGGTAATTTTTGCTTGAGGTGAAAATAGGAAGATAGCATGAGGATTAGATAGGAAATAGTTTTCTAGTAAAAAATAATAATAAGAGTTGTTGTGGTTTAGTGATTAGAGCTTTGAGATTAATTCTTGAGGTCTTGTGTTCAAATTCCATCATGGGAGTTTTAGCTTGGTTAAATTTTATTTTTGCTTGGGAAGTAATAATTTCAGCCTTAGGTGCTTAGAATAGGGTAGTGATGATGTCCTAAGAGAGACATGTTAGGAGCATCCTCATTCTACTCCCTTGGCCTATTCGAATTTCCTAAGAGGGAATTCATTTTCCTTGATCTTTGATTTTCCTTATTTCTCAACTCATTAGTTTGATCAAGTTGTTCTAGCCATTTTCTTTTCAGAAATTTCAGTAAAGTGCTGTGGCTTTGTAGGATCAAAATGTCTTGGTGAAAGACTTCTTATGGTCTGAAAATGTGGAAGAGTTGTGGGAAATTCCAAGAGGAAAAATCCCTCTAGTGAGCTTGCTAAAAATTCACTCTAGCTAGTTCATCTTCCTTCTTGGAATGAACTAAAATTCTTCAGCTTATTGTGCCATCAAGGTGTCGAGATTCTTAGCTAACATTCCCTCCCAAATGTTGCTAGAAAAATGGTCTTTTGGATCAGCTTGCAACCTGAATTCTTTGGCCATTTTCGGACTACTC
This sequence comes from Voacanga thouarsii, assembly GCA_026120185.1. Classification (NCBI taxonomy): domain Eukaryota; kingdom Viridiplantae; phylum Streptophyta; class Magnoliopsida; order Gentianales; family Apocynaceae; genus Voacanga; species Voacanga thouarsii. The sequence goes on along the minus strand of JANUWF010001905.1, from coordinate 1,550,602 downwards.
AAAGCTGGAGCAAAACCAGGAAAAATTCCTGGGCAAATCGCAACTTTGAGAGTCCAAAACCAAGCTGTTTTCTTCCAGATTTTGTTCAGCACCTTAGCCATGTTTTTCCTCCATGAAGATGGCTGGAAACTAGCCCTGAAAGCTCCTAAAATTCCCCTTCAAACTCTCTGCAAGTTGGCTGGGAAATGGCTACCGAAAAGCTGTCCAGGAATTCCAGCCAGCGAAAATCCTGTGCAGTCCAAACTGTCCAGCTTTGTTTCCTAATTCTCTTCCAGCCAAAATCCCATCCTTGTTCTGTATAAACCTCCCTTAAACCTTCAGTAACTAAGCTCCATTATTCCCCTAAATCTTCTGCACGAAATTCAGACATAGTTGCTCGAAAATCTCTCCAACAAATCCCTGCAATCATGCTTGATTGATTACCAAAATTTCAGCCACCATAGTTTAGCAACCTTCCATAATATATCCCTCAAATAACCAGAATTTTTCTTCACCATTATGCTCCCTCTTTTCGGCCACCATAAGCTTCCTTAACTCAGCTTTAATCCCACCGAAATTCTGCTCAAAGCAGTCGGCCATGGCAGACTTTCAAAGCTCTCCAATAATCAAGATATTCTAGGATATTTAGTTTCCAAAATTGCTTTCTAAAAATATTCTTCAAGGATTTTAACAACTATCCTTTCATTTTCCCTTCCAAATCAGAGAATCATCTTCCTAAACCCTACAGAAATTCTGCCAGTCCTAGTTCTCACAGAATTTCAGCAGCTGCAAACTACAATCTCTCAAATTCCTTCAACCTTCAAGAACACACACACTACACCAATAACACCTACTTCTTCCTTTCACCTAATACCCCTCCAAACCACTTCAAACCTTCTCTAAAATCTCCAGGTTTGACCTACTCACTGCCGTGAGTCCATCAACACCATTCTTAACATCAAACTCCACAAATTAACTCGCTAATTCGGATCAAAACCAGAAAATTCTGTGAAGGTTCAAGAACACCTTCAAGGTAGGTTTGTTCTAACAACTTCATCTTTTCCAATCTTGATCTCTAGTGAGAATATATGTGAATAGACATGCTAATGGTCTCCTTCTCTCTCTCTCTCTCTCTCTTCCTCTCATGGCCGAAACTCCCTCCTCTTGGCCGGATGGCTTCTTCTCCCATGGTCATGCTATCTCCATCTCCCTTGGACGAATTTAGGCATCTAGGAGTTGAGATCCATTCCAAACTCCTTCAAGGTATTCATCAACCAAGTAAGTGCCTTCAATCTTTCTTTTAAATCCTAGATTCATGTCTCTAGGATGATGTTGTTAGAAGGTGGATGGTGATAGGATTTGATTATGTATTGTTGAGGTTGAAGCATGAATATATATATGATTGTGAAGGAGATGAGATTTATGCATGGAAGGATTATCTTGGTTGATTGTATGAAGATTTGAGGTTTGATGCATGTCATAGGTAGTATTTGTGATGAAGTATGCTAGAGATTATGCCACATTTGGTGAATATGATTTATATGCATGTTGGATTATTGAAGCCATGATCATATTTATGCTAGTAGAGGTTAGATCATGTCTTGATAAATTTAGATCTATGCTTATATGCATGATTTGGATGAATTGATGAATTGAGGGATTGTATGTGTTCTTGATTGTGGATATCCATAGAAATTTGATCATGGCCTAGTTGTCCCTAAGCTAATTTTATTTCATGAATAAAATATTTAATGATATATGTTTTGCTAGTAATTTCAAAAAACCCTAGGAAGGGTAGATTTGGATTATTATATATATATAAAGGATATTTTAGTCAAATAAATAATAATTTTTGCTAGAAAAATAAAATATATAAATAATATTTAAAATAATGAAATCAATTAAAGCCTTTTATGGGAATGATTATAATTAGTAAAATATTTATTAAATTAAAACCCCTTAAAGGTTTACTTATTATTTTCCAAACAAGACTCGTTAAATTTATTCTCAACTAATTTTAACTATCAGTTATTTTCTAACAACTAGATTATTAATAAATCATTAGTTTACCTAATACTACCTAGGACTCTTGATCAAATAAATTCTAAATTTTTCTTAGGAAGATTTAAACTTTCAACTTATTAGAATTTATTTCCCAAACCATTAATTATTTTAAATATCAAATTAGGCTCAATCTATAAACGTATTTATTTATTGTTTAGCCTTAAAGCTTGGGACACTAGGATCATGGTAGTAGCAAGTTGAGTTGATTTAAAATTGAGGAAGTGGATTGTGGCTTGAAATTGATTGTGGTTTGTTTTTGCCATGCGAGGTTAGGTCAGCTGTTGGAGCCCTATTGTGTGAGCGAGGATCAGGTAAGCTCCTGCATAAAACCCGATTGATGTGAAATGTTTTTCTTATGGCAAGCCAAATGTAGGGTGTATGGACACTCATTTATGTCAAGGCAATCGAGGGTTAAAATCCTTTCTTATTTCAAACATTTGAATTATTTAAAAATCAATGAGCAGATTTGCCCAAACTCAAACTCTTGCTAAAACTGATTTTTACAAAAGACTTTGGAAACCCTTAAATTGCCATTTTCATGTGAAACAATGTTTGTTCATTTTATCCCAAGTGGGAAATATCGTTGAGTACTTAATATGGGTGGACTGCTAGGGCTAGTCTTTGAAGGGTTAGAGTAAGTCTCTTAGTAGGTGGCCACCTCTGAGGGGTGAGTTCTTCCCGGATAAGACAACAGTCCAGTAAGTCGTGCCGGTCTGAGCTAGCAGTGTTCTTTTTCAGTCAAGTGACTGTGTTTTGCCAAAATGGACACCCGGTTGTTGTTTGGGTATAGAGAAGGAGGAGTATCTTGCCCAGTAGGCCGATCACCTACTTTTGTCAGTCTGCACAAAGTGTGGCATTTTGACCGGCGGTATGCACAAAGTGTGGCATGCTGACCATTCGGTTATGGGGCCCAACGTGTGGTAACCCGTAATCCTTTCTTTTGAGTGGTCGATTTTATAAATTATGTAAGGCTGGAAACGCCAAAACACCACTCTTGTTTTTGACTGATGTTTATTGCTTGCCAGTGACCTCTTATAAAGAATTTTATACTTTGCATTCACGAACTATTTTCACTAAACACCCGAAGCACACATGGACTTACTGAGATTTCTGTCTTACCACCATTTTACCATGATAGCGGGGTGTTACAGTTGCCCCTTCCAAATCCTGACCTCTGTCCTTAGTTGTTGCCTCCAGGTTAACTCCATCCTCTTACCTTCTGTGAGTGAGGGCAATAGAAACTCTTGTGCCCTACCTTTCCACAATTAAAGTATTTAAAGGGGGGTTGTCCTACAATCGGGCCTGCCCTTCTTTGCATCTTCTCTTTTTCCTTGCATTGGGGCCCTACAGACCTTTTCTGACTCATACCCTAAAATCCATTTTGGTTTCTCTTGCTTGTCTATTTAATATTAGCCATTTCTGTCCCAGAGGTCATCTCTATTGCAGCATTGTAACTGGTAGGAGCCATACTTGCTGATACTCTCTTCAACTCTGGCCGTAAACCTTTCATAAAATGTCTAACCCTATCTACTTCTGAATGGACTAGAAGTAGGCAATATTTTGACAATCTAATAAATTTAGCAGCATATTGCCCTACCGTACAGCCTCTTTGCCGAAAAGCTTGAAATTCATCCTCCTTCCTTTCTATCACCTAACTGGGAATGAATTCCTTCTTAAAGCTAGCCTTAAAATTTGTCCACTCCCACTCTCATTGATTCATCTCCCTTACCCACCAGTCTTAGGCAGGTCCTTTTAATAGAAATGTAGCAAGTTGTACCTTCCTTTGTTCTGAATAATTCAAGGCTACAAAGATCTTTTCCATCTGTTCAATCCAATTTTCAGCCTCTGTTCCAAATAGGTCGCCCTTGAAACTGCAGAGGGTAGAATTTCAAATAGCTGTCATGAGCTTGATCCTAGTAAACTTCCCTTTGTTGACTTTCCCTACTCATACTCTCATTCATCCTAGCATGCTCATTTACTCTAGTGGCAATTTCAGTCAATTGTTAGATAATATCAACTATCATTTGAAAGTTTTAGAACATAAGATGGTCCAAAGTTGTAAGGTGGGAACCTTCCACATGCAGTTCTTCCACCATTGGCTCAGGCTTATTTCGAGTAGTTCGGGATGATTGTCCGGAGGTTCGCTTAGGAGGCATCTATATAGTTCATAAGATTTTACCAATATAACGATATGGCATGGCTCAAAAGCAATCATAACAATGGGCACAGTGCATATAGCAAAACATAGCATATATTCATTCTTATTTATCGCTAGTCAGTATAAAATTTGTGTGTCGAACACACAGTTATATACACTGGTTGAACCGTACATAACCTACTACATATATCTACATCTCATCCTCCTACTCATTATCATTGTTGTCTGAGATGGGAGGTCCTGAATCAGTAGAAACTATATAAGACTCCGCTGCATCAACCTCCTCATCTTCATCCACATCGGGGTGTAGCCAAGCTAATGTCTCTAGGTCTATATCTAACTCCTTCTCAGTCTCCTCAACCACAGGTACCTCTACCTTGGGTACTACCTCATCCTCTCCAGCATCAACAACATCCAAATCTAGCATATCCTCTTCTAGTACTTCTGGTACCTTCCTACCAAACACCTCTTCATTATCCTAATGGTGCAGCTCAATATCACCATCAATCTTATTAGAGTCGCCACCTGCCCCCTTATATGGCGGTGGTGTCATTTCAGGTGTAGGTATCCTCTCCACACCAAGGTCTCGGGTAAATGGAGTATCGACAGGTACGACTGGATCAAACGAGTTCCCAGCAAGATAGGATGCGTGACGGCGGCTAGGACTAGGTCTTATCACAAGAAAATATCTTGGCACACCTATTCTGTAGATCATCCTAATCTTTCCAGATTTCTTCACATCTGAGCTCTCACTCGTTTTATTCTTCTCTTCATCACTACGCTCGTTCATTAGGCACTTGTCCTATCATTCCTATCCGCTATACCTACACAGTAAAAGAGTTCTATCAATTCCTATGACAATACCACTGTTCTATAAATTTATGCTCTGATACCAATTGTAACCTCCCTACTAAAGGTAGCAACGGAAGTATATCAATACTGGGTGTCGCCCCGTCCAGTTTTCCAGACAATGGGTCTTTATAATGAAAACAACAGGGTATACAAGGTCTAGATTCATACAACAACCCATATTGATGGTCACATACACATATATAACATAAATTCTTATACATGAAAATTTCCATTTCACATTAGTAATAAGGCGCATCATCAAAAAGGGAATGTCTGGACCTCAACTGTTGTCACTGTGATATCGTCCTTCTATCTGTAGGTCTGCTCAATTCTAGATCCTACAAAAGGGTAAAATAAAAGACATGTGTGAGTGAAAAATCAGCCAGTGAGTCCTGTGTGTGCTGGTGCTTTATGAAAGAACAGAGTACATAACACTTTTGTGGAGAAAGCATTTCATTTTCCATGCATTTTCCAATTGGAAACAATTCTAAAACATTTTAAAGAAGAGTTTATTCAAAACTAAATTATTTTTGTAAAACGGTGTTTCAGTTTCAAAACATTGCCCTAATTTTCAAATCACAATCACTCCTCCAACAGAAGGTCGGCCCACGTGCAAAGCTCAAAAGGCTTTGCCTTTGACATCACAATTTTATTGTACTAAGGACACAAGCCTATAGTACTCAATGGTGTATTGTCGGAAGGGTAAGTACAAACAAGCATAATACCGAGTAATTTAGAAGGTTTTGCTTACCACCGTAAGTCCAGGGATCCTAATACTAACCTTACTCACCATAAGTCGGGGATCCTAATACCAACCTTACTCACCATTATTAATTCCAACTTTACTCACCAGTATCAATACCAATCTTACTCACCGTTATCAATTCTAACCTTACTCACCAGTATCAATGCCAACCTTATTCACCGTTATCAATGCCAACTTTATTCATTGTATGACTTATCTCAATATATTGTCACCCCATTTGGAGTAAGACAATCCCTAGAACTAGGCTAGGTTTCTAGGGTCGTCTAATTCTAACGTAGGCTTGTACAAAGATCAAAGTCCTTGCTGAGTACTCAATGTTACCAATACCAACCCCTTCTGATTGATCATGCCAGAGGGTTATCTGATCCTATAGGATTTTCAAAACAAACATTTTTGGGGCAAAATAACATTTTTCAGAATTTGATCCCACTAACTCGCAAGTCGGATCATTATTCACATAGGATTCGCAGAGCTAATCAATTCGTACCATAGGCATTTCAGGCAAATAAAACAACTTCTAGGATCAAATAGTCATTTTTCAAAAGTCAATCTCATATCGAGAGATCAATTTTCCAAAACCATGTCGAAACTGGGTAAAGAGTTCTTTTCATAAATCAAAACAAGTTTCCAGGAGTATTTGGGTCATTTTGCTCGTACTCGATCATAAAGTCATTTCTAAGGATATTCGGGTCATTTTACCTAAACCCGATTTGCAAAAGACTTTTCGAGGGTATTCGGATTATTTTACCCTTACATGATTTAAAAAGTGTTCACAAAAGCTCCAATAAGGGCATTTCAGTCATTTACCGAACACTCAATACCAAAAGTTTTCCTAAAATATTCCCATAAGGACATTTGGATCATTTTCCAAATACCCGATTCCAAAAAAAAACTCATTTCAAGAAATTCAGAATTCTAATCCTGAAAGAGGATTAAATTCAAAGTTTCCATACGCATTTCCATAAAATGGTCCAACAAGGGCATTTCAGTTAATTTATGAATATCCGATTCCAAAATTTACCATTTTCCGAAGATCCTAAATAGTTGATCCAAAAAGAACTAATTTCACAAAATTCATACTTTAATCATCCATTAAGGTTTCCCAAGCTAAATATGAAGTTTATTTGAGCCTAAGGTGGCATAAAAGTAATTCTTGCTAAGATAAACCTTAAATATATTCAGAGATTTCCAAAATGGTATAAAACAAAACATTTCATGGAAAAGAGAAGCACACTAGCTTACAAAAGGTTTTAGAAATCAAAGGGACTCACTTTGTGTCCTAACTAACTTTTTTCGTTTACGGCCGTTCAACCACCGTTTTCAATGTTTCGTTGGCTGTTTATCGATAAACCTACACTAAACATCATTTTTGGGTCAAATCGAGTTCAGTCTAAGAATAGCCGACAGTTAGCCGACATCCAACTGACGTCCGATCGACGTTTAGCCGACAGTTAAGGAAAACGTTCAACTACCGTTCACGTCGTTTGTTCAATTCTTTCATTTTTCTTTTTCCACATCCTTTATCCCATCATATACAAGGGATTCACTTCATAATTCACATTCATTTCATCCAAAATCACACATTTATTCTTCCTCAAACTCATCCATTTTCGGACTAAATTTATGGAATTTCACTATTTGACACATGATTTTGTTTCGCACATAAATTTCAATCCACAACTTTGATTTGGCTCTATGATATATCAAAATGACTGTAAAACTCTTAAATTTAATTTTGTATGAGCCCTATTTTAGTGTTCTGGTTCCTGTGACTTGCTACTGGGCAAAAACAGCCCCAATAGTTTTGGTTCTAATCCACAATTCATGCTTTTCTTTGTTCTCCTTTAGTCTTTAACATCTTGGAAGCATTAATTCATTTAATTCTCTTTCAAATACTCTTTAATTCTACAATTTCCAGATTCTAGTAGCTCACAAGAGATGCAGTTATTCAACATAAATTCATCTTTTCTAATCAAAGCTAATATAATCCATTTGTTTCCAACTAAGTAAATTCTATTTTTTTAACCTACTTTGATCATCTATTCCTCCACCAAAAACTACCCTTCAAACCACCATAATTATTTAGTTCTTTCTCTTAGAAAACATCATTCAAATACCCTTAGGCATCCGACACATACACAAGCATATATAAGGTTCATACACAAAAGTTCACAAACCCTAACTTTGATCCGAAATCAAGACATGAAATTCATGTTAAAATTCACATCAACATAATCATCATTCACCCAAAAACAACTTTAATTCAATCAAGGTAGGGTTTTACTTTGTATTTGAGGCTATTTGAGGTGATTTTTGTAACACCCCCTACTACGTACCCACGAAGGGCGGGGATGTTGCCCCGTCCCGAGGATAAGGGGTCTTTAAAATGACGTACATAATATAAAGATGAACCAAGATGTTAAACCTAGATAAAGAAAGGGAAACTCTTACTACATTAGAATCAAACTTAAGCAAAACCAAACAAATGCAAACATCGGTTCCAAAAACATAAATAAACATTTGTCTCTCAAAACATAAATAAAGTAATAAAAGCTCCAACTATTACACATCCCGCTCGCTCAGCAATATCAATCTCCTAAAAACATGATATAAAAACAGTGTGAGTTTAACATCTCAGTAAGTCCTGTGTGTGCACATGGTACTTTGAATAGTTCATGTATGCATAGCTGAAAACATTTGCAAAAATATTTGGCAAGTCATAAATAATTTCTCTTCGCAAGGAGTGGAGTTTTCTCATTGTCACACTTTGTACAAAATAAATCATCCACTCGAAGAACCAGTCACGGCGCCACACTTTGGGCCCCATGATGAGAGAACGGTCAAGGCACCACACTTTGTGCACCTTGACAGGATCAGATTACCACACTTTGGGCATTTTGATCAAAGGTAGGTGTATGGCCCACCGGGTGAGATACTCCTCCATCTCTACACCCAACAAAACCATCTGGGTGACCATGTCGGGAAATAATATCTTACCAGGTACAAATGCTAGCTCAAACCGACCTAACTAGCCAATATTATTGCCTTTTCAAGCAGAGCTTATCTTTTGGAGGTGGCCGCGTGCTAGAAGACTCACTCAAGCCCTCTAAGACTAGTATTGTTAGCCTACCCTTATTGAGTACTTAACGAATATATCCGTCAATTCCTGATTCACAATGATTCCATACCTTGGCTTTGTAAAACGTGGTTTTCTTTTAAAAGAGTTTTCTAAAATGTTTAAGAGCAAGAACAGTTCTTGATAAAGGCATTAGTTTGACAAAACCATTTAGAGAATGAACATCCATGTTTACAACCCAAATAATCACAGTTCAACAATAGCTTCATAGCTTTACAACATTTGACTTGCCACCATAAGCATTTAACAAAAGAGTTTATGCAAGGATTTACTTGGTATGCCTTAGATAAACAAGACAAAAATCAACTGCTTGCTTCCTTCAAATAACCTCCTGATCTAGAATCATATAATACCATGATCAGGATCTCAATTATCTCAAGCATGCATATAAAATCACTTATTCCCATAAACAAATCATGACCTATCATCTATCTTCAAATAAACCACCCATTCCTTGAAATAAATATACCATGAACATATACCCATCAAAGACATGTGTAATATGACAAAAAGGTCTTGACTTAACCATCAAAATTCACATCCACCATTATATCAACAAAACATAACATCGCTATCTATTGCACATGCTTAACACAATACTCATCTCCAAAAATTCATCTATCCCAACTAAACATATTCATCATGCTATTATACTTCCGTAGACATCATCAATCACATTAAATCTAAATTTCGTCATCAAGGGTAAGAATTCCTTTACCTTACAACCACCGGATTAACAAGGTCAAGACGCTCCTAGGATGATAGTCGTGAGCTCACTTGTGAAGAAGGGAAAGCTACCTTCTTTAATTCCTCTTGATCGAGAGTTAAGGAAAAAAAAAAGAAGAATGAAATCAGTCCCTATATGGCGTGGTTCAAGGGAAGAAGAAGAGAAGAATCAATGGAGGAAAGGAATCAAGAGGTTGGGAGGACTTTTGCTTACCTTAGGGTGTGTTTGATTTTTGCCTAGTGATTGCTCTTGTGTTTTTCAAAAATTGCAGAGGAGAGTTGCTGGAAATTTTCGTGCAACAAGGTTGGAATAGCCAGCTGATTTGGTTTAGGGTTAGGAGAGTTTGATTTAGGGTTTAGAAGTTGATGCTATAAAGGACTCCTAATGGTTCTAAACTCCTTTGGCAGCAATGGCGAAAATTAGGTAGCTTGCTGTACCTGATTGTTGGCCGAAATTAAGAGAGGTTAAGAGGAGAAAAGCAATTTGAAATTGCTCTCCTAGGTTGGCCGAAACAGTGCACAAGGGAAGGGTTGTGTGTGTTCAAGTTTTTGACCAAAACAAGAAGGAGTTTGTGTGGGTTTTGACAACCAAAATTCTGCGCAAGAAGGGTGTGTGTGCTGTGTGAAAATTATTAAGCAAAAGAGAGAAATTCTGTACTGATTTTTGGCTGCTGTTTTGACGCAAATCTGAGAGGAAAAAATGAGAGTTTTAGGTGCTGTAGTTTGTCCTAATCAACAAGGAGTTTTGGTGTGCTTTGGAGTCAGAATTTTGTGCAGCATGGTGTGTGCAAAGCTGGCCGAAATTTAGGAAAAAGAGGGAACAAAAATTTGATTTGTTTAGAGATAAAATAAAATCTGATTTGCTAAATGATTTAGGATAAGCTTCCCTAGTCTTGGAAAAGTTTGAGTTGAGCTAGGATTGCTCCAAAGGTGGCGGCAACAAGGCTGGAAAATTTCCAGATTTTTAGCTAGGTTTTATTTTCAAAATCAACAAAATATTTTGCTAGTAAAATAATAGATTTAATTCAAGCTAACAACATAAATCTGGTTGATTAAATACAAGCTGGAATTTAATTGCTCTTAGCTAAGATTTTCAAAAATTAAAAGGATAAAAGCTAGAATAAAATTAGTCTTTATCCTTACCAGAAATCCTTGAGTTTAGAAGATAAATATGGAGACTTATCTTGTAACACCCCGGAAAACCTAGGCTCGCCAGGGCCGGGGATGTCGCCCCGTCCAAAGGACAAGGGGTCTTTATAACTAGGTCACAAATAAAAATTGCTGAAATGAATAATACTCAAGCTAAAAGAGTTTATTACAACCCAAAAATAAATACTTCCAAAGTACATCCATGAAATTCCAAAACAAAACTCATAATTAAAATCAACCACACTCGTCTCCCAAAGCAGTACATAAAATCAAAACACATTCTCTTCCAAAGTAGCTACTCACCCACAACAGGATCAACCTGAAAACATGATAAAAGGTGGTGAGACAGAAATTTCAGTAAGTCCGTGTGTGCTTTGAGTGTTTAGCAGAAACAGTTCGTGGATGCAAAGTGTGAAATCTTTATAAGAGAAACATTGGCAAGCAATAAACATCATTCAAAAGCAAGAGTGGCGTTTTGGCTCTTCTAGCCATACATAAGTAATGAAATCAACCACTCAAAAGAAAGGGATATGGGTTACCACACTTTGGGCCCCATAATCGGTCAGAATGCCTAACACGTTGTGCAGACTGACAAAAGTAGGTGATCGGCCTACTGGGCAAGATACTCCTCCTTCTCTATACCCAAACAACCACCGGGTGTCCATTCCGGCAAAAACATAGTCACTTGACTGAAACAAAATAAACTGCTAGCTCGGACCGGCACGACTCACTAGAACTGGCATCTCATCCGGGAAGGACTCACCCCTCAGAGGTGGCCATCTACTAAGAGACTCACCCTAACCCTTCAAAGACTAGTCCTAATAGTCCACCCTTATTGAGTACTCAACGACATTTCCCACTTGGGATAAAATGAACAAAGCATTGTGCTTCATGAAAATAACAATGTGAGGGTTTCCAAAGCTTTGCGAGAAATTAGTTTTAGAAAGAGTTTCGAGTTTGGAAAAATCTGCTCATTAACTTTGGAATAATTCCAACGTTGGAAATAAAGATGAGTTCAACCCTCAATTGCCTTCAAATAAACGAGTGTCCATACACTCCATATTTAGCTTGCCATAAGAAAACATTTCACATCGATAGGTTTTATGCAGGAGCTTACCTGATTCTTGCTCACAATAACAAGGTCTCGGGCCGATGACCTAACCCCACATGGGCAAATACAAATCTTAATCAGATTCGAGCCACAATCCACTTCCTCAATTTTAAATCAACTCAATTCACTACTACCATGATCCTAGTGTCCCAAGCTTTAAGGCAAAACAATAATTGAATAGGTTTATAAGCTCAGTTTAATTTGTTATTTAAAATAATTAATGGATTAGGAAATAAATTCTAATAAGTTGAAAGTTTAAATCTTGTTAAGGAAAATTTAGAGTTTATTTGATCAAGAGCCATAGGTGGTACCAGGTAAAATAGTGATTTAATGGTAGTTTAGTTGCTAGAAAATAATTGATAGCTAAAACTAGTTAAGATTAAATTTAATAAGTCTCTCTTGGAAAATAATAAGTAAATCCTTAAGGATTTTGGTTTAGTAAATATTTTATTAAGTATAAATCTTTTTCATAAGGCTTTAATTAATCTGCTTTATTTTAGATAATATTTATTTATTTTATTTTCTAGAAAAATCATTATTTTTTTTGACTAAAATATCCTTTACATATATTATAATTCCAAATCTACCCTTCCTAGGGTTTTCGAAATTCTTTAGCAAAAATTATTAGTAAATATTTTATTCATGAAATAAAATTTGCTTAGGGACAACTAGATCATGATCAAGATTCCATGGTCATAATCAATAACATACTCAATCCTTCAATTCATCAAATCATCCAAGTCTTGCACATAGGCATAGATCTAAATTTATTATTACATGATTTAACCTCTACTAGCATAACATGATCACGGCTTCAAAATTTAATCATGCATATAAATCCTATTCACCCATGGTGACATAATCTCTAGCATGCTTCATCACAAATACTACCTATGACATGCATCAAATCTCAACTCATCATTAAATCCACCAATATAATCCTTCCATGCATAAATCCCATCTCCATCTCAATCATACATATACTCATGCTTCAATCAACAACATCACATACACAACCCCATCGCCATTCATCAACCTAGAGACATGATTCTAAATTTTAAAAAGAGGATTGAAGGTACTTACTTGATTGATGAATGACTTGAAGGAGTTTAGAGAAGATCTCAACTCCTAGATGGCTAATCTTGTTCAAGAAGGGTGGCGAAAGCATGGTCATGGAACAAGAGTCCATTCGGCCAAGGGAGGAATTTCGGTCCATGAGAGAGAGAGAGAGAGAGAGAGAGAGAGAGAGAGAGAGAGAGAGAGAGAGAGAGAGAGAAGTCATTAGTGTGATTATTCATATAGGTTTTCATTAGAGATTAAGTTTGAAGAGGATGAAGTTGTTAGAATAAGTTTACCTTGAAGATGTTCTTGTCCAGAAATTTTTGCTTTGATCCGAAGTAGCAAGATGTTTGGAGGAGTTTGATGTTAATATTGGTGTTGATGGGTTCACAGCAATAAGTAGACTAAATCTGGAGATTTTTGTGAGGGTTTGAGGTGGTTTGGAGGGTTATTAGGTGTAGAGAAGAAGTAGGTGTTCTTGGTGTAGTGTGTGTGTGTTCTTGTTGCTTGAAGAAAATCGAGAGAGAGAGGGAGAGTTTGTGCAGCTGCCAATTTTTCTGAGGGAATAGGTCTGGCCGAATTCTAGTAGGGTTTAGGGAGTTGATTCTCTGATTTGGAAGGGAAAAGGAAATGTTAGTTGTTACAATCCTTGAAGAATATTGTTAGGAAGTGAATTTGGAAAGTAGATATCCTAAGAATATCTTGATTTGTTTGGACAGCTTTGAAGTCTGCCATGGCTGATTGTTTGGACAGAATTTCGTGGGATTAATGCTGACTTATGGAGGCTTACGGTGGCTGAAAGTAGGGTGTACAATGATGAAGAAGAAGTCTGGTCCATTGAGCAAAATATTATGGAAGGTTGCTAAATAAGATGACCGAAATTTTGGAAACCAATCAAGCTTAATTGCAGGAATTTTGTAGAGAGATTTTCGGACAGGCATTGATGGAATTTCGTGCAGAAGTTCAAGGGGCCCAATGGAGCTCTGTTGGGGGAGGTTTAAGGAAGGTTTTTGCAGAAGTAGCTTGGTGTTTCAGTTGGAAGAAGAAGAGAAAACGAGCTGGACAAAAATCTGCACAGGAATTTTCGCTGAACAGAATTTTCCTGGCAGAATTTTCGTCTGCCATTTCCAGCAGGTTTGCAGCGAGGTTTGAAGGGGATTTTAGGGGTATTCAAGGCTGGTTTCCAGCCTTCTTTATGGAGGAAAAACATGGCTATGGTGCTACACAAAATCTAGGAGAAAACAGCTTGATTCGGAGCTCACAAGGCTGAATTTCGTACAGGAATTTTTCCTGTTTTACTCTAGCTTGTGCAATCCGAATTTGGGAAAGAAACTTTCAGGTTTCAACTGATCCTAAAGACCATTTTTCTGGTAGCATTTGGGAGGGAATGTGAGCTAGAATTTTCGACCTTTTGAAGGTACAACAAGCTGGAAAATTTCAGCTCATTTCATGAAGATAAATGAACTAAGTTTGAGGAAAAATTTCAGCAAGCTTTCAAGAGTGATTTTCCTCTTGAATTTTCCCACAAATCATTTACATTTTCCAAACCATGAGAAGCCTTTTACTAGGACATTTTGATCCTAAAAGACTTTAGTCCTCTACTGAATTTTCTGGAAAGGAAAAGGATAGAACACATTGCTCAAGCTAAGGAGTTGGAATTAAGAAAAGTTAAAGATCAAGGGAGAATGAATTCCCTTTTGGCATTTCGCGAAGAACAAAAGAGTGAAGTGAGAATTCTCCTAACATGTCTCTCCTAGGACATCATCACCACATTGATCTAGGCCCTCATGGCCGAAACCATCCCTTTCCAAGCAAAATAAAATTTACTCAAGCTAAAGCTTCTATGATGGACTTTGAACCTTAGACCTCAAGAATTAATTCCAAGGCTCTAACCACTAAATCACAATAACTCTTGTTGCTATTTCTACTAGAAAAATTATTTTGTATTCAATCAACAAGCTATCTCCTTATTTTCACATTCGAAAAAAATTACCATTTTGCCCCTCTCACACATCACTCACTAACAAGACTTCAAGATAATCAAAATCAAATTCAAAGCACATAGAAATCATATGAAAACATATTTGATCATGAAATAAAGCATGATATGTATCCCAACCCCCCTTACTCTAAGGTTAATCTTGACTGGGGTTTCACATATCTCCTAAGAAAATGGCAGCTGAAAAATGACTAGCTAGGGTTTTAGCTAAAATAATTCTCTAGAAATAATTAAATAAATAAAAGGGTATATCTAAAATTCTTTGAGAAATAAAATAAGATTTTTACCTAATATATTTTCTATCTCTAATATTTATCAAGGAGAGGCTTATACCACTTAAAACTCTCCAAAGTGGCGGCTAGCTAGGATTCTCAGCCAAGGCATGAAGAACTCTAGAAGGAAAATTCAAAAAGGAAGCTAAGGTTCACAAGAGGTAAGATTTGAACTCAAGTCACCAAGGGATAATTACCAGACCTAACCATTACTCCAAATCAACTCCGGTGCTAATATAACTCTAAGAAATTCTTTTCACCCTAATTCTCATCTCTCTATCTCCTCTACTAAATTTCACCTAAAGCGACTCTCAACTAATGCAAACAACACAACTATTTCTCATCAAATAAATTAATGCAAGAGCAACCTTGAAAATCACATGCACCCACGCAAGAATAATTTTAAGATATCATATGAAATGAAAAATGCTATGCAATGCATGACTTTTTCCCCCATAGGTCAAAGGTGGTTTTGGGCGGGGTATTACAATTTTTCTCTAAGAACTTTTAAGACTTCACCTAGCCCACCAAGAACACATACTAGCCTTTTTTTTTTCTCTTGTTTGATTTCTTTTTCTTTTCTTTTTCTTTCCTCCCTTATAGCTGCACGAAATTTGGCTATTTTTACAAAATTTCCACCGCCATTTTCTGGTCAAAATTGTGACCAAATTGGTCACCCATTGTGGCTAACTTTACACATGTCATTTTCCCAATTTCCCACCATTTTCCATATTATTTCTTAAGCTTATTTAATAAGATTTTCCAATTACATAATCCCATAAATATTTCACTCCTCTAATGATATTTTAACACTTGTTTCTATCCACCAATCACAAAATGCCACACGCACCATTTTTAACCGTGATTTTCTATTTTCCTTAGAAATGACCAAAATCGGGTCGAGAATGGAAAAATATTTTATTTCACCATTCTACTCCAAAAATTCCACTGAATCCATTTGTAATACTTAAAATTTTCAATTCCATCTCAATTTGGTCAAATTCACGGTCAAAGTCGCAAGAGCGGTCAAAATGATGATAACTTGGATAATATAATTTGCACCAAAACGTGCGTTTCATCACACTGATCAATTTCTCTTCTCAACTACCCTCAAATTATTATTTTATTAATTGCAGTAGCCTTCCGAAGATTTAGGGTACGGATAGAACAAATCCAATAATTACATCTAGGTCCCGACAAAATATTATTATGCCAAAATATTTTTCTCATTACACCGATCAACTTTTGTTCTGGCCATCGATACAAATTCTCATCCTATTACAAGTAGTAGCCAATCAAAAAGTGCAGGGTATTACATCTCAACTCTACATCCCAAAGCTTTTCCATGGCCAACATTAATGCACTCTTAGGTCTCCCAGTCTATGACTTGTATGATTCTCTTCCCAGCAATGTTAGAATTCCATCCTTTATAGATGGGGTCGCAAGTGTATTGACTTTATCCTCCTCCTTAATCGCTTCCACCTCACCCTCACCCTCAAGCTCTCCTATCTTCTTCTCAATCCCAAGTCCTCCCAACTCATCCTCACTCTCATCATCAATTGCTCCTCCATCCCCTATCTCCCCCTTATCATCACCTTTATACCCTACCATATCCTCATTCTCCTCAAGTGCAGGCATCTTTGGTGCTAGATCCCCAAGTCCTCCCTCTGCTTCTAGGTGTTCCATCATAGGTGGCTCATGGTCTACCTCATCTTCACTTAAGAACCATCCACCCTCAGGTTCTGTCTTCGAATCAGATAATAATGAATCCGGTATGGGAATGGGGCTAGTTACTCTACCACTCACAGGACCACACATAAAAGGCCAGTCTTGGGTCACAGCTATGGATTTCTTAGTCATCCTATAAAAGAAACATAGAGAAGTCAGAATTAGATCTCAATTCTTAGTGTTCAAGCACTATTCAATAAATCTCAATTCCTAGAGTTTAGGTACTACTGAATGAGGTCAATTTCCTAAACCTAATCTCTGATACCACTTATAACACCCCACTACCTACGTACCCAAATAGGGCAGGATGTCGCCCCGTCTAAAGGACTTAGGGTCTTTATAACGAGGTACAAAAGAAAATGACTAAAAGAAATAATGTGATAATATTATTACAACCAAAGTAAAAACTTATACAAGTCTAAAAATTTGAAAATAACAATCATCTCTCAAAATAAATACAAAGATAAAATAGAATAAATCTACACAGCCAGCTTTTATTCATCCAACCTGCTTAGCAAAAGCACTCCCCTACAAACATGATATAAAATAGTGTGAGATTGGCACCTCAGTAAGTCTCGTGTGCGCGAATGTCATATATAAATATTTCGTGCATATAGGTTTATCAAAACCACAAAATTTGCTTGCAAGTCATTTTCATCAACAAACAGTTATTCAAGGCTTTGCTCAACATATTCAAAGCAGTTCTCAATAAATCATCATCTCATCATAATCATAAGTTCATAAAGAAGAGAGTAACAATGATGCAGCATCAATATCAATATCAAAGCAATATCATGACCACCATCATGATAGCTCCTAGTGTAACCATTCAACACTGGGCAGTGGGTGATTTACCCACTAGGATAAGATACTCCTTCTTCTCTACACCCAACATACTGGTTGTCTAATTCGGATAAATAAAGTTCATATGGATAAATATGCTAGCTTGAATCGGCCTAACTAGGTAGTACTGTCGCCTCTTTAAGCGAAGCTTATCTTCTGAAGGTGGCCGCCAGCCAGAAGACTTACTCTCACTCTCTGAGACTAGTACCACTAGACTACCATAGCTGAGTATTCAACACTCCCCATTTAGGGGCAGAATCATTTTTCTTGTTTTCACAAATGTTAATTATCCCGTCTTTGCAAAATGTAGCTTTTTACAATCAGTTTTCGTTTAAAATGTTTGGTAATAAAGAAAAGAAATCATTTTTAGTTTAAAAATTTAGATTTGACAAACTCCTTTAGAGAATAAAATATTCATGTTCTCAAATCAAGTACTAAAATACCATAATACAACTCATCATATTCAACCAACATGTCAATCATCTCATTGACACCATTTCAAATATAATTGCACAAAATACTTGCAAACATGTAATATTTGGTAAAACAGTTATGCAGGGACTTACTCAACCAGACAAATCAAAGCCAATGCTTGGTCTCTATTCAAACTTCCTCTTTATCTAGAATTAATGATTCTATAGTTAGATCTAAAATATTGCACATGCCTAGTTCATTCCATTTAACCCTCAACTCATCAATATAGCCTATTCATGCTTTTGTCTAGTCTCCATGCATGACAACACCACAGTAAAAGCAATCTTATTTAAAGCACAAAGAGATCTAGATGAGGAATACCTCTTGATGAGACACACTAAGATCAAATGTGGTGTCTTTGGTGGTTGCTTGGGCTCGCTTGAGGAAGGGAGGGTTGATTGGGATGCCCTTGGCCTTCTTGTTCAAAAATCTCTAGTAAAAGGGGACAAAGATTAGCCCCTTGATGATTGAGATGGAGAAGAAATGATGAGAAATATTGGAATAAAAGTCTACTCACCTTAGGCTTAGATTTCAAGTTTGGAGATGCTTGGAGGATTAGAGGGACAAATTTCTTGGAGAGGGTGGCAGCTGGAATTTTGTGCAGTAGGGAGTGTTTAGGGTTTTCTTGGAGGCTGGTTTGATGAAGAAAATAGGTTAGGTTGAGGTGTTTTAGTTTTTGGGAAAAATTGGTCATGTTTTGGACTCTTGATCACAAGAAGAAAAATGACAGCTTTTGGCCATTTTGGCTTGGCCGAAATTGAGCAAGATTTAGGCTGTTTTTGTGACTGTTTTCTGGTTGTTATTATGGCCAAAACAAGAGAGGAAAAGAATAGAAAAGAAGCTACTTTTTGGTTCTTGTATTGGCTGAAAATTGGAGAAGAGGATTGATGGTTTTTTGGTGTTGTTGTTTTGGCTAAACAAGAGAGAATTGGAGAACAATGCTTGCTGGAATTTTTGTGTATGTGTGTGTGTGTGTGTTTAGTGGCCGAAATTAGAGAGAAATAAATGGAGAAAAATCTGGTTTGATTAATTGATTACAAGAACCTCGATTTATTAAAACTACTTAGGTAAGTTTCCTTCTTTATTTAGGAAATTTGAATGGAACAAAAGCTCTTGCAAGGTGGCGGCTAGGATTGGTTATAATCCAGAAATTTCAGTTAATAAAAATGGAATGTTGATCCAAGAATTAATTTAGGTTGTGTCCTAATTTATTTTAGGCAAAAATAATTAATTTAAGGAATAATTATATTAGGTGATAAAATCAAGATTCTTGGAATAAAGCAGAAATTTCTTTCCTTAAATTTTATTTTTCGAAAAGGCTATAAATCTTGGGAGAATATTTATTTCCCTTAAAGATTTGGACAAGATCTCTTTATTTCCAAATAAACGCTTCAGAGAAAAATAACTTGGGAAACTTTCCTCCTTTTGAAAATAGTAGCTATAATATAGTTTCCAAAATAAATGTTCCAATAATTTTCTTTCCATAATAGAACCTTTGAGTAAGATCCTTAAAAAATTCCAGAAGATAAAATAATTAAACTTCCTAAAAGTTTGGAATAAAAAGAATAATAGAAATTTAATTTATATTAATTCATTTTTAGCAAAACCTAAAATAATCAAATTCCTACATATTAGGAATTGGAAACCTTGGGTGGCGGCAACCCTAGAGCGATCGTCCAAGAGGAGTGAAAAAAAAATAAGGAAAAGAGTTTAATTAGAAATAGGAAAGTCAAGGTTTGCAAGAATTGGGATTCGAACTTAAGCCACCAAAGAATACACACCAAGCTCTAACCACTATTCCATAATAACTCTTGTGTAAATATTCTTCCAACAAATTCCCTTAACTCCCACTCACTTACTTCATTTCTCTTCTAATCAATCCTACTTAATAAAATAAAATCTAAATCCACTTATCCAACAAAACTATATCAAAATAATAAAATTCATGAAATAACAAACTCATGGATCACATGTACTCACGAAAATGGTTCAAATTATAAAATACACTATAAAATGCCATGCTATGCATGGCTTTCCCTATCTAATAAAGGTGGTTTAAAAACAGGGTATTACACTTAGAGTGCAAGTGGGAGATTGTTAGAATGTATGCCCTCTTAGACTAGGTTTCTGATATAATTTTAACTTTTATTAGTAAAAGTATTTTTCTTAGAATTTGTTTGTAAAATATTCTTTATATTTGTGTATGATTTTATTGGAAAAGACCTATTATGTTTAAGTAAATGGTTCATGCGAATGGAGGTCTTTTACAGTAAGGTATGGACCATGGGATACTTAACACTTAAACTACTGTTCTTAACCGGATGATGAGAATGGGAATCTCATCATGGCAAGGTTATTGTGTTATGAATTCTAAATAGGGAATGGATTACCTTTAGGCAATGAGTAGTTTTCTCATTTCATAACATAAGGGTATTTTGGAATACATAGAACATGACCTATAGTAGTGGTTTCTAAAAATACTATGTGATAGAAACCTAGACTACTATGCTACAGTGTTGACTTGTACTCTACAACTTGAGTATAAGTTGATGGTCTGACGAAGCTGGAAGCCTATACTTTGATAAATTGTAGTGAAGGTTCTTTAAAAAGACCAATATATTTGTTTGTTGGTTATGTGTAACTAGTTAGTCAAGACAGATTTATACGAAATAGTATCTACACTATATCACTCTTTGTGGTTATCCGAATGATCTAATTATCCAGGCCCTGTGGAATATGACTTGGATATTGGATTTAGGGTAGCTCTCTTGGAAAGTGAAAATATTCTAAGAAGTCATGGTTCATTGGACTAGAAGCCTAAGGATAGTAGATATCTTTTAGAGAGGTGTTAGTACGCTCTTTCCTCTTTAAATGCACAGTGGTATGTAGAGGGGTATTTTAGTTATTTCACCAGTAGGTCGAAGAAATAGCTGACACAGCATTGTCCTTGGGATCAATATTTTCTTATGGTGATATTAGGAAATATTTAAAATGTAAAATACAACTATTTATATAGCAAGGGTATTTTAGTCATTTTATTAGCTAAGGCGATGTGCCGTTCTGGTCTTCGGAATAGCTTGTAAGTCCTAATTAATTTTAGGTCAAGGAAATGGTCTCAATTAAAAAGGATTTTATTCTATTCAGGAAGTCTAATTTATTTTTGGATTGGAATAAAATAAAGGAACGAGAGAAATTAATTTTATTATCTAGTTTAATTGGTTAATTAATTATTCAGGGCTTAAGCCCAGATTGAATAATTAGAAACATTAACTTGGGCTTAAACTAGTTAATAAAATGCTTAAATAATTATTTTTAGTTCATTTGAACTAATTAATTATTTATTGGGTTATTTTAATAGACCCAAGAAATAAATAATTAATGGTTATTATTTTTGGGCTCATTAGGTTCAAGAAAAATAATAAATTATTTTTGGCCCAATAGCCTGAACTAAAGGGTTTTTTATTCACGGAACAAAAGAGTTAAGACTTAGCCAAAATCTCTTCTGTTGATAGCCTTTGGGAGTTTTGAAATATCAAAACCCCGGTGTTTTGGTTATCTGATGATAAGGGAATAGTCATGTATTGGGGATTGCGATTTTTTTCCTACAGAACACATGACACAATTAGAAAAAATACACCAGAAGCCATCTTCTCTTTTTCTCTCATTCATACTCCTTTTGTTTTGGTTTTTCTTGATTTTGCTAATCAATAGCAAAGGTTCAAGAATTGTTTTGAAATAAGATTATCCTCACCTAAGTTGTTTCACCAATGAGTAATAGGTAGTGGAATATTTTGAGTTCTCAAGAGGATTTTGGTGTTCATGCCACAAAGGAGCAGAAAGATCATGGGTGAAGAGCTAGAAACATTATCTCACAGGCGAGGGGCAACTTTTGTGACCCAGTTGGGTTCTCACAGCCAAAGGAAAATTTACGACGCAAAGGTATCAATTAAACTATTCCATTGTGTAGTGTTATTTTTTTTTCTTGGTTTTATTCATTGCATGCATGGCTTCTGTGTGTTTTTGAACCACCAATTGGGTGAATGGTGATTATTTTGATGTTAATTTTAACATGAAAAATATGATTTTCATGTCTTGATTTTTGATTAAAAGCTTGGGTATATAAACTTTATATGTGAACTTTGTGTTTGATTATGTGTGCTGGCTACCTAGGGGATTTATGGATAATGTTTTGTGTGATGAAGGAATGAATTTTCATGGTAGTTCAAAGGGCTGATCTTGGTTGATGAGATGATGATCAAAGTGGAATGAAAATGGGAGTTAATTGTCTAGAAGGATAAATTATGCTAACTTTTGATTGAAGGAAGTGAATTTATGTTGAATAAACATGACTTTTATAAGTTGTTGGAATCTGAAAATTAAAGGATCAAATATGATTTGAAGGAAAAATTGAATGAATTTAATGTCTCAAGGTGTTAAAGATTAAAGGAAATCAAAGGATAACATGAATGGTTGAGTTAGGACAAACTACTGTAATAGTTAAGGCAAACTACTGTGATAGTTTATGGGCTTACGGAAATCTGAACTTAGAAAAGGGTATACAGAATTAAAGTTAAGAGTTGTACGATCGTTTTGATATATCATATAGCCTAATCGGAATTGTGGATTGAAAATTATGAGAGAAACAAAATTGTGTGTCAAGAAAGGAAATTCCAGAATTTTGGTTGGGAAATGAATGAACTTAAGAGGGATAAATTGTGTGATTTTGGGATAAAATGAATGAGAAACATGAAGATAATTCCTTGTTCATGAACAGAGGAAGGAAATGGAAAATAAAAAGTGGAAAAATTGAACAAATGACGAAAATGAGATGAACGATTGTTGAGCGTTTTCTTAACCATCGGCTAACCGTCGGCCGCGTCAGCTAAACGTCAGCTAAACATTAGCTAACCATCGGGCATGTTGGATGGGTGTCAACTACCCGTCGGCTATTTTTCAACCAAACACAACTAAACAAAAAAACGATGTTTGATGTAGGTTTATCGGTAAACGGCCAACGACATGCTGGAAATGGTGAAAACGGTAGTTGAACGGCATGTGAACGATGAAAGCTTATTTACGACACAAGGTGAGTTCCTTTGACTTCTAAAACCTTTTAAAAGCTAGTATGCTTTATTTTTCCCTGAAATGCTACGTTTTACACCATTTTGGAAATCTTTGAATATATTTAAGGTTTTTCTAAGAAAGATTTATTTTTATACCATGTTGGGCTAGAATGAACATCATAATTGGCCTGGAAACTTTAATGGATGGTTAAAGTACGAATTTTGTGAATTTAGTCCTTTTGGATTAAATTCTTGGGATTTTTGAAAAATGGCAATTTTAGAATCGGGTATTCACAAATTGACTAGAATTCCTTTATTGGAACATTTTATGAAAACATGATTGAGAACTTTGAATTTAATCCCCTTTTAGGATTAGAGTTCTGGATTTCTTGAAATAAGTTCCTTTTGAAATCAGGTATTTAGAAAATGATCCAATTGTCTTTATTGGAATGTTTTATGGAAACTTTTGGAATCGGTTATTCATTAAATGACCAAATATCCTTATTGGAACTTTTGTGAACACTTTTCAAATTAGGTAAAGGTAAAATAACCTGAATACCCTTGGGAAACCTTTTTGGAATCGGGTATGGGCAAAATGACCTGAATACTCTTGGAGATGACTTTTGAGATCAGGTACGGGCAAAATGACCTGAATACTCATAGAAACTTGTTTTAATGTGCTGAAGGAACTTTTACCCTATTTCGACACAGCTTTGAAAAATGATCTCTCGGTATGAGATTGACTTTTGAAAAATGACATTTTGGTCCTAGAAACTACTTTACTGGTCTGGTATGCTTATGGAATGAACTAATTGGACTTGCAGAGCCTATGGGAATAATTATCTAACTTGCGAGTTAGTGGGATCAATTTCTGAAAAATGATATTTTGTTCCAAAAAATGTTTGATTTGGAAATCCTACAGGAACAACCTCTGGCCTGATTAGTCAATAGGGATTGGTATTGGAATGTTGAGTACTCAGCAAGGACTTTGACCATTGTATTAGCCTACGTTAGAGTTAGAAGACCCTAGTAATCTGGCCTAGTTTTAGGGATTATCTTACTCTAAATGAGGTGATAAGACATTGAGATGAGATATCCTGACTAGTTGTTGAGCACCTGGCATTTGTCGCTCTTGCGAGCGCACCTTATTTTTGAGTTGTTCTCAATGGTGAATGATGTTAGGATTGGAACTCCTTGGCTTACGATGGCAAGTAAAATATTTAGTGTGTTGTGGTACGTTATTCATTTTCAGTTGTATGCTACTGTGTACTTACCATCCGACGACACACAGTTGAGTGTTGTAGGCTGCGAACTTAGCACAATAAGAGTGGTGCCAAAGTCGAAGCTTTATAAGTTTTGTATGCAGGCCGACCTTCTATTGAATAAATGCCTGTCATTTGGAAATTAGGGCAATGATTTGAGATTGAAACATAGTTTTTCAAAAATGATTGAGTTCTGAATAAACTCTTTTTTAGAGAGTTTTAGAATTAATTTTAGTGGAAAAAGGAAAACAAAAACCTTTCTGTAATGCTCTTCTGGGACAAAAATGTAATATTGCTTTACATTATCTATTTTTGTAAAACATTAGACATACGGGACTCACTGGGTGATTTTTCACTCACACGTGTCTTTTATCTTACTGTTTTGTAGGATCTGGAGTTGAGTAGACCTACGGATAGGGAGATGATACCATAGTGACAACATACTAGGTCTAGACACTTTCTTTTTTGATTATATACCTTATTACTGATGTAGTATGGAGATTACATGTACGAGACTCACTGTTATATATGTATATGACCACATTAGTATGTGTTAGTTGTACCAGTCTAGGCCTTGGTTACTACTTTTAGTTCTTTGTAATAAAGACCCTTTGTCTAGGTAACTGGACGGGGCGACACCCGGTTTTGGTATGCTTTCGCTATTACTTTTAGGAAGGGTGTTACAATTAGTATCAGAGCATAGTTATCATAGAGCTGTGGTATCGTCATAAGAATTGATAGAATCCTTTTATTTTGTAGGTATGATGGATAGGGACGATAAGGGCAAGTGCCCAATGGATGATCGTATCGATGATGGGAAGAATAAGATGGGTGAGAGCTCTGGTGTGAAAAAACCCTTGGAAGATCACGACAGTCTACCTAAAAGGTATGCCGGGACGTTTCACTTTGACAGAACCCGTCCCTAGCCGCTGTCATACATCCTATCTCGCCGGGAGTGCATTTGACCTGACAGAGCCTGTTGTTCCTCCATTCGCGTGAGACCTTATTTTGGAGAGGAAACCTACTCCCAAAAGGATACCATCGTCACTTAGTCAGGTAAGGGAGGTAGGCGGCGATTCTAACAATGCTGATATGATATTGAGCCATACCATCAGGATGATGACGAGAAGGATAGTATCCCCGATGAAGCAGTGTTGCTCGGGATGATGAGGAGGTATTTAGCGGGGACGTTTCAGGAGTATTAGAGGAGGAGATACTAGGGTTGGAGGTTACTGAGGTAGGAGAGGATCAAGAGATACTCAAGGCGGAGATGCCTATGGTTGAGGAGCCCGAGGGGGAGCTGGAGATAGACCCGGAGATGGAGGCTTAGTTGCTGGAGCTTGACGCAGAGGATATGTGAAACCCCACTTAAAGCCAACCCTAGAGTAAGGGGGTTGGGATGCATATCATATTATTTTGCATGAATATATATATTTTTGATTGATTTTATGTGCTTTAGAATTATGATTTATAGGTTAAAAAGCTTAGGTATGCTTATTGAGTAGGAAGGGTAAAACGATAATTTTGCTTGAGGTCAAAATAGGAAGATGGCTTGAGGTTGAAATGAGAAGAATATTTGGGTGAGAAAATAAGAACAAGAGTTAGTATGGTTAAGTGGTTAGAGCTTTGGAAATAATCTCTAAGGTCATGAGTTCAAATCCCATCACTTAAGTTTTATTCATGATTATCTTAGTTAAGTTTGAAATTTTATTTTCTTACATTCCTTAAAGATAGGAATGTTGTCCTAGGGGAGTTAGGAAAGGTTCCCTAGGGAAATCAATCACCATGGTAGAACCTTTAAACTCATCTTCATATTGTTCATGTTCTTGATGAAGGAAACCTGGAAATTTTCCAGATTTTTGAGCAGTCTAGCTTTCGAAAAACTCAGCCAGTTTCCTTGCTCATTTCCTACTAGAAAAATGACCAATTCATGTAGCTTGAAGACTGAAATTTCTGTGCAAATTCAAACTGCATAAAACTGCTCAAAACCAGAAAAAAATCCTGTGCAGTTTCGCTGCACATTCAGATAGAAATGAAGCTGTTTTCTTGTCATAAATCTAGCAAAACTCCTCTGCTTTTTCTCTAGAAAGAAGGCTAGAAGCTGGCCTTAAGAGACCCTCAAACACCTCTCAAAATTCCCTGCAAATCAGGCACAGAAAATCCTCAAACTTTAGAAACCTTGAACACCATGATACTAGAAAATTCCTAGCTTGTCTCCTTAGGTCTAGACCGAAAAATCACCTTCAAACCTCTGTAAAATGAACCTTGATCAGCCATGAATTGAACACCATTAACTTCTCCACTTACCTTAAACACTTGGACTCCATAATCACACCTCAAAAATCTCCTAAGATCATTCCATTCAACATACATTTGAACTTAAAAAATTTCTAGAATTTTACTCCATGAAAACACCCTTGTATTAAGCTACTCCACCAGAAATTCCTCTACCATTAAGCACTAAAATTCAGCCAGCCTTAAAGCCTTAACAGTCTTTATTCATTTCAGCAAAATAAACCAGTCCAACCGGCTCCATTGAAGAACAAAGAAACCTTCATCAATCAAACACCATTAGCATATCCTATACCTCAAACCACTCTTCAATTCCCTCCATTTGAATTTCAAACAAATCAGATTATTCCCTTCCTCTCTAGCTGAAAACCGAAATCTTCCAGTTTTCGTGCATCACTTTTTCTCAAACTATCTCAATTTTCACCAAGAATACTAAGAACACACACTACATTTCTTCAAGCTAAAACCCACCCTAAACACCTCCAATCACTCTCAAATACTCCAAATTACTCCTACATACTCCCTAGTGTTCATTTTTGGTATTTGTAACACAAAATTTCACAAACAAGAAATTACATTTAGATTAAAAACCAGTTTTTTCTTGATGGTCTCAAGAACATCATCAAGGAAATCAAGAACAACTCCTTTGTTCATCCTCTTCCATTTAACCTTCAATGTACCATACTAATGATCTATCTATCTATCTCTCTCTCTCTCTCTCTCTTGACCGAAATGGTTGATCAACAACCATGGCTGTTTTTTTTTTTCTCTTGGACAATTCAAAACTCTCAATCATGTGGACCTTCTTAAGTCTTCATCGAAGTAATTGTCAATCAAGTATTTCTCTTTAATCCTCCTTTTTAATTCTACATTCATGTCTCTTAGATGTTGATAGGAAGAATGGAATATGAATGGGGGGTTGAGTGTATGCATGAGAATGAAGGGGTTGGGATTAGGTCATGAGAATGGTTGTATATGATTAAGCTATATGGATTTTCTTGAGAATCAATGTATGTTCATCATGTCTTAGGAGGGTTATGGATTTTTAAAGCATGTTAGATGTTATGACACCTATGGTGAATAGGATTTTTATGTTCCTATTTCCATTGAAGCCATGATTGATGATTATGCCTAGTATGGATTTGGCCATGTGATAGTATGTGTTGATTTAAGCCTATGTTCATGAATGGATTAGTTTATTGTTTGATGTTGGAGAATGTGTTCATGAATCTTGTTTAGCAATAGGAAAATCATTATTATTTTCTTGTTAATCCTAGGTTATTTTTAGTAACAAATTTTATTACCTTAATTAAAATTATTACCATATTTTTTTCCCTAAAGGTTTCGAAATACCTAGGAAGTTTTGGAAATGGAATATTAAATAAATTATTGATATTTTATTAGTCAAATAAATAATACCTTTTATTAAAAATAGTATATATATATATATGTATGTATATAGTAATAAAAAAGATCTTTTATAAATAAAATATTAATGACCTTGTAAACCATAGTTCAAACTTTTACCTATATTCATAAATATTATTTATATTAAAATTTATTTGTTATCTATTAATAAAAAATTTAATACAATTCATTTATTATCTATTAATTATTAATTAAAAATTAATTACAATTTATTATTTATTTATAATAATACTATTTAAAAATTACCATTCATTAATATTATTTAGGACTTAGTATTATTCAATATTTAAACACTAGTTTATTTATTAATAATAATATTCAAAATTTATTATTTGAACCTATAATTTATGAGTAATTATTTTAGAACCTCTAGTTATTTTAACTTATCAAGCTAGATTTATTTTATAAAATCATTTATCCTCTAGCCTTAAAGCTTAGGACATTAAGGTCATGGTTATAATTAGTTGAATTAGGAATTATTTATATAAGGCAAGTATAGCTTGAGTATAACCTTATGCCTTGTGTTTACCCCAGGCGGGGTTAGGTCAGCCTTGGAGGATTTTTGAGTTCAAGCAAGCAAATGATTAGGTAAGCTCCTGCATGGAGTTATTTGGAGACAAAAAATTATTGTGGTAAGCTAAGTTCAATGTGTATGATCATTCGATTGTAAAGGCAATTAAGGACCATTTTTCTTTTTTATTTCAGTTAAGCAAATTATTTAAAAATTAAACAAGCAGTTTTACACAAAATGCTAAACTCTTTCTAAAACCCAACTTTGACAAGAATTTTAGAAACCCTTAATTGCTATTTCTAAGTAAATCAATGTATGATCAATTTTCTCCCAAGTGGGACAAACAATGTTGAGTACTCAAAAAGGATAGACTACTAGGACTAGTCTTTGAAGGGTTAGTGTAAGTCTCTCAGTAGGTGGCCACCTCTGAGAGGTGAGTCCTTCCTAGATAGGATGCCAGTCCGGTAGGTCATGCCGGTTTGAGCTGGTAAGTTTCAGTCATGTAAACTGTGTGTTTTTAGAGTGGACAATCGTAAGTTTGGGTGTAGAGATGGAGGAGTATCTCACCCGGTAGGCCGTACACCTACCTTTTGTCAGCATGCTCAACGTGTGGCATTCTGACTAATATATGGTTATGGGGCCCAACGTGTGGTAACCCATGGCTACCTCTTTGGGTAGTTGTATTTATTTTGCACATGTATGGTTTGAAAAGCAAAACATTACTATTTGTTTTTAATATTTGTTTAATGCTTGCCAGCACTTTCTCTTATAAAAATTTTCCAACCTGCATACATAAATTGTTTTACTTGAGATACTCAAAGCACACACGGGCTTACTAAGATTTTTATCTCACCACCCTTTTATGCCATGTTTTCCGGACGATCCTACTGTGAAGGTCATTTGCTAGATTTGATGCTTGTGATTCTGAAGACTCTTTGTTATTTTCCTTATGTGATGTTTTGAGAGATTGTAACAGACAATTTATTTTGGATTTGTTCATGTATTTTTGGGTTGTAATAAGTTTAATTTTAAAGTATTTATTTTATTTTATTTTATGTTACCTAGCTATAAAGACTCCTTGTCCCATGGACGGGGAGACATCCCTGGCCCTGTTGGGCCTAGGTAGTGGGGTGTTACAGGATATCATGGCTCAGAGCATTTGGATTGACCCTGATATGGATGGAGATGAGAGACTTGGCTTACTTGAGTCCTACACAGTTTTTGTCGACTCAGGACCTCCCGTTTCGAATAGTGATGATGACAAATAGGAGGATGAAATATAGATATACGTAGTAGGACATGTACAGTTCTTCCAGTGTATGTTAGATATGATAGTGTGCTTAACACACAAATTTTGTACTGACCTTATATTTTGATAAAAATGAATATATATTATGTTTCATGCTATGTGCATTGTATCCACTCTTGTGCTTGCTTTTAGATATGGTACATTATTTTACCAGCAAAACTTTATGAACTGTATAGATGCCTCCTAAATGAACCTCTGGATGACTGTCATAAGCTACTCAAAATCACCTTGAGCCAATGGTGGAGGAACAACACGTGGAAGGCTCCCACCATGCAACTTTGGACCATCCTATGTTTCTAATCTTCTAGAAATGGCTGACACTATTTAACAGTTGACTGAGACTGCCACTAGAGCACATGAGAATGCTAGAATGAATGAGAATATGAGCAGGGGAAGTTAAAGAAGTGAATTCGAATTGGATCGAGCTCTTGAATGCTTTTTGAAATTTCACCCTCCGCAATTTCAAGGGTGACCTAATTCGGAATAAGAGGCTGAAAACTAGATCGAGCAAATGGAGAAGATTTTTGTAGCTCTGAATTACTCAGTTAGAGAAAGTACAACTTTCCATATTTCATCTAAAAAGACCTGCCCAACATTGGTGGACAAAGGAAATAGATCAACAGGAGTGGGAGTAGACGGATTTCAAATCTAGTTTTAAGAAGGAGTTTATTCCCAATTGGGTAGTGGAAAAGAAAGAGGGTGAATTTCAAGCTTTTCGATAAGGAAGTCACACTGTGGGTTAGCATGCTGTTGAATTCACTAGATTGTCAAAATATTATCCACTTCTGGTATATTCAAAGGCAGACAGGATTAGATGTTTCGTGAAAGGCCTATAGCTAGAGTTGAAAAGAGTACTGACAAGCATGACTCCCACCAATTATAATGCTGTAGGAAAGATGGCTTCTAGGACAGAAATGGCTGACATTGAATAGGCGAGTGAGAGAAATCGAAGTGGATTTTGGGGTAAGAATTAGAAACGATCTAGAGGTCCCCGATGGTAGAGGAAAGGAAAAATATAGAGGAGGGGAGGCCCAACTGGAGGACAACCATCTTTTAGAGGCAACAACTATGGGGAGGCAGGGCATAAGATTTTCAATTGCCCTTGCCCTCAAAGGATAGCAGGATGGAGTCGACCAGGGGGAAACAATCAGGGACAGAGGCCACGACTAGGAAGAGGGAATCCAGGACAAGCTTCTACCTCTAGACCTGCTAAACCACAAGTGAATGCTCGGGTGGTTGCATTGGAAATAACAGATAATCATGCCATCGTAGTGGAAGGTACGCTCCTTATTTTTTATCATGATGCTAAAGTATTGATAGATCCTCGCTTTATGCATTTCTTTGTTACCAATTCATTTGTTGATACTATAGGGGGTTAAAGGGGATGAAAATTCATATGAAATGATTGTTAATACCCTATTAGGAAAACAAATGAATAGTGAGAGAATATATAAGGGATGTAAGATTTTGGTAGAGAATGAAATATTGGGAAGAGATTTGATATGTTTGCGCATAGAGGACTACGATACTATCTTGGGCATGGACTGGCTATCTCAGTATCATGCTCAAGTTGATTGTAGACAAAAAGGAGTATAATTCTGTCGGCCTGGGAAACTTATATTGGAATTTGTAGGCGAGACTGGAAGGAAAAGTAATACTTTTATATCGGGACTGAAGGCTCGGAAGTTGATTAGGAAAGGGTGTACTGGATACTTGGCTTCTATGATTAAGAAGCCAGGAGAAATTAAGAAACCTGAAGATGTCCTTGTGGTAAACAATTATTTGGATGTATTTCTAGCAGAATTGAAAGACTTACCACCGGAGAGAGAATTAGAGTTTTCTATTGATTTAGTACGAATGGCAGAACCAATTTCAAGAACTCCTTATAGAATGACACTTATAGAACTACAGGAGTTTAAGAAATAATTACAGGAATTAATGGTGCAAGGATTCATTCGACTTATATTTCATCTTGGGGAGCACCTGTATTGTTTGTTAAGAAGAAAGATGGGTCACTATGAATGTGTATAGATTATTGAGGGTTAAACGCAGTGATGGTAAGAATAAATATCCATTGCCCATGGTTAATGAATTGTTTGACCAGTTACAAGGAGCAGGATGTTTTTTGAAGTTAGACTTGAGGTAGGGATATTACCAAGTTCGGATTCGAGAAGAGGATATGTAGAAAATTGCATTTAACACATGATATGGACATTTTGAGTTTGTAGTGATGTCCTTTGGTATTACTAATGCACCTACTATTTTCATAGACTTAATGCACCAGGCGTTTCAGCCTTACTTATATCGTTTTGTTGTTATATTTATAGATGATATCTTTATGTATTCTAAGGATCCTCAAGAATATAAACAACACATTCAGAAAGTATTGGGGAAGTTACGGGAGGTCAAATTATATGCAAAATTTAGTAAGTGTGAGTTTTAGCTACAAGAAGTAGCATTCTTGGGACATATGATATCTAAAGACGGGATTATGGTGGATCCTGCAAAAGTCGAAGCAGTAACCAATTAGAAACATCTCGAGACTCCAACTGAGAAACGATATTTTCTGGGATTAACAGGATATTACCGGAGGTTTATTGAGGGATTTTCTAAGATAGCTTCACCTTTGACTCGACTCACTCAAAAGAAAGTTCCTTATGTTTGGACTGAGAAGTGTGAGAGAATTTTTTAGGAACTAAAGAAAAGGTTAAGTTCTGTTCCTGTTTTGGCATTGCCAATGATGCACAAACCTTATGAGGTGTACATGGATGCGTCGAAAGAAAGATTGGGAGGAGTATTGATGCAGGAGAGAAAGATGATATCTTATATCTCTAGAAAATTAAAACCCTATGAGGAAAAATACCCCACACATAACTTGGAGTTAGTAGCTATTGTGTTTGCTTTTAAAAAGTGGAGACATTATTTGTATGGAGTTGAGTTTGAGGTCTTTACCGACTATAAGAGTTTGAAATATGTTTTTACTCAAAATGATTTGAACATGAGGCAACATAAGTGGATAGGATTTTTAGAAGAATTCTGGTGTCCAATTAAATATCATCCTGAAAAAGTAAATACAGTAGCAGATGCCTTCAGTAGGAAGGTGAATTTATCAACTCTTCAGATGCTACGAATTCTAGAATTGGAAGCATTTGCAGTAAATGGAGAAAAAAGAATGAGTAATATCTCCATTCAACCTACTTTCTGACAACAGTTGAAGGGAGAGCATGATAAAGATGAAGAGTTGCAAAAGTTGGTGCAAAAGGAGGCGAGTAAGGGAGGAGGTGAATTTTGAAAGGACAATGATGAGATTATTTGTTACTGAGATCGATATTGTATTCCAAAACGATCTGCAATGAGACATGATATTTTAACAGAGGCATATCGAAGTAAGTATAGCATCCATCCAAGAGCAATAAAGATGTATTAGGACTTGAAACGGCGTTATTGGTGGATTGGTATAAAGAAGGACATTTCAGACTTTGTGGCTCGATGTTTAATATGTCAGCAGGTGAAAGTCGATTAGCAACGACTTGGAGGGTTATTACAGCCATTACCTACTCCATCATGGAAATAGGATAAAGTTACCATGGATTTCATTACAAGATTACCCATAGCAATAGGATAGTGAGATACTATATAGGTGATAGTGGATCGACTGACTAAGTCTGCTCATTTCATTTCTATCAACCAACGAGATTCTTTAGAGAAGTTAAGTAAGATTCATATGGAGGAAGTAATTAGACTACATGGAGTACCATCTAGTATTGTGTCAGATCGAGATCCTAGATTTACCTCAAAGTTTTGGACTAAATTGCAGCCGAGATATGTGATAGGGCCTAAATTAGTCATATATTTTCTAGTTATTTGAGGCTATTTTGTGATACATTTTGTATAATAACTGGTCATATTCTTTTATATTTGAGATTTTACCCTTGAAAAGGTATTTTGTGTATTATTTCAGATTTTAGGGGTAAAATAATGCAAAATTGTCGCTAAACAGACTAGAGATGGCGCCAGATAGGACAAGAGAACCGGCGCTGGCCACGTGCTATTAGCACACATTTGAGATGATAAAAAAATTGGTGAAACAGAGCTGAACAGAATACAGTTGGCACCGGTTGGAAGCCCAGAGGCAGCGTCGGCTATACCTTGGAAGAATTGGCACAAAAATCAAGAAAAATCGACGAACGAATAGAGAAGTAGAACACAACTAGCACCAGCCCTAGGCAGGACAGGCGTCATCGGCTGTGCACTGGTATTGAGGTGGTCCTCGATTTTTGTGCACATTTTTTTGGCAATTTGCAGAGTTTTAATATTTTCCTACTTTTATTCGGCCAGAAACCCTAGAGGGATGAATTGAGGCACTTCTAAATCCTACAAATAGAGGGAAAACACAAGGAAAAGGGAGGAATTCACTCAAATCAAGGAAGATTGTACAAGAGGGTCTACAAAGGAAGAAGAAAGAGGCTTTTCTATGAGTGCTTTCTTTTAACTTTGTTTTCTTTTCTTGAACAATGATGTATTAATTGTTTTATTGTAATTTGACATTGTTTTAGGTATTCATGATTTTTAGAGTTACTTTGATCTTTTAATTAATTGATTATTATTCTTGGTATTTAATTACTTATGCTGATTATGAGATTAATTTGTTGTTTCTTCTATTAACTTGCTTGGATAGTGGTTTCCATTCATTAATTTTTTATTTGTTGTCTCTTAACTTGCTTAAAAAAAGGGGTTAATTGCTAAGAATTGGGTAATTAGAGGTTAACTGATGTCTGCCAGAATATGGATTCATTGGTTAATTTCATGTTTTACGTTTGCCAAGATATGGAGATTTAATCAAGGATTGTGTTTAATGCATCTTTTGGGTGAATTAGTTGAGACAGAATATGTGATGCTAATTTGTCTAAAAGATAGTGATTTCATGGATTGAAAAAGAAGTGAATCTATCTTAATCATTCATGATGCCAAGAGAATGATTAGTTATGATAATGGTTAGGTACTGTAAGGTCATGTTTATTAAAATAATGGTTTGAGTTACATAATTCTCCATCATTGACAAGTATATATTCTTTTATTTTATTTTATTTTTATTTTTATTCTTTTTCACTTTATTGAGTCGGTTAAACAATGAAAGAAAAGTGATTAAGGCATACTTATTCCTTGAGGATCGACACTCGTTTTAGACCCTATGCTATGCTTAATGATGAGTACGCTTGCTCATACGTGTAATTTGTGGTTAATATTTTAATTTAAACTTAATTGGGAATGTGCTTATATTTATATGATTTTTATACCCAAATTCATACACATCAACATGGGATAACATTAAAGTTCAGCACAGTAGTGCACCTACAGACGGATGGATAGACTGAATTAGTGAATAGAGTTTTGGAAGACATGTTGTGGGCTGGCGCTTTGGATTTTGGAACTAAGTGGATTGAAATTTTGGTGTATGCAGAATTTGCATACAATAATAGTTATCAATCAACAATTGGAATGTCCCCATTTGAAGCCTTATATGGAAGAAAATGTCAGTCCTCGTTGTATTGGGAAAATTTAGGATGGAGAACGGGTGAACAGGATGCTTTTGATCTTGAAAAAGTTCGACAGGCTTTGGAAATGATCAAAATCAAGTTGGAGGTAGCTCAGAGTAGACAGAAAAGCTACGTGGATCAATGCAAAAGAGATTTGGAGTTTGTTGAAAGAGATCATGTATTCTTGAAGTTAACTCCACAACGACAATTGGGAACTAGATGACAAGGGAAGAAGTTAGCACCTAGGTACGTTGGACCATTTCCCGTTGTTGAAAGAATTGGGAAGGTGGCTTATCGATTGGAATTACCAGTAGAGCTTCAAGGCATTCACAATGTATTTCATCTCTCCCAACTTCCGAAATATGTAGCTGATCTTGTACACATTTTGAGTGAAGAGCATATTGAGATAACTCAAAGCTTGAAGTATGAGGAAAAGCCTATTAAGATCTTGGAGTATGCTGAAAAGGAATTGTGGAATAAGAAAATTCCAATTGTAAAAGTGGCACAGAATCATCATCCAGAGCAAGACACGACCTGGGAAACGGAAGTGAAGATGTTGAAAAAGTATCTAGAATTATTCCAGGTGTAAGCTAATTTCGAGGACGAAATTTTTGTATGGAGGGGAGATTATAATACCCTATATTTTAACCTTTGATTAGCTACTACTTGTAATAGGATGAGAAATTGTATTAATGTCCAGAATAGAAGATGATCAGCGTAATAAAATGAATACTTTGGTACAATAACATTTTTTCGGGACCTGAGTGTAATTATTGAATTTGTTCTACTCGTGCCCTAAATCTTCAGAAGGCTACTACTACTAATAAAATAAGAATTTGAGATTACACTGAGAAATAAAATTGATAAGTATGATGAAACGCATGTTTCGGTATGAAGTGAGTTATTCGGGTTATCGGGGGCATTTTTTGTCATTTTAACCGCGCCCATGATTCTGATTGCGAATTTGACCAAATTGAGAAAGAATTGAAGAATTTAAATATTACCAATGGATTTAGTGAAAATTTTGGAGTTGAATGGTAAAAT
The DNA here is from genome assembly GCA_026120185.1 of Voacanga thouarsii. Classification (NCBI taxonomy): domain Eukaryota; kingdom Viridiplantae; phylum Streptophyta; class Magnoliopsida; order Gentianales; family Apocynaceae; genus Voacanga; species Voacanga thouarsii. Next base: position 1,513,840 of record JANUWF010001905.1, on the reverse strand, counting down.
AAAATATTTTCCCATTTCGGACCCGAATTTTGATTATTTCGGAGAAAAAGTGAAATCGCAGTTAAAAGAAATGGTACGTGTAGCATTTTGTGATTGGTAGCCCATGAAAACGTGTAAACCTATGAGATGTTGTATGAGGAATTCATGGAAGACATATGGAATTAAGGAATTACAAAATAAATAAAGGAATGATGTGTTTAATTGTGATTGGAACACATCACTTGTGGAGCCATTTTATTAATGTTTTTCACAATTTAATTGGCCATTATTTTGACCATGAAGAGGCGGTGGAATGGCTGAAAAACAGCCAGAAATTCAATAGCCACAAGAATGAAGAGAAGAGGAAAATTTAAGGAAAGGGAAATGATGTGTATTTTTATTCTTGGAACACACCTATATGTAAACCACCACACAACTAATAGAATTAGAAGGAGTGTGGTAGTGGGAAAAATGTTTTATAGCCAAAAATTCGGAAGCTTGAAGGGTGAAAAATAAGAGAAAAAGAAATCAAAAGAAATTAGCAAAAGAGAGAGAAAAGGTGGATAGTGTGTGTTATTGGTGTTCTTAAGAGTTTCTTGGAGCAAATCACACCAAAGAGCCCTATATGTAAGGTAAAACCTTACCTCACTAGAATTAAAGTTGTTGTTGGGTAAATGGTGATTATTTTGATGTCAATTTTAATATGAAAATATGATTTTCATGTATTGATTTTGGATTAAAAGCTTGGGTATATAAACTTTGTATGTGAAATTTGTGTGTGATTATGTGTGCCGGCTGCCTAGGGGATTTATGGATAATGTTTTGTGTGATGAAGGAATGAATTTTCATGGTAGTTCAAAGGGCTAATCTTGGTTGATGAGATGATGATCAAAGTGGAATGAAAATGGGAGTTAATTGGTTAGAAGGATGAATTATGCTAACTTTTGATGGAAGGAAGTGAATTTTGGTTGAATAAACATGACTTTTATGAGTTGTTGGAATTTGAAAATTGAAGGATCAAAGATGATTCAAAGGAAAAATTGAATGAATTTAATGTCTCAAGGTGTTAAAGATTAAAGGAAATCAAAGGATAACATGAATGGTTGAGTTAAGGCAAACTGCTGTGACTATTTTACCTCTGCATTGTGTCACGAGAATCTGAACTTAGAAAAGGGCTCACACAAAATTAAGTTAAGAGTCTTGCAGTCATTTTGATATATCATCGAGCCTAATCGGAGTTGTGGATTGATAATTATGCACGAAACAAAATTGCATGTCAAGAAAGGAAAATCTAGAATTTTGGTTGGGAAATGAAAGAACTTAATAGGGATTAATTGTTTGATTTTGGGATGAAATGAATGAGAAACATGAAGATAATTCCTTGTTCATGAAGAGAGAAAGGATATGGAAAAAGGAAAATGGATGAATTGAACAAACGACGAAAAAATGATATGAACGATTGTTGAGCATTTTTTTAACCGTTGACCTCGTCGGCTAAACGTAGGCTGAACGTCGGCTTACTGTCGGGCACGTCGGCTGAACTTTGGCTAACTGTTAGGCATGTCGGCTACCCATCGACTACTTTTCAACCAAACACAATAGGACATAAAAATGATATATGATGTAGGTTTACCGATAAATGGCCAACGATACGTTGGAAATGGTGAAAATAGTATTCGAACGGCACATGAACGATAAAAGCTTATTTAGGACACGAGGTGAGTCCCTTTGACTTCTAAAATCTTTTGAAAGCTAGTATACTTTATTTTTCTATGAAATGCTATGTTTTACACCATTTTGGAAATTCCTAAATATATTTAAAATTTTTCTGAGCAAGATTTATTTTTATGCCATCTTGGCTCGAATGAACATTATAATTGGCTTGGAAACCTTAATGGATGAATAAAGCACGAATTTTGTGAATTTAGTCCTTTTAGATTAAATACTTAGGCTTTTCAAAAAATGGAAATTTTGGAATTGGGTATTCACGAATTGACTAGAATGCCTTTATTGGAACATTTTATAGAAACATGATTGGGAACTTTGAATTTAATCCTCTTTTAGGATTAGAATTTTGGATTTCTTGAAATAAGTTCCTTTTGAAATCAAGTTTTTGGAAAATGATTGAAATGTTCTTATTGGAATGTTTTATGGAAACTTTTGAAATCGAATATTCGATATGACCGAAATATCCTTATTTGAACTTTGTGAACACTTTTTAAATCGGGTAAGGGCAAAATGGCCCGAATACCCTTGGGAAGCCTTTTTGGAATCGAGTATTGGCAGAATGACCTGAATACCCTTGGAGATGACTTTTCAGATCATGATATGATCTTGGGGGTGATTTCTCAATGAATTTCGTGGCTCAATTTAGGGCTACATGCAAGACCCATTAAAGAACTCTAAACAGAGAATTTTATGAAGAAATGAGACACCCAATTCTAATACTGGGACCCTAAGCTAAAATAAAGAACATAGAACTCTAGAAATGAGAATAAAGTCCACTAGTTCACACCTATGAACCCTTTATTCAACAAGGAACAAAGAACACTTGAAGAAGATGAACTAGGCAACCAAAGATAACCTCTACTCTAGACCCTCAGATTAACAAGAACCTAAGATTCTATTTTGATAGGTTAGTTTGATCTATCCTTAAGAGGTTATAGACTTAAATAAAAGGTAAGGAATGGAATCTTAAGATTGGTCTTAACTTTCATGGAAGAACCCTCAAAGAACTCTCTCAAGTCTGTCTTTTGATTTCAATAAAATATCCAAAGTTACATTTGAAATGTTATAATGCCATATATATAGGCATCTAAATGCAACTAAAGTGAGATGAAATCTCAGCCGATCAAGCCTTTAAATGGTCCAAAATATTCCTATTACATAATAAAAGTTGTGAAAATTAATTTAGAAACCAATAGAAAACAAAACAAGAAAATTTAGCAAAACAGGACATAGCCCGAAGGGACTTGGCGTCGGGTACACTAGTTCACTTGGCGCTAGATGTGTTCTGGAATGAAACAACTCCTCCAGAGTGGACTTGGCGCCAGGTGTACTAGTGTACCTGGTGCCAAGTGTGTCTTGGTTCCATACTTCCTGCTTTTTCTTGTCCTTTCAGCCCCCTCTTATGCTCCTTTAGCTCTCCACATGAATTATTGTGCAAATGCAGCTTTCTTGGGCCTTCTCTTTAGCATCCATCTCTTCGTACTCTTCTTGTTCCTTGGCTTGTTAAATGGTTTTGCTTGAATCCTCCCTCATAAGCTCTCATGTCTTGGATTCTTCCATGGTGCCATGAAGTGTGGCTTGTAGTTCCATCCCCTTTCTTTAGCTTTAACATATTGCTTGGATAGATTTCTATCATTTCCCCCCTTTTTTGGGTGAATTCGTCTTCAAATGAGCACCTACATAAGATATCAAACAAGAATTTTTGTTGTGAAGACAAACTCTTAGCCTATGTTTCCCTATATAAAGTGCATGCTTCCCCTTTGTAGCTTCTCCTCTTTGTTTTCATCGTTTAAACACAAAAGAGTCACTCTCATTTTGTCCACATCTTCTTTCCTCTTTTCATTTCCCTCATTCACTTCCTCTTATTTTTAGGTCTCCTTTTGCACTCTTTCTTTTCCTTCGTATTTTTCTCTCATTCTTTTTCTTTGGAAGGTCTCCTACTGCGCTATTCTTTTTCTCATTTTCCCTTGTACTACTCTCAGCTCTCTTGGGGATAGGGGTAGAAGAGTATATAGCTTGCTTCCCTTCATAACTAGTTGGAATTTCTCCTTCCATCATGCAACATATTCCTATCAAATTGCCATGGCCTTCCTAAAATTAAGTGGCTAGCTTGTATAGGGACTACATCACAAATAATTTCATCTTGATACTTCAGCATTTCAATTGTTAACAACACTTGTTTGTTCACCCTCAAATTCCCACTATCATGGAACCATTGCAATCTATAGGGGTTGGAGTGTTTCATCACATATAAACATAATTCTTCCACAAGACTATCACTTACAACATTGGTAAAGATCCCTCCATCAATGATAGCAACACATGACTTTTGATTGATAAGGCAATGGGAGTAGAAAATGTTGTTTCTTTGTAGGCACTTCTTCACTTCATCATCACAAACATCTCCTACAACACAAGTTCCTATTTCTTTAATTGAAACCCCAGCTAAAGAGTAAAGGGGTGGCACAACCATTCCGTTGTCACTGGAATTATCATCACCATTGTGCCCCTTATTTCATTTCTCATCTCCACAATCCTCCTCCCCACTAGTTATCTTTCCTTGGGTATTGGTAAATATCAATTTCTTGGTTGGACACTAATATGAGGTGTGCCCATAACCTAAGCATTTGAAGCATTTGATGTCCCTAGTCCTTAGAGGTCTCTCAATACTTTTTCCCTTATCCTTGGCCCATTCTTCTCTAGGCTTGTAGGGCTCTCTTGGTGGTCTTGGTGGTTTTGGTTGCTCTTCCTTCTCTTTTAGGTTGGTGGTTGAAAATAGGATTGGTGTATATAGTTTATTTGGAGTGTGACTTTCTTTTGAGTTGTCCCTCAATTTTAATGGCCATATGCACCATCTCTTCCAATATCTCAGAAGAATGTAATTCAACCAGATTTACTATATCCCTATTCAACCCACTCAAAAACCTTGCTTTTGTAGCGCTCACATCCTCAACAATGTTAGCCCTCATCAAAGTCACCTCCAATTCCTTATGAAAATCCTCCACACTTTTATTTCCTTGTCTAAGCACATGTAACTTTTGGTAAAGTTCATTATAGTAGTATAGGGGTACAAATCTCCCTCTTATTAAGTTTCTCAACAATTCCTAAGTGGCAACCGGTTGATATCCCATCCTCCTTCTTTGGGATGCTACTTGGTCCCACCATACTAAAGCATACTCAAGTAAACTTGAAATGGCCAACTTAACCTTAGTCCGCTCACTATACTCATGACACTCAAACAAAATCTCCATCCTTTTTTCCCATTCAAAATAAGCCTCTAGGTCACTCTTCCCTTAGAAATGGGGTACCTTTATTTTGATATGCCTCAATTCTCTACCTCCCTCATCTTCATCTCGCCTTCTCATTTAATCCCGTTCCCTTGGTTTTGTCCTCCGTAATCTTCCTCATGGACTCCCTCATCCCAACCTTCTATTCTTTCAAACTCCATCTCAAGCCCTCTCATATTTTGTCTATCATGTCTACCTTGTATTCTACCTCTTTCTCCTCTCAACTCTTGCCTACCTCCCCTCAATGGTGTAGGTGGATGACTTCCTATGGAATGTTTATCCCAATCCTCTCATTGCTTATACAATGGGGGGGTGTGACATTGTTTCCCTCTCTGATCTTAGGACAATATGGTTCTCTATAACCCTTTCTTTGTGCAATGGTTGAGGCTTGGCCTTGGCTGGTTTGCAATTTGGATATATCCCTCCACTTGTTATCCATTTTTGCATTGAAAATTTTAAAGGTAGCTCTTATATCAAAAGAGTCTTGGGACATTTTTGTTGGGATTTTACTTTGATGGTTTAGATAGAAGAAATATTCCTCACAAGCACTCCCTTATGTGTATGTACTCACCCTCGTGTTTAACCCTTTTTGGATTTTATATCAATAGGCTCACCCTCTTACCTTTTTTCAATTCACTCAAGTGCTCAATAGGTTCTTCCCACAAAAGTCTCCCTAATTGCTTAGGAATTAGTCCAAACTTTGACAAGTCCACTAACTCTCTAAGGACAACCAATTAGATGACTAACAGTGGAAGTTGATCAACACATAATAATGAGCTTCAAGGAGTTTATATCAATCAAGTAGATTCAATGAATTCAAGAAGCTTAACAAAATTGATTAGGGAATGGGTGAATGGACAAGACCTAACAAGAATTTCCAATGTAACACTAGAGGTTCAGGGAATATAGCATTCAAGAGTAAGAGCAAGAATTTATCAACTAAGATGATATCTCAATAGATAAGCAATGTCCCCAAAATATTTAAAATGATAGATAATCAACTATAGAAAGAGTTTGCAAAAGTTTTAGCCACAATTTCAAATGAAAAGTTCACTCAAGCAAGATATCAAACATTTTGTAGGCAGTTTTCGGAACTCACGATATAGCAGAAATTTTAAGCAATTTTAGCCCCTAAAATGAACAAGCAATAAGAAATTTGAAATCCCTAATGTTTATACTATCAACAAGGCACAAGTTTAACACATAAAACATAAGAAAAATCAAAGAAAACTTGACCTTTTTGTAGCACAAATTTGAGTTACGGGATTGACCAATTTTGAAGCCTTGTTCAATGTCTCCAAGCTTTGATGAGAGTCAAAGCTTCCTCTCTCTGATACCAAACTATTTGATATGATCTTGGGAGTGATTTCTTAATAAATTTCGTGGCTCAATTTAGGGCAAAATGCAAGACCCATTAAAGAACTCTAAACAGAGAATTTTATTAAGAAATGAGACACCCAATTTAAATATTAGGACCCTAAGCCAAAATAAAAACTTAGAACTCTAGAAATAAGAATAAAGTTTACTAATTCACACCCAAGAACCCTTGATTCAACAAAGAACCAAGAACACTTGAAGAAGATGAACTAGGCAACTAAAGATAACCTCTACTCTAGACCCTCAGATTAACAAGAACCTAAGATTCTATTTTGATAGGTTATTATGATCTATCCTTAAGAATTTATAGACTCAAATCAAAGGTAAGGAATAGAATCTTAAGATTGGTCTTGGCCTTCATGGAAGAACCCTCAAAGAACTCTCTCAAGAGTGTTTTTTCATTTCAATAAAGTATCCAAAGTTATATTTAAAATGTTATAATGCCATATATATATATATATATATATATATACAGGCACCTAAACCTAACTAAACTGAAATGAAATCTCAGCTATTTAAGCCTTTAAATGGTCCAAAATATCCCTATTACATAACAAAAGTCGTGGGAATTAATTTAAAAATCAAAATAAAACAAAACAAGAAAATTCAACAAAACAGGGCATGGCCCGAAGGGACCTAGCATCGGGTACACTAGTGCACTTGGTGCCAGGTGTGTTCTAGAACGGAATAGCTCCTCCAGAGTGGACTTGGCGCCAGGTGTACTAGTGTATCCGGCGCCAGGTGTGTCCTGGTTCTAAACTGCCTACTTTTTCTTGTCCTTTTAGCCCTCTCTTGTGCTTCTTTGACCCTTCACACAAATTGTTAGGCAAATGTAGCTTTCTTGGGCCTTCCCTTTGGCATCCATCTCTTCACATTCTTCATGTTCCTTGGCTATTGAATGGTTTTGCTTGAATCCTCCCTTATAAGTTCCCATATTTTGGATTCTTCCAAGGTGCCATAAAGTGTGGCTTGTAGTTCCATCCCCTTTCTTTAGCTGTAACATATTACTAGGATGGATTCCTATCAGATTGGGTATCGGCAAAATGACCCGAATACTTACGAAAAATTATTTTAATGGGCGAAAAGAACTTTTTACCCTGTTTTGACACGATTTTGGAAAATGATCTCTCGGTATGAGATTGTCTTTTGGAAAATGACATTTTAATCCTGGAAACTAATTGCATGGTATACCTATCGAATGAACTGATTGGCCCTACAAAGTCTATGGGAATAATTATCTGACTTGCGAGTCAGTGGGATAAATTTTTGAAAAATAATATTTTGGCCCCAAAAAATGTTTGATTTGAAAATCCTGTGGGAATAAATAACCCTTTGGCCCAATCTGTCAGTAGGGGTTGGTATTAGAACGCTAAGTACACAACAAAGAGTCTGATCTTTGTACTAGCCTACATTAGAGTTAGACGACCCTAGTAACCTAGCTTGGTTCTAGGGATTGTCTTACTCCGAATGAGGTGACAGGACATTGAGATGAGTTGTCCTGGCTAGCCGTTTAGCACCTGGCATTTGTTGCTCTTACGAGTGCACCTTACTTTTGAGTAGTTTGCTGAATGCCGGGCAGGGGCACTTGGTAGCGTTTGACACTTTGCCACCTCGATGATGAATGACATCAGGATTGGGACCCATTGGCTTACGGTGGCAAGTAAAATATTTAGTGTGCTGCGGTATACTTAGTCATTTTCAGTAGTATGCTGTGGTGTACTTACCCTCTAGCGACACATAGTTAAGTACTGTAGGCTACGGTATTAGCAAAATAAGACGTAGCACCGAAGGTGAAGTCTTATAAGCTTTGCATGCAGGCCGACCTTCTATTGAAGAAGTGTTTGTCATTTGGAAATTAGGGCAATGATTTGAGATTGAAACACAATTTTTCAAAAATGATTGAGTTTTGAATAAACTCTTCTTTAAAGAGTTTTATAATTAATTTCAGTGGAAAAGGGAAAACTAAAACGCAACATTTCTTTACTTTATCTGCTTTTCTAAAGCACTAGTACACACAGGACTTACTGGGTGATTTTTCATTCACACGTGTCTTTTATCTTATTGCTTGTAGGATCCGGAGTTAAGCAGACCTACAGATAGGGAGACGATACCATAATGATAGCAGACTATGTTCGGACGGTTTCTCTTTTGATTATGTACCTTATTACTAATGTAGTATGGAGATTGCATGTATGAGACTTATTGTTATATATATATATGACCACATTAGTATGTGTTAGTTGTACCAGTCTGGGTCTTGGTTACTACTTTTGGTTCTTTATCATAAAGACCCTTTGTTTGTGCAACTGGACGGGATGACACCCGGTTTTGGTATGCTTCCACTGTTACTTTTAGTAGGGTTGTTACCGTATGAAATTGTTTCATAAATATTCTAAAATTTGAAATTGTTTCAAAATTACATTTGGGTTGGTGAAAATTGTTTCAAGAATATTTTGATTTAGGAAAAAATCATTTTGAGTTGGTTTTTTTTCTGCGAGCAAGTTATTGATATTGATCTCGGCAATGGATTTTGAATCCTTATGAGCATGTGTCATATTTTCCTTATTTTTGAAACCAAATAAACAAAGAATTTATGAAATCCTTATGAGCATGAATTTTGGTTTTATTCACAGAATTTATGTTGATAATAATAAAATATTGAAATTAATTTAATCAATTTAATTATGTGAATTTAACTGAACCAGAAAATTTATTTTCTAAAGCTAAAGCCATATGGAAAATCCTTTGCAAAATTTGGAAATTGGTTCTGGGAATCTAAACGAAAAGGAAAAGATTTTACAGAATTTGATTCTGGAAATTGTTTAAAAAAAAATTGTATAAAATTTTTTCTAGAAGCAACAAAGGAAACAATCATGCTAAGAAAAGAAAAAAAAAGAGGGAAGTGGCTGAAAAAAATAACGGTTTTGTTTTGCTCAAGCCTACGCAGGCTTTCTTGTTTTAATTAAAAATATTTTTTATTTTATTTTTTCCTTGTTCCCCTTTTGACCCACAAGTCTTTCCTTATTCAACAAGGACCTAATTATTTTCCTAAAATTTGATTTTGGGACTAACCATATTATTGTCCAAAATAATGATTTTGGAAATTTTTATTTCATATATATTTATTTTGCTTAATATGTTTTAAGCATGTTCTTGGCATGTTGGCTTGGCTATGGACTTAGATTAATTAATTTTGATTAATTAATATTGTGGTATGCATTTTTGCTACTTTGTTTTGAATAAATAGGGCATGCGAGTTTTGTCTTTCTCTATAATTCTCTTATAATTCTCTTATAATTTCTCTTCTCATCTAATTCATCTTGAACATAACTCGAGATTTTTTCATTAGGAATTTATGTAATTAGATTACATAGGTTTGATAGGAATAGAAACTATTCTATGAGTTTACGGAGATGGTGACTGAGATGGAGCATGAAGATAGTAAGACTTTCTTCTCAAAATATTCATAAACACATAAGTTTAACCAAAATTAATTTCTTGGTTGGCTTAAGGAAATTCATCTAGAAAAGTCCATAACCAAGTTATGTAATTAAGTCTATTACAATAATATCAATGTGTTGATGATTATGCATGCCAAACGATGAGACCATTAATTGAATAATTAAATCCCTCAAACAATATAAATTCTAATACCTTCCATTAATATAGTAGGAACGAGAGCTCTTTTTTGAGTTCAGGTTGTTGGGCAAATTCAAGCCTACTTGACCATGTTCAAGCTATGGAATTTAATTCTGGATTACTAGTTTGGATTTAACTAATATCTTTATCTCAATTAGGTAAACCCAAGTATAAAGAATATTAGAGGCCAGGTTGGGTAAGCACTATGTGCTTTCAAATTAAAATATTTTATTCACCCGATGATCTAGTAGTTGCATCTAATCAAATTGGTATTGGATACCTACTATTAACTTAAGAGTGGTTTGTTGCACAAACCCAAGGTTATTCTTGAGGAATTTGAATACTAGTCTACTAGAAAAGCTTCCAATAGACTTTCTCGAGCCAATAGTGAGGGTTATTGATTTGAGTAAAATAGTGGAATAAATACGCATTTAATTAAATACCTAATTAAATGCATTTCATGTGAATATACATAGTCTAATGTCTCTTATATTTCATTTAGGTCATTTTCATCATAACAACAAACTTGAACATACGTAGAATTTTAGAAACGAACAAGCCAAACAAATCCAATTTCTTGGACTGGTATAAGAATTTGAAAATTGTTCCCAAATCTAAAAAGTTGCTCTATGTGGTAGATGCTCTTATTCAACCAGCTCCAACAGTTGATGCTCCTACTAATAAGCATGATGTCCATAAGAAGCACCAACAGATAAAGAGGATAGTGACACAACATCTTGTATCATGATAGCATCAATGAACTTTTAGCTACAAAAATAGCATGAGCATATGGATACTTATTCTATTATTTTCTATCTTAGGGAATTATATGATGAACAAGCTCGAACGAAGAGATATGAGATCTCCAAACAATTATTCTGTTGTAAGATGGGAAAAGGTGCTTTAGTAGCAACTTATAGACTAAAAATATTGGGCTTAATTGAGAAGTTTGGATCATTTAAATTTATTATGGATCATGAATTAAGTATAGACTTAATTCTTCAATCATTGCCAGCTAGTTTTTCACAAATTGTGATGAATTACTAGATGAACGAGATTAAATCCACTTTACTAAATTGATCAAACAACTTAAGATTGCAGAAAGTGCTATGAAAAAGGAAAATAATGCTATTGTGTTAGTTGATACTTTAACTTCTAAAAGGAAAAGTGTTTCTAAAAAGTAAAAGAAGAATCGAACCACGCCAAAAGGTAGAATCAAGAAGAAGTAGACATCCACCAAGGGACCATGTCACTGTTGTGGTAAAATGTGCCATTGGAGGTACACCTGCAAGGGCTACCTGGAGTCACTTAAAGAAAAGAAGAAGAAGGAGAAGCTTACAAGAACTTCAACTTTTACTAATGGTTTGTTTATGAATGAAATCAACATTGCCTTTAATAATAAGATATAGGTATTGGATACCAGATATGGATCTCATTTGTGCAATAATTTGCAAGGACTAAAGGGTAGTAGGAAGCTTGAGAGAGATGATATAGACCTACGTGCTGCAAATGGAGCAAATGTTGCTACACTTGCTGTGGGGACTTATCATCTATGCTTGCCTTTTAGATTAATTCTAGAACTAGAAAACTATTATTGTGTACCAGTTTTATTTAAAAATATTATCTCAGTTGCTTATTTAGATTTACTTAGATTTTATTTAATTTTTAAGAATAAAAGTTGTTCTTTTTCATTAAATGATATCCTTTATAGTACTACAACTTTGATGAATGATTTGTATGTTCTAGACAAGGATAATCAAGTTCTCAACATAAATAATGAGAAACCAAGAAAAGATAACACGAACTCATCTTACTTATGGCATTGTCATTCGGGCTATGTAAACGAGAATCATATTTTGAATCACATTTAGTTACACAAGTATGGTGACTTAGGCTCATTTGATTTTGAATCATATGACACTTGTGAATCTTGCTTACTAGAAAAAACTAAAACCTCTTTTTCTAAGAAAATGGTAAGGGCTAAGCAATTATTAGAAGTAATACATTTTGATATATGTGGACTAATGATATTACAAGTAAAAAAGGGTTATGAATACTTTATTCCCTTCATTAATGATTATTCTCGATATGGGTATTTGTATTTAATGAAATACAAATCTGAAACTTTTGACATATTCAAAGAATTCAGGAATGAAGTAGAGAAATAACTTGGTAGAAGTATTAAAATTCTAAGATCTGATTTAGGAGGTGAATACTTAAGCTAAGAGTTTCAAAGTTAACTTAAAGATAATAGGATATTTTCTTAATAGACTCCATTGCATACTCCTCAACATAATGGTGTATCCGAAAGAAAGAATCTAACTTTATTAGATATGGTTCGATCCATGATGCCTTTTGCAAATATACAAAAGTCATTTTGGGGATATTCATTGGAAATTACTATTTATATTATAAATAGAGTTCCATCAAAGGCTATTGATTATACCCTTTATGAGTTATTTCTTGGTAAAAGACCAAAATTAGCTCATTTGAGAATTTGGAGATGTCCTGCATATGTGAAGAGGACAAAGTTAGACAAATTAAAGAATAAGTCTAACAAGTATTTGTTTGTTGGATATCTAAAAGAATTAGATGGATATTATTTCTATCTCCTTTCAGAAAATAAACTGTTTATTTCAAGGCATGATATTTTCATAGAGAAGGAAGTAGTGCTTAAAGAAGATAGCGGGAGTAAAATTGAACTTAGTGAAGTTCAAGAAGAACAAACAAACAATGATCAACCTGATGTTTCCGAGTCTATTGATAAAATAGACGAACCTTTTAATACACAAGAACCTCGTAAGTTAAGTAGGATACGTGTGGCATCTGAGAGATATGGATTTCTCATAAAGGATCACAATGATGTATTGCTCATAGAAAAAGATGAGGCTACCACTTACAAAGAAGTTCTGAAGAGTTCAAAATTTGACGAATGGCATGAAGCTATAAAGTTAGAAATGGATTCCATGTATGACAACCAATTTTAGATTTCAGTTGATCCACCTAAAGGGATAAAACCTATAGGATGCAAATGGGTTTTCAAGAAGAAAATCGATATAGATGGTAATGTAATTATACCTATAAAGCGAGACTGATTGTAAAAGGTTATCATCAATAATAAGGTATTGATTATGATGAGACTTTTTTCACTAGTAACTATACTAAAATCCATAAGAATACTCCTAGTACTTACTGCTCATTATGATTATGAGATTTGGCAAATAGATGTGAAAACAACTTTTCTTAATGGAAACTTAACTGAGGAAGTGTATATGATACAACCTAAGAGTTTTACATCCAATGATCACACAAAAGAGTGTAAGTTGCGAAGGTCCATTCATGGACTTATGTAAGCTTCTACGAGTTGGAACATTCATTTTGATGAAACAATCAAAGATTTTGCATTCATACAAAATATGGAAGAACCTTGTGTATATAAGAATATTAGTAGGAGTGCAATTATTTTCATATTACTATATATAGATGGCATATTGCTGATAGAAAATGATGTTTCTACTCTTTAATAAGTTAAAGGGAATACTGATTTTGGTTTCCAATCTGATAAGAATGACTACAAGTCACAATTTGGCTACGTGTTCAATTTTGGATGGTGGGGGTAGTTAGTTTGAAAGGTTCCAACTAGATACAACTTCTAATTTAACCACTAAAGCTGAGTACATAGTGGCTTCCAAAGCAACTAATGGATCAAGAGGTTCATAATAGAACTAGGAGTGGTGCCTAGTATTGTTGATCCTATACCATTGTATTATGATAACAATGGAGCTATTGCACAAGATCTTATACCATTGTATTGTGATAATAATGGAGCTATAGCACAAGCAAAGAAACCACAGTCTCATCAACGATCCAAGTACGTACTTAGGCACTATTATTTGATTAGCAAAATCATTGATAGAAAGGATGTAAAGATAAAGAAAGTTCTGACTGATCAGAACATAGCTGGTCAACAGACTACGGAATTACCCCAAAAGAAACATGATAGTCATGTTCGGTCTTTCGATATTAGATGCATGAATGAATGGGTCTAGTACAAGTAGGAGATTGATAGAGTTGTGCTCTAGAGCCAATCATTCGTATAATGTATTTTGTACATTAATAAAAGGCATTCTTTATCTTTTAGTTTAATAAATCATTTCGTGAATATGTATAAAATTGATAGATAAAATTCTAAGCACATAGTATAGTGTTAAGGAAATTATGATAGAGGTCATAATATGAGATTCCTACTACACTTTGTAGTACTTGTACTTAAACCATCCCTAGTTATAGTATTAATGAGATAGGACATCATTAATGCAGAAGACTATCACGTGTTATACTTTTTGATTAGATCAAACGGTGGTTCTCACATCCGTGAGTATTGTAATACTCAAAGTTAATACGCGGATGCTTGTTATGCAAACAAGTACATTGGATGACCGAATTATAAGATAATTACATGGATCACTATTTAGTACCAGTGATAGAATCTCATTAGAGCACATGTGCAAATATCATTCGATTTGAGACCTCCAAGGTAGTTTGTTTACTAAGTATTATACCTTGGTCAATAAATGATTCATCACTGCTAATAGTAAAGGCGTATATCTCATGGCCACTTGTATGGAATCATTACTTGAGAAGTCCTTGGCTAAGCTGACTATGTGTTGAAAATAGTTCCAATTGGTACACATGTTGAGTAAAGAATTTTGGAACAAGTACTAATAAGTTTGGGTTAGAATTAATTATATTCAAGTAGAAATTAGCACTAATTCCGTACTATAGCTGAATGAGATATAGATTATGGAAGGATTTTATTTTACTGATGTTTTGCTATTGAAAGGTTCATGTCAAACCACTTGACTTTTTGGAGTTTTGGATGGTCATAATGCATTGCTAGATGCAGCTCTTGATATGCTAAATATGAATTTATTAATTAGAGGATTAATAAATTAATCTTAATTAGAATTAATAAGTTAATTCTAATTAAAAAAGGATTATTAATCTATTATGATAGAATTACTTCATATTACTACCAATTGATTAGAAAACCTAATAGGTCACACACAATAAAGGAATTGGTATTGAAGATATTATTTAATAATATTAAGGGGTTAATTTGTGTGAAGAAATAATAATTGTGGGCTAATTATAATGTGCTATAATTAGTTGGGTTAAAATCTAATTATTAAAAGGCTCATGGGCCTAATTATGATATTAGAAACCTAAGCCCATAAAGGAAACGAAACTATGATTCCTAAAAGTTTTAGGAATTTTGGTGTGTCTAAAAAAAGCTCAAAAATCGTGAATATATAGATGATATATACTGCATGCCACTTTAAGGGTTTTTGAGTTGGTTTTCTTCTACCGATAAGAAAACCTGTAGCTTCTTTTTTGTTTTCTTCTTTGTAGATTATTCCAAAATATAGTTGCAAATTATACCAATTAGCATTGGGATTAGCCACGCCTGTTGAGTACAATTCATTGTGTGGATTGCGTTAAAGAAATTCCTATACTTAGAATTGTGGTGGTTTGGTATTGAACGAGTTTACAGAATGGTTCCATGAGAGCAAAAAAAAAAAATAAAAAAAAAATAAAAAAAATAAATAAAAAAATAAAAGCTGCATTTTCAGCTAATGAATTTTTCCTTCCCTCTCCTAACCCATTAAATTACATACAAGTGATCCTGTTGCATGGTTTTCGTTTTAATTTCAATTGTCCATTATTTGTTATTACATGATCAAAATCTAACACCAAGATGAAGAAACAAGTTGGATTAACCCAAAGATTTTAGAGACTCTAAACAAAGATGGGTCTAATTTTTTTGCTGGTCTTGAAATGAAGAAGAACTAAAGAGGAATTCTCCTTTCCAAGAGTTCACACTTTGTTCAACCTTTTGAAATCTGGAATCTGCCTTTACAAAATGTTATAATTGAAGGTTTCAGGCCACAAATAGAAACACAGTAGCAGTGAAAATAACGCAGCGGAAGAGATTATACCTTTGAATTTTCTTAAAACAAACTGTTTTGGCTATGTAGGATTTGCCGATGATGAAGGCAAATCAAATACTGGCTGTTATCGTGGTCTGTGGTGACAATCCTGCTAACCTGCTACTCCTTCTAGTTTGCATGAACGTTGGCTTCTTAGCTTTTTGAAATATTCCTCCACCTAAAGACTCAGTGAAAGACAAAAGGGAAGAAGAATTAGCCTTTTATAGTCTCTCGACTATCTGCTAAAGAGCAGTGTCAAGATGAAAAATTCTCCATTTCTGTATCAAAACTAAGGACCGATACACAGAGAAAACCAGAGAGAATTGAATAGCAGAGAAGAAGCTCATGTGTTTTTTCTTGTTCTCAAGATCACGCGCCGTTCACAATCCCTGTAAACCCTAATAGCCTTAAATAGTTCTAATCAATCCAAACTCTAACCTCTAGCTATCATCTGAGAGTTTCAAAATTTTGAACCAACATGCATCACTCAACCTTCTGCTAAACCAGTTAGCCCTAAGCTAAATAAGCTCGGGCCTAGCCTACTTGACACTTGGTTTAGGCTATTTAGCCAAATTAATTATATTAACTAGGACAAAAACCATAGCCTAATGATTAATTATATAATCCAAATAAACCACTCCAATACTGTAGACTATTTTAGTTTAGACCCACTTTAATTTTAATTATTCAAACCGGGCTTAAGCACTGAACAATTAATTGAATGAGTAAACTAATTAATTAATTCTCTCTCTCGACCTTTTATTTTATTCTAGCCTAATAAATAAACTAGGCTACTTGAATAAAATAAAATCTATTTTATTTAAGATAAATTCCTCATCCCAAAGCTATCAGGATTTATGGGCTATTTTGAGGACCAAAAGACACATTACCTTGGCTATTAAAATGACCAAAATACCTTTGCTATATAAATAGTAGTATTTTGTATTTTAAATATTTTTTAATAATGCCATAAGAAAATATTGACCCTAAGAATGATGCTACATTAGCAAAGTCTCCGACCTACAGGTGTTATGACAAATATGCTCCTCTACGTAACGTCGTACATTCAGAGAGGAAGAGCGTGAAGCTTGAAAATTAAACAAGAACATGCATGCTGTAAACAAAAGTCAAAATGCACAGAGAAACAAAACATAACAGAAGGTTTTTAACGTTTAATACCTCTGTGCTTTAACAATTTCTTTGGCTATGAAGAAGTCAACTGATCCACATGTATCTCTTCTTCACGACTCGTTGATCCTTTCAATTCAAATCCCGCTATCCTTCTACTCCTCCTTAGCATGAATGCAAGAGCGTTTCAGTACTTAGAATATTCCATAGGCTAATACTTGTCAGTGAGACAATTTAGACGAGGAAAATCAACCTCTTGACTCACTGCTATCAATTAGCAGAATCAAGAAGAACAAGGAGGAATCGAGAGAGAAAAACAGAAGGCTTCTCGAAGGAGTTTTTTTTTTTTTTCTCTTGTTCATAGACGTATATCCCACTAAGATACACACGGTTATTTTTCTTGATAACCTAAACACTTGGGTTTTCATTTTTCAAAAACACCCGAAAATTATCAACAGAAGATGTTTAGCTCATCCTAAACTCTTTTGTTTTGTGAACGATAAAACCCTTTGGTCCAGGATTTTGGGCCATTAATATTATTTTTTATTTTTTCTAGACCTAATGAATTCAAAATTAATAAAATTAATTATTTATTTTCTGGGCAGAAAAAATAACCCAATAAATAATTAATGAGCCTAAATAAACCAAAATAATTATTCAAGCCTTTTCATCTAATTTAGGCCCAGGTTAATTTTCTATTATTCAATTTAGGCTTAGGCCCTGAATAGTTAATTAACCAATTAAATCAAATAATAAATTTAATTTAATTTTACTCGACCTTTTATTTTATTCTAGTCTAATAATAAATTAGGCTTTCAAAATAAAAGAAAATCCTCTTTAACTGAGACCATTTCCTTAACCCAAAATTAATTAGGACTTCCAGGCTATTCTGAGGACAAAAAAAGACACATCGCTTTGGCTACTAAAATAACCAAAATACACCTACTATATAAATAGCTGTATTTTACATTTTAAATATTTTTTAATATTACCATAAGGAAATATTGACCCCAAGAATAATGCTGCATTAGCAATATCTCCTACCTACAGGTGTAATAACTAAAATACTTTTCTACACATCGCCGTTCATTTAGGGAGGAAAAAGTGTACTAAGACTTCTCTAAAAGACATCAATCATCTTTAGGCTTCTAATCCATTGATCCCCAACTTCTTGGAATATTTTTGCTTTCCAATGGAGCTACCCTAAAGCAAATATTTAAGTCATGTCCCCAGAGCCCTGGATATTTAGATCATTCAGACAACTACAAGGGGCGATATAGTATTGAAGCTATCTTGTACAAGTTTATCTTGACTAACTAGTTACATATACCCAATATAGAAATATATTAGTCCTACAATAAAACCCCAACTATAGTATATCAAAGCAAGGTTTCTAGCTTCGTCAGACCACCAATTCATACTCAAGCTATAGAGTATAGGTCCATGCTATAGTGGTAGTAGTATAAGTTTCTACCATATAGTACTCTTAGAAACCACTACTACAGGTTTAATTCTATGGATTTGAACTACACTTGTATTATGAAATGTGAAGACTACTCATTAGCTAAAGGTAAGCCATTCTACATTTAGAATTCATAATAAAATAACTTTACCATGATGAGATTCCCATTCTCATCGTTCGATTAAGAACAATAGTTTATGTGTTGAGTAATTCATGGTCTATACCTTACTATGAAAGCCCTCCATTTACATGAACTATTTACTTAAACATAAAAGGCCCGCTCTAGTGAAATTGTGCACAAAAATAAAGAAGAATTCACAAATAATTTCTAAGAATAAAATTTTTATTAATATAAATCAAAATTACATCAGAAATTTAGTCTAAGAGGGCATACAACCCAACAGAGCGTACTAACACCTTTCTAAATGACATCTGCCATCCTTAGACCTCTAGTCCAATGATCCATGACTTCCTAGAATGTTTCTACTTTCCAAAGGAGCTAGCCAAAGCAAACATACAAGTCATGTTCCCTAGGGTCCTGGATATTTTGATAATTCGAATCGTCAAAAGGGACAGTATAGTGTAGAAGTTATCTTGTACATGTCTGTTTTAACTAACTAGTTACATATACCCAACATATAAGTATATTAGTCCTATGATAGAGCCTCAATTGTAGTATATCAAACTCTACACTTCCAGCTTTGCCAGACCTGCAACCTATACTTAAAGTCATAGGGTATAAGTCCATACTGTAGCAGTAGTAGTTTGGGTTTCTACAATATAGTACTTTTAGAAACCTCTACTATAGGTCCAGTTCTACGTATTCGAAATATGCTTATATTATGAAGTGAGAGGATAGCTCACTAACTAAAGGTAAGCCATTCCTATTTGAAATTCATAACGCAATAACCTTATTGTGATAGGATTCCCATTCTCATCATCTGGCTAAGAACAACAGTTTATGTGTTAAGTAACCTATGATCTATATCTTACTGTGAAAGGTCTTCATTTACATAGATCACGTAATTAAACACAATGGGACTTTCCTAACGAAATCGTGCATAAAATAAAAGACAATATCCCTATTTTTTTCTTCATTTGAAGCACTTGCCCTTAGGTTTATCTTTGGGTTGGGACTTTGGCTGAGCTGCTGCGTTTCCTTTTTTTTCTTAAACTTTTTGGGCTTGGGCCCAGTTCTTGAAAAAGAAGCCTTAGCAATCATTGCCTTGGACTGTGGCTTCAGGACCTTCTCTGCTACTTGGAGCTCCTTCATTAACTCTGTTAAACCCATTTTTAACTTGTTCATATTGTAATTTAATTTGAACTGAGTAAAAGAGTCCACTTGGATATCGAGGTCAATCACAGTCCCCAAGAATTCCATTTTCTCGAAAGCAGCAATTATTTTGAGCATATGCTCCCTAATTGATGCTCCCTTAGGTTTCTTGGGGTTAATGATCCTTCTAAGAGTCTCATGTCTTACGGGTCAGCACTTATTTGCGAATATTATGGCTAATAACGCGCTAATATCATAAGTAGTAGCCATGTGCTTATGTTCATAATGGAGCACATTAGACATGGAGGCTAACATGTTGCAACGAGCCATCTCGTCGGCCTTCTTCCATTCATTTTTAGCCTTATGCTCTTCCGTGGTAGAACTCTCCCTAATAGGTTAGGTTTCATATATGACATACTTATATTCCTCAGTTGTAAGTATTATGTCCAGGTTCCTTTTCCAGTCTACATATTTTGGAGCCGTTAGCTTATTCTCACAGAGAATAATGGCCAACGAACTGAAAGAACCTCCACCAAACATTTTTAAAAATTGAAAATAAAATAAAATTCTCAGTTTGTGAAAAATAAATAATTTGTGCACTTTATCCTCATATTAATGCTAATAATAGTTAACCCTATCACTATTATCTTTAATATGATCAATTTAGCTCTTAGGAATACTGACCATGCTTCTTGGAAAGAGTAACAATTTCCTATACTAAGTGTGTTGACCATCACAAATTGACTACCCTTCTAGGTAATGATCAAAAAGATAACTTCATCGAGGGGATGGCTGTTTCTTCTCATTTTCTATGGACAATCCTCACACTATAATCTCTAACGTGGGCTAACCGACCACAGTACGTGTCTCGGGCATCAACTATGTCTATCCATTATGTCTAGATCCTTTTGGAATTCGCATCCTATGCGAGTTCACTTCCAAGGTAATGCGAGGAGCTCCACGATCTCTAATAAGGACCTTGATGGAAGCCGTGGGGCCGTTGGAACCCCTCTCACATTTAATCTTTTAAAATAAGGGTTTTGAAGAAAATGTTCTTTTGAAAATATCCCATTAAGTATCCCTTAACTCTTGTAAAATATCTAAACCCCTAAATCTCTATGTTAAGGTAAAATCCTTTTAAGAGATTTTCTATGGATTAATTTTACCTAGTAAAAAGCTTAATGATTTCAAAAATTTCCTTTTAAAACTTTTGTGAGACTTTGGTCTCAAGTTTTATTTTGACAGAAAAAATTTTCTTATAAAATAAATTAAAATGGTTGTTCCTTTTAACTCACAAAAATATTTAAATCCAAAATATTCTCTATGTCAATGATAAAATACTTTAAGAGAGTAACCAAGGATTAATTTTTACTTTAAAGTTAAAATAAACATTTAATTAAAGAAAAATATTTTTCCTTGTCAGAAATTCCCAAAGACTTTGGTTTTTGAGAAACGTGCACATAGGTTGTAAAAGAATAATCGTTTTCAT
Organism: Voacanga thouarsii; assembly: GCA_026120185.1. Classification (NCBI taxonomy): domain Eukaryota; kingdom Viridiplantae; phylum Streptophyta; class Magnoliopsida; order Gentianales; family Apocynaceae; genus Voacanga; species Voacanga thouarsii. The sequence continues at coordinate 1,492,488 of JANUWF010001905.1, read as the reverse complement.
GTTTTTCTATTCTTTTAACCTAAATGTCCAAATAAAGAATTAAATATATTAATTAATTAATGGTCTTGTTTAATACTAAATCCCTTACTATTATTTTTCATGCAAAATATTCCAAGAATATAAACTATACAAAAATGATAACTTCCCCTGGTATAGGACCTAAAATTGAAAAGAAAAATGCTAGAAAATTACAAGAAAAATAATTAAAAAAATTCCTTGGTCTTCATGCACCCGGTGTGCCCCAAATCTAGACGACCCTAGAATACCCGAAAACCAGCCCGTGGCCCGCTCCAAAATAGATCACGCCGCGGCCAGCTGCTTTGCTCCCAACTACGTCTTCGGCCAAAAATAGCCTGAAGCCACGGTTGGCTTCTACATTGCCAGCCGTGGCTTAGGCTATGTTTGGCCTGAAGCTATAGCCAGCTACTTGTAATCTAAGCTCGACTTTTTTTTCTTCTCTGATTTTTTGTTGCTATCTTCTTTAATATTTGTCTCTCCAGAGCATTTATAGGCACAAATTTGTTTACAGATTTCAATAGAAATCAACCAAAATAATAACAACAAGCACTTATGCCGTTAATTACAGGCTTACACGAGATCATCTAAGAATTCCATTAAAATTTAGTGTTCCTATATCTCAACCACGAGACTTACAGAGTAGCTGTCCCATACTAGATACATGAAGGTTCACCATATAATGATATCATAAAAATCATCCGGCCAGTTTTATTTACTAACATTCTTCCTACGTTCTCCAAAAAACCTACGTGCTCTGATACTAACTAAAGGTTTCAAGCCGCAAACAAAAACATGGAAGCAGTGAAAATAATGCAGTAGAAGAGATTATACCTTTGAATTTTCTTAAAACGTGCTATTTTAGCTGCTTAGGATCAGCCGATGATGAAGGCAAATCAAATACAGGAGCTTGCATCGTGGTTTGTGGTGTCAATCCCGCTAACCTCCTGCACCTTCTAGTTTGCATTAACGCTGGGTTCTTAGCCTTTCAAAATATTCCTCCACCTGAAAACTCGGTGAAGGCCAAAAGGGAAGAAGAATTGGGTTTCTATAGTCTTTTAACTATTTGCTAAAGAGCAGTATCAAGATGAACAATTCTCCGTTTCTGTATCAAAGCTAAGGACCAATACATAGAGAAAATCAAAGAGAATCGAATAGCAGAGAAGAAGCTTGTGTGTTTTTTTTCTTGTTCTTAGAATCACATGTCGTTCACAATCCCTCTAGACCCCGATAGCCTTGAAGAGTTCTTATCAATCTAAACTCTGACCTCTAGCTATCATCTGGGAGTTTCAAACTTTTGAATCCACATGCTTCACTAAACTTTCTGCTAAATTGGTTAGCCCTAAGCTAGACAAGCTCGGGCCTAGCCTACTGGACCCTTGGTCTAGGCTATTGGGCCAAATTAATTATATTAATTAAGATAAAATAAATAGCCCAATAATTAATTATACAACCAAAATAAACCAGTCCAATAATTAGATGATTTTAGTTTAGGCCTAAGTTAATTTTAATTATTCAAATCGGGCTCAATCCCCAAATAATTAATTAACATACTAAACTAATTAATTCATTCTCTCTTTGGATTTTTTATTTTATTCCATCCCAAATAAATAAATTAGGCTACCTTAATAAAATAAAATCTATTTTATTTAAGATCAATTCCTCATCCCAAAACTATCAGCACTTATAGCTATTCCGAGGACCTAAAGACACATCGCCTTGGCTACTAAAATGACCAAAATACCCTTACTATAGAAATAGCTATATTTTGCATTTTAAATACTTTCTAATATCATCATAAGAAAATATTGACCCCAAGGACAATACTGCGTTAGCAAAGTCTTCGACCTACAGTTGTTATGATTAAAATACCTTTCTATCTATCACTATACATTTAGAGAGGAAAAGTGTACTAACACTTCTTTAAATGATATCTACCATCCTTAGACCTCTAGTCCGATGATCTCGATTTCCTGGAATGTTTTTGCTTTCCAAGAAAGCTACGTTAAAGCAAACATTTAAGTTATGTTCTCAAGGCCCTAGATATTTAGATCACTCGAATAGTCATAAGGGGTAATATATCGTAGAAGCTATCTTATACAAGTCTATCTTAACTAAGTAGTCACATATACCCAATATATAAGTATATTGGTCCTATGATAAAACCTTAATTATAGTACATCAAAGTATACACTTCTAACTTTGCCACACCACCTACCTGTACTCAAATCGTAGGGTATAAGTCCACGTTGTAGTAGTAGTAGTCTAGATTTCTACAATATAGTACTTTTAGAAACCACTACAATAGGTTTAGTTCTAAGTATTAGAAATACACTTATGTTATGATATGAGAGAACTACTCACTTATTAAAGGTAAGCCATTCCTAGTTAGAATTCATAACATAATAACCTTATCATGATGAGATTTTCATTCTCATCATCCGATTAAGTACAACAATTTATGTGTTAAGTAATCTGTGATTCATACCTTCCTGTGAAAGACCTCCATTCATATGGATCACTTACTTAAACACAATGGGTCTTTTCCAGTGAAATTATGGACAAAGTAAAATATGAAATGAAAATAAAAGTTTTATTAATTTAATTGAAATTATATTAGAAATACAGTCTTTGTGGGTAGACATTCCAGTAATAATTAGGTGTATATAGACCCTATGTGAAACCCCAGTCAAAACCAACTTTAGAGTAAGGGGGTTGAGATGCATAGCATATTTATTTGCATGTTTAAATATATTTTTATATGATTTTATGTGCTTTGGATTTGTGTTTTATAGTCTAGAGGGCTGATTATGTTTATTGAGTAAGAAGGGCAAAATGGTAATTTTTGCTTGAGGTGAAATTAGGGAGATAGCTTGAGGATTAAATAGGAAAGATATTGTAGAGAGAAAATAAAAACAAGAGTTGTTGTGGTTTGGTGGTTAGAGCATTGGAGTTAATTCTTGAGGTCTTGAGTTCAAATTCCATCATTGGAGTTTTAGCAAGGTTAAATTTTATTTTTGGTGAAGTAGACTATATTTTGGTCTTAGCTTGATTTAGGGGAGAGCATGAGTGTTGTCCTAAGGGAGACATGATAGAAGTATCCTAATCCTACTCTTATGCACTACGCAAAATTCCTAAGGGGAATTCATTTCCTTTTGATCCTTAATTTTTCCTATTTCTCAATCCATTAGTTTGTTCATTTTGTTCAAGCCAATTTTATTCTAGAAAAATTTCAGCAATGTGCTATGGCTTTGAAGGTTCGAAATGTCTTAGTAAAGGACATCATATGGACCGAAACAATGGAAGAGGGGGAAAGATTTCAAGTGAATTAAATTCCTTAGTGAACTTTATAAAAATTCACTCTAGCTAGGTTCATTCTCCTTTATGTCATGAGCTGAAATTTTTTTCCAGCTTTGTGTGCCTTCAAGGTGTCGAAATTCTTGACCATTATTCCCTCCCAAATGCTACCATAAAATGGCCCTTTTGATCAGCTTAGAATCTGGATTTTTTTGGCTATTTTCGGACTGCACAAAGATGGTGCAAAACCAGAAAAATTTCTGTGCAAATCGCAGCTTTGGAGGTCCAAAACCAAGCTGTTTTCTTCCAGTTTTTGTGTAGCACCTTAGCCATGTTTTTCCTCCATGAAGAAGGATGGAAACTAGCCTTGAAATCCCCTGAAATTCCCCTTCAAAACCTCTGTAAATCGGCTGGAAAGATGGCAGCTAAAACTGCCAAGAAAAATTCCAGCCTTGCGAAAAATGCTGTACGGTAGTTTTTCCAGCTTTGTTTCCAAATTTTCTCCTAGCCGAAACTCCATCCTTTTTCTGCTCAAACCACCTTTAAACCTCCATTAACTGAACTCCATTGTCCTCCCTAAGTTCTGCACGAAAATCCAGTCATGGCTGCCAAAAGATTTCCAAAAAAAAAAAAAAATTCTGCAATCATGCCTTGATTTGGATACCAAAATTTCAGCCACCATGATTTAACAACTTTCCATAAAATATACCTCAAACAACCAGTCATTCCCTTCACCATTAGACTCCTTAATTTTGGCCACCATTAGCCTCCTTCAACCAGCTTTCATCCAGCCAAAATTCTGCACAAGCAGTCGGCCATGGCAGATTTCCAAGAGCTCTTCCATAATCAAAGATATTCTTGAATATTTAGTTTCCAAATTTGCTCCCTAAAAATATTCTTCAAGGATTCCAACAACTAGCCTTTCCTTTTCCTTTCCAAACAAGAAAAAAAATCATCTACCTAAACCCTACAAACAAATCAGCAACCCTAATCCTCATAGAATTTCGGCAGCCTCCATCCAAAAGCTCTCTCTCTTCAACCTCAAGAACCCATAGTACACCAAGAACACCTACTCCTTCCTTTCATCTCATACCACTCCAAATCGCTTCAAACCACCTCTAAAAATTTCAGATTTCATCTATTCATTGTTGTGAGTCCATCCGTACCATTTTTAACATCAAACTCCAAAATCCAACTTGCACTTTTGGATCAAAAATCAGAAATTTTGTGAAGGCTCAAGAACACCTTCAAGGTAGGATTATTCAATGAACTTCATCTTCGCTAATCTTCAATCTCTAATGAACATATATGTGTTTAAGCATGGTAATGAGCTTTCTTCTTCTCTTTTCTCTCTCTCTCTCTCTCTCTTGGCCGAACTACTCACCTTTTTGGCCGAATGGTTCTTTCTCCATGGCCATGTTTTCTTCATCTTTCTTGGACGAATTTATACCTCTAGGAGTTGAGATCCATTCGAAACTCCTTCAAGGAATTTATCAATCAAGTAAGCCGTTTTAACCCTTCTTTTAAATTTTAGATTCATGTCTCTAGGATGATGTTGATAGAAGATGGATTGCAGATAAGGTTTGAGTATATATTGTTGAGGTTGAAGCATGAATGTATGTATGAATATGAAGGAGATGAGATTTATGCATGGATGGATTATCTTGGTTGATTGTATGATGATTTGAGGTTTAATGCATGTCTCCATGTCATAGGTAGTATTTGTGATCAAGTATGCTAGAGATTATGTCACATTTGGTGAATAGGATTTATATTTATGTTGGATTATTGAAGCCATGATCATATTTATGCTAGAAAAGGTTAGATCATGTCTTGATATCGTTAGATCTATGCTTATATGCATGCTTTGGATGATTTGATGAATTGAAGGGTTGTAAATGTTCATGATTGTGGTTAGCAATAGAACTATGGTCATGATTTAGTTGTCCCTAAGCTAATTTTATTTCTTTAATAAAATATTTAATATTATGATTTTTGGCTAGTAATTTCAAAAACCCTAGGAGGGGTAGATTTGGAATATTATATATATAATAAGGATATTTTAGTCAAATAAATAATAGCTTTTGCTAGAAAAATAAAATATATAGATATTATATATAAAATGATAATATCAAATAAAGCCTTTTATGAAAATAATCATAATAAGTAAAATATTTACTATTAAAATTTAATTATTATCTTTTAACCAAAACCTACTAAAATTTATTTAGTATCTTTCAATCAAGACTCATTAAAATTTATTTTCAACCAATTTTAATTATCAATTATTTTCTAGCAATTCATTATTAATAAATTATTATTCTACCTAGTACCACCTAGGACTTTTCATCAAATAAGCTATAAATTATTTTAGCAAGATTTAAACCTTCAACTTATTAGTATCTATTTCCCAAAACTCTAACTATTTTAAATATCAAAATTAGCCTTGGCTTATAAACCTTTTAATTTATTATTTGGCCTTAAAGCTTAGGACACCAGGATCATGGTTGTACTAGTGAGTTGAGTTAGTTTATTTGTGAAAGTGGATTTTGGCTTGAGTTTGATTGTGGTTTGTATTTACCCCATGCGGGGTTAGGTCAGCTGTTGGAGACCTTTGTTGTGAGCAAGGATCAGGTAAGCTCCTGCATAACACATGTTTGATGCAAAAATGATTTTTATGGCAAGCTAAATGTAGAGTGCATGGACACTCATTTCTGTAAAGGCAATTGAGGATTATTTTCGTTCTCATTTCAGACAAATAAATTATTTACAAATCAAGGGGCGATTTTACTCAAAACCTAAAACTCTTTCTAAAACTAGTTTTGCCCCAAACTTTGAAAATCCTAAATTGCCATTTTCAATTGGAATTATGTTTTGTTCATTTTTTTTCCCCAAGTGGCATACGTTATGTTGAGTACTCAATATGGGTAGGCTAGTAGTACTAGTTTTGAAGAGCAAGAGTGTGTCTTCTGGTAGGAGGCCTCCTCCAGAAAATGAACTCAACTTAGAGAAACGTCAGTACTACTTAGTCATGCCGGTCCGAGCTAGTGGTTTTTATTTCAGTCAAGTGACTGTGTTTTGCCGGAATGGACACCCAGTTGTTGTTTGGGTATAGAGAAGGAGGAGTATCTTGCCCGGTAGGCTGATCACCTACCTTTTGTCAGTCTGCACAAAGTGTGAAATTCTGACAGGCAGTATGCACAAAGTGTGGCATACTGACCATCCGGTTATGGGGCCCAATGTGTGGTAACCCATAATCATTTCTTTCGAGTGGTTGATCTTATAAATTATGTATGGCTGGAAAAGCCGAAAACACTACTCTTGCTTTTGACTAATGTTTATTGCTTGCCAATATTTCTCTTATAAAGATTTCACACTCTGCATCCACGAACTGTTTTTACTGAACACCCAAAGCACACATGGACTTAATGAGATTTCTATCTCATCACCTTTTTACCATGATTTCAGGCCGATCCTGCTGTGGGGATGAGTAGCTAGTGTTATCTGCCTTGGAAGAGAATGTTGTTTTTTATTTTTATGTATTACTTTGGGGAGTTGAGAATGGATGATTTTATTTATGGATTTGTTTTTCTTTTGGGAATTCATGGTTTTATTCATGGATTTATTCTTGGGTTGTAATAAATTTTAAGTTAAGTTATTATTTTTATTCTGCTATTTTATTTTTGTGACCTAATTATAAAGACCCCTTGTCCTTTGGACGGGGCGACATCCCCGGCCCTGTTAGGCCTAGGTAGCGGGGTGTTACACCCTAAGTTACCCTAACTAATCAGTAGGCAAAATGTTAAAATTAGGTTGCCATAATATAAGTTTGAGGTCCTATTGAATGTTTTAAAACAAGAATAAACACAAAAGTTGTGAGAATTAAAATAAAAAATGTAAGAAGATAAAAACAAGAATGAAATAGCAAAATCGGGCTGGTCCCTAATTGGGCCAGTATCGGATCAAGTCCCATAACTGGTGGGCTCATTTTTGTTCAAACAGAATTTTTACCCACTGTTAGGCTGGCACCAGAAGTTTCACTGAAGCTGGCACCGGCTAGTCATTGGAGCACGTCCCCTGTTTTGTTGCACTTAAATCCTTGCTTTTTTAGCTTCTATTTCATTCCCATGTATTTCCTTGATCTTCCAAATGAAATGTTGGCTTTTTTTTTTTACTTCTTTGGTTTCAATCCTTGTTTAAATGTTGGTTTGTTTCTCCACAAGAATTGTTGTTCCTTTTATGCTTTCTTTGGAGCTTCCTTCACTACCCATTTTTTCACAATACTCTTAGCTTTTTGTTTGTTGAATTTGTTGTCTTGATAACTCCTTTGAAACCTATTTAATATTGACTCACCTTAGAGGCCATGCATTGTGATTTTGTGTTCCTTATTCCGTCTTGGAATCGGCCTTCATGTCTAGAATGTTTTATATCACCACGACTGGCATATAAGCTAAGGATTGGCTTAGCCTGATATGAGACGATTTTGACCCTAGATTAAGGACCAGTTTAGATCTTTGAATGGTATGGTTTGATTTTTTTGAAGAGCTACAATTTTTCCTTTTCCTTGTAATTTTCTTTTTTTTTTCTTTTTTTGGTCCCATATCATACGAGATTAATTTTCTTGCAATGTTATTTAATTATGATGAATATTTTGCATGAAAATGGTTTGTAATGAAGGAACCACCTTAGGATTAAATAAGATCATTTTATTTTATAATGTTTAATCCATTATTTGATTACTTAGGAATTAAAAGGATAGAAATAGCATGTAAAAGGTTTACTTTTTAGAGCATGTCTATTTCATTAATTTTGTGATTAAGTGAACTAGTTCTTGAGATTTAATTTTCTCTAGATAGAACAACTATAAAAATGTTTTCTATAAAAGAAAAGAAACTTATGAGTTTAAAATAAAATTTACAATTTATTCTCTCAAAAGATTTTATCCTTGACATGGAGCGTAATTTGATTTTAAATATTTTAACTTTAGTTCCTAATGAGGGCTCATCATGTACATATTTTATAGTGTTTTTTTTCTTTAATTGGGATAAATTCTTGTTTAAAAAATTACTTACCACACCATTTTCATCTTCTTTTTTGTAGGAAATAAAGAAAATACCTACTGGAGGTGAAAATGAAGAAAAGGAAGAAAAACGAATAGAAATGGAAGAAGTGCACAAGATGTTGGCTGTCTAAGGAAATCGAGCAAAACCAAATAAAGAAAATAGGAAGTTGCATAGGAAAATGGTGGCCTAGGGAAGCTTAATCTCCTTAGGTCGCCTAGGTGAAGAAGCGAGAGACAAATGTACAACAAACTGGTAGCCTTGGGAACTTCTATCTCCCTAAGCCACCTAGGAGAGCAAAAAGCAACACATTCGTCCAGAGAAGGGTGGCCTAGGATGACTATAAAGAAACTATAGGTCTCTTGAACATGCAAAGACATGAAAATGTGGAAGTAAAATTAGAAACCAATTCGAGGAATAGCTTAAATGTGAAGGGCGGTTCAAGAAAAATAAGAAAAATTACCTTATGCTTTGGCCTTTGTAATCTAAATTTTACTTCTATCAATTGTCGTCCACCAAGCCACCAATCAATCTTTAATGTTTGTTGGGTCAAACTACCACAACTTAGGTACAGAATTGCCCTTAATGTTAATGCACACAAGGAACCCTCAAAGATCACCGGATTTTGGTGCTAGCAAAACTTAACGGCAGCTCGGGTTATGTTAAAGAAGAAGAAGTGGAATCACAAAAGAAAAACGATTTTTCTTGGTGCAATTCTTGTCGGTTGTCACTAGATATCAGCAGCATATATATATATCTTTATATATATACGCATGCGAGTAGAAACCAAAATCTTGAAAGAATCAGGACTCTCAATTTGTAATTAGAATTACAATTTTTTTAATTATAATATGGCCCACAAATTATGACTAATTATAATTCGATCACAACAACTTCTTCTTTTCACAATTAACCCCGTAATGTTATCAAATAACATCTCGAGTACTTTTTCCTTTATTGTGTGTGAACTATTAGGTTTCTCGGTCTATTGGTAACGAAATATGAATTAATCCAAACATCTTTAGGATTAATCCTTAATAATTAGAATTAAAGTATTAATTCTTATTAGAATTGATTTATTAAGTATCTAATTAATAAATCCATATTTAGTAGATTATGAGTGGAATCTAGCAATACATCATGACCATCTAAAATTTCAGAAAGTCAAATGGCTTAACATAAACCTTTCAATAGCAAAATATCAGTGCAATAAACTCTTTTCTCCATGTAATATCTCATTCAGTTTAGAATATAGAATTAATGCCAATTCTCTCCAGAATATTAATTAATTCTGGCTTGAATATTTTTGTACTTGTTCTCGGGATCCATTATTCCACATGTATATCAATTGGAACTATTTCCAACACATAGTTACCTTGGCCAACGACTTCTCACGTAACCACTCCCACAAGCAACCTTGAGATATTTGCTCCTACTATTAGGAGTGGTGAATCCTCTATTGACCCTCTCAACTACTTTCAGTTACTTCACGTTGTACCCAATATTTATCTCATAGGTGGTCTTGTTAGGACTCTAGAGATTGGAATCAAAACACAACGCTCAGTATACAAAGTACCTTTAAGATCCCAAGTCCAAGGATACTTGCATATTTGCTCTAATGAGATTCTATCATTGACACTGAATAGTTATCCATATGATTATCTTATAACTAGGTTATCCAATATATTTATTCTAGTAAGAAGCATCCATGTGTTTTTTGGAATGTATGTCCACTAAGACTGTATTTCTAATGTAATTTTGATTAAATTAATAAGAGATTTATTCTCATAAATTTTTTGTGTTTTGTATTTTATTTTGTGCATGATTTTGCTAGAAAAGACCCATTATGTTTAAGTAAGTGATCTATGTAAATGGAGGTCTTTCACATAAGGTATAGATCATGGGTTACTTAACACATAAACTGTTGTTCTTAACTGAATGATGAGAATGAGAATCTCATCATGATAAAGTTATTATTTTATGAATCCTAGATGGGAAATGGCTTACCTTTTGCCAGTGAGTAATCCTCTTACTCTATAACATAAGTGTATTTCGAATACATAGAACTGGACATGTAGTAGTGGTTTCTAAAAGTACTATATGGTAGAAACTCAGACTACTACTGCCACAGCTTGGACTTATACCCTACGGCTTGAGTATGTGTTAGTGGTTTGACGAAGTTAGAAGCGTATACTTTGATATAATATAGTTGATGTTCTATTGTAGGACTAATATACTTATATGTTGGATATATGTGATTAGTTAGTCAATGCAAACTCGTACAAGATAGCTTTTATGCTATATCATCCTTTGAGACTATTTAAATGATCTAATAGTCGAAGGCCTTGGGGAACATGACTTGGATGCTTACTTTAGAATAGTTCTCTTGGAAAGTGGAAACATTCTAGGAAGTCATGGATTATGAGACTAGAGGTCTAAGGATAATATATACCATTTAGAGAGGTGTTAGTACACTTTTTCTTTTTGAATGTACGATATTACATAGTGTGATACACCGAATAAAACCACCCTTAGTTTATAGGGAAAGTCATGCATGGCATAGCATTTAATACATATTGCATTTGATAATTTGAGCTATTTTCAAGAATATATGTGATCCAAGGGTTCGATATTGCATGAATTTATTTATTTTGAAATAGTTGTGCTGGTTGAGATGGTAGAGATTTTGTTTTATTAAGTAGAATTTATTAGAAGGGAAAATGAAGTAAGTTGAGTGGGAGTTAAGGAAATTTGTTTGAGGAATATTTGCAGAAGAGTTGTTGTGGCCTAGCGGTTAAGACTTGGTATTTATTTATTGATAACTTCCGTTCAAATCCCAACTTTTCTTTCTTTTCCATGATTTAATTTCTTTTCCCTAGTTTCTCTACTCTTTGACAAAATCCCTAGGGTTGCCGCCATCTTGGAGTTCCAACTCCTAAAATATAGGAATGTGATTATCTTAGGTATTTGATAAAAAGAATTAAAAACAAATTTAATTTCTATTATCTCTTAGTTTAATATTTCATGTCAATCTTTTAGGGAATTTTAAATATTCCAAAATCTGAATTTTCAAAGCTATTATCTAAGTGATTTTTGAGAAATAAAATATATGAATATTTATCTTGAATGCCTTATGGTGGCCGCCACCTATCATTAGGAGATAAGTCTCCATCATTTAATTTTATTTACAGAGGTTTAAATAAAATAAAAGGGGATAATTTTGATTTTTAATTGTGGCAATTATCTGTTAGATTTATGGGATTTTTGAAAATATGGTGAAGGATAAAAGATATTCCAGCTTTATCTTTTTAAAAACCATATATTTATCCTTAAATATAATTATCTTTTAATTGCTTAATTTTGTTTAAAGTAATTTAGGGTATCAAATAAATTATTTCTTGGTCAATTAACCTATTTTCTTTACTTGAATTTTCTAGAAAAACAACCAGCTTGGCTGCCACTTTGATAGCTAGTTTAGCTTAACTTAAACTCTTCACTCTTGAGATAATTATATCCAAGATAACCTACAACCAATCAAATTTTATTTAGCTAAATAACACCAGAATTTTTCCTCTTCTTTTCTCCACAATTTCGGCCATAATACACACACACACACACACACACACATACACATGAACAATGACACTTATAAATGAAAATTCCAAGCCCTAGATACTCTCAATCTCTTCTCCTGTTTAGCCAAAAACAACACACACAAGACCTCATTTTTCTTCTCTCAATTTTGGCCAAAGCCAAAACCAAAAACTAACTCTCTTTATTCTCTCTTTTCTCTCTTATTTTCATCCAAACCTAGAACCAAAATATATCCACTATCTCTTTTTACTCATTGCGCAATTTTAGCCAAAGCAAGAAGAGGCAAAACTGCCATTTTCCTGTTGTTGTGTGCAAGAGTCCAAAACAAGATGAATCTCTTCTAAACAACAATACACCTAAACCTAGCCATTTCTCTCCATCAAATCAGCAATATAACATACACCAAACCTCTCCAATACACAAAATAGGCGACCTCCTATCCTCTCCAAGATTTCGGCTAGCACAACCACAAATTCCACCAAAACCGAAATCCCGTCTTAAGGTAAACAACTCTTCAACCCTTCATCAATTATTCTTCAAATTTTCTCTTCTTCTTCTCCTAAATCACAACTAAAAGGGACTGATTTTCCCCTATTGCTGGTGACTTTAGAACAAGAAGATCAAGGCGAACAAATCTCTTTTTCTTCTCAAGTGAACTCAACCAATCACCATGGCGTCATCTTACTTCTTCGATTTATCGTGCTAAGAGGTATTTGAGACACTATCCCAACTGGTTTAATTGGCTTTGATTTTTATAATAATGTCGTAAGGATGCTTATATATAGAGTTTAGCAAGACAAGCATGAATAGATGAGATTGTTGAGTTTAATGGTTCAAGTATTGATCTAGGCTTATATGGAGTAAAATATTGCTACGTTGCATGATCTATTCCATGTTCGTTAAAGATGAGACATTTTGGTTCAAATGGGTTTATTGGGTGGATTTAATGATACTTGAATATTGGAGTTATCACATTGATGATTTGGATTAAGTATATTCATGCTAGATGATAAAAGGCATGATGAGGGAAGGTTATGCATATAGATTGATGAACTAGCTTGTTGAGATGCCATGAATGACTAATGTGCATATTGGGATAATGGGGATTCATATCTGCATGAAATGGTAGTGGCTAGGTAATGTGTAGTATTAGGATTCTGATTATGGAATTGTTGATTTTAGGTAAGGAAAGAGTTAGAAGTAAAGTAGGTAGTTGGCTTTAGTTTAACTATTTGCATATCCAAGTAAGTCCTTGCATAACTGTTTTGATTAAAGGTACTCATGTTACAAGTCACATGTTGTAATGATGTTGAAATGATATTGTTGAACTATATGAAACTATGTGTCATATACATAGGTTGAGAAGGTAGTTATTTTTGTTAGTGTTGTGCCCTAAAGGCAATCACTTGTACATTGTATATGACACATTTTATTTTAATAAAAGGCATTATTTAATTTATAGTTTCTTTTGTTTACTTTTAAGTAATATAACTGTTTGATAAAGTCCATAGTACAACACTGTGTTAAGGAAATCATGATAGAGATCATGATATGAGATTCCTACTACACTGTATAGTGTTACTACTTAAATAGTCCCTAGTCATAGTATTAATGAGACAGGACATCATTAATGCGTTAAGACTAGCATGTGTTAGACTTCCTGATTTGATCAGGCGGTGGTTCTCATATCCGTGAGTATTGAGATACTCAAAGTGTGAAACCCTAGTTGAAACCAACCTTAGAGAAAGGGGGTTGGGATGCATATCATATTTTCTTGCATGCATAATTATATTTTTATATGGTTTTATGTTCTTTAGATATGTGATTTATAGCTTAGAAGGTTTAATTGTGTTTATTGAGTAAGAAGGGCAAAATGGTAATTTTTCCTTGAGGTGAAAATAGGGAGATAGCTTGAGGATTAAATAGGAAAAATATTTGGGGAAATAAATAAGAACAAGAGTTGTTGTGGTTTAGTGGATGGAGCTTTGGAATTTATACTTGAGGTCTTGAGTTCAAATTCCATCATTCGAGTTTTAGCAAGATTAAATTTTATTTCGGTCCTTGCATGAGTTAGGGAAGAGTAGGAGTGTTGTCCTAGGGGAGACAGGATAGGAAAGTCCTAATCCTACTCTTGTGCCCTACAAAAATTTCTAAGGGTTTCATACCCTTCTTGATCTCTAGCTTTCCTTAATTTTTAATCAATTAGGTAGAGTAATTTATCTAAGCCATTATGTTTCCAAAAAATTCCAGCAAGGTTCTGTGAGGTTTAGGTTTCGAAAATGGCTATGAATGAGTTATCTTGTGGCTGAAAATGGGAAGGAGTTTTGGGGAGGTTCCCAAGAGAATTAATCTCCATGGTTGAACCTTCAAAACTCCAACCTAGCTGTGTTCATTTCCTTCATGTTGTAAACTGAAATTTTTTCTCCAGCTTCTTGTTCAGTTCAAGTGTCAAAAATTTCAGCCATCTTTTCCTCCCAAATGTTGCCAGAAAGATGGCCATTTCACTCAGCTTGAAGACTAAAAATCTCAGCCAAAACCGAGTTGCACAAAATCTGTGCAAACCAGAAAATTTTCTAGGCAACTTTCGCAGCTTTGGTGAACCTAAACCAAGCTATTTCTTCCAATTTTTCACACAGCATCTTAGCTAAGTTTTTTCTCCACAAAGAAGGCTGGAAACCAGAATTGAAAGACCTCTAAATACCCCCTCAAATATTTTGCAAGCTGACTGAAAAATGGCAGTAAAATCTGCCCAGAAAAATTACAGCAAACTTGCGAAAATCCTGAATAGAAATTCTAGCTTGTTTCTTCTTCAGCCTTGTCTGAAACCTTCACCATTTTTCAGTACAAACTTCCCTTGAACAACCATGAACTGAGCTTCATCATCTTCCCCAATATTCGGCTCAAAAAACCAGTCCATGGCTTGTAACACCCCACAATTACATACCCTAAAAGGGCGGGGATGTCGCCCCGTCCCGTAGGACAAGGGGTCTTTAAAATGAGATATAAAATATAAAGGCAATCTCCAAAAGAATCAACTTAGATAAATAAAGAAATACTCTTATTACTTCAGGCTCAAATTGGAGCAATACGAAATAAAAATAATTAAGCGTTCAACAGCTTAAATAGCAAATGTCTCCTAGGCAAAGATAACAATAATTAGAAAGACTTCAACTATCAATGCCCCGCTGACTCAGCACAGTCTATCTCCTAAAAACATGATGTAAAATGGTGTGAGAATATCTCAGTAAGTCCTGTGTGTGCACATGGTGTTTTGAATAGTACGTGTATGCAAAGTGCCAAAACATTTGTAGAAATAACTTGGCAAGTCATAAGCAATCTCTTTTCGGAAGGAGTGGGTTTTTCTCATTATCACACTTTGTACAGAATAAATCCTCCACTCGAATAAACAGTCATGTCACCATACGTTGGGCTCCATGAGAACAAAATGGCCAAGGCACCACACTTTGTGCACCTTGTCCGGACCAGATTACCACACGTTGGGCGTTCTGATCAAGGTGAGTGTACAGCTCACCGGGTGAGATACTCCTCCATCTTTACACCCAACAAAACCATCCGGGTGTTCATGCCGGGAATATAAATAATACCGTACCAGGTACAAATGCTAGCTCGGACTGGCCTAACCAACCAACACTGTCGCCTTTTCAAGCAGAGTTCATCTTCTGGAGGTGGCCTCCTGCCAGAAGACTTACGCTAGCCCTCCAAAACTAGTATTGTTAGCCTACCCTTATTGAGTACTCAACGAACATATCCGTCAATTCCTGATTCAAAATATCTCCACACATTGGCTTTGTACAATGTGGTTTTTCTCTAAAAGAGTTTTCTAAAAAATTAGGAAAGAATAGTTTTCTTGATAAAATCATTAGTTTGACAAAACCGTTTAAAGAATAATCATCCACGTTTACAACTCAAATGATCATAGTTCAACAATAGCTTTATAAAGCTTCACAACATAGACTTGCCATCACAACATTTAACAAAAGAGTTTATACAAGGACTTACCATAACAACATTTAACAAAAGAGTTTATGCAATGACTTACTTGATATGCCTCAGATAAACGAGATAAATTCACAGCTTGCTTTCCTCAATTATCCTCCTGATCTGAACCATATAATATCATGATCAGGGTCTCAATTAATTCAAACATGCTCTAATCTCACTTATTTTCACAACAATTCGCAATCTCCTATTTAAATCCAAGTAAACTATCCAATCCCCAAAGATCATATACCATGACCATATGTTCATCCCACTAATAGACATCATTAAACCTTACTTTCGGCATCAATGGTGGATATTCCCTTATCTTGCAACAACCGGGTAATAAGGTCTCGATGCTCCTATGGTGATCGTCCCGAGTTCGCTTGAAAAGAAGAGAAAAGCTACCTCCTTTGCTCCTCTTGACCGAAAATTAAAGAAGAAGATGAAATCAGCCTCTATGTGGCGTGATTTAAGGGAAGAAGAAGGAGAAAAGAATCATTAGAGAAAATGGCATCAAGAGGTTGAGAGGATTTTTGCTTACCTTAAGGTGTGTTCGATCTTTGCTTAGAATAGTTTTTGAGTTTTTCAAAAATTTGCAAAGAGAACTTGCTTTAATTTTTCGTGTAGAATGGAGAGGATAGATGGCTGCTATGATTTAGAGTTAGAGAAGATTAGTTTAGGGTTAGATGATGGTGTTTAGAAAGACTCCTAATGGCTTTAGGCTTCTTGGACAACAAGACCGCAAATTATAGCTTGTGATGTCTCTCATTGCTGCCGAATTTAGGTGAGTTTACGGGGAGAAAATAATCTACAATTTGCTCCCTTGTGCTGGCTAAAATATTGGTCAAGAGAAGGGCTGATTGTGTTCAGAATTTTGGGCCAAACAAGGAAGAGTTTGCGAAGGTTTTTAGGGCTGAAATTTCTGTGCGCGTGTAGTAGTTTTGCTGTGCGAAATTGCTGAACAGGAAAGAACAATTTCTGGATTGTTCTAGCTGTGGTTCTGTCGAAATTTCCAAAGAAAAAATAAGGGTTTTAGGCACTGAAAAATAGCTTTATCAGTTGGGATTTTTCGGTGTGTTTGTGTGCAGAATTTCGGTTGGAATAGGAGTACAAGGCTGGCTGAAATTTTCTGTACAAAGCTGCCGAAAATCCTGTGCAAGTGTGACGGATTTTTGGACTGTTTTGGCTGCTGTTTTTGACGAAATTCCAGAGGAGAAAAGTGTGGTCTTTAGGTGCTGGAATTTGGCTTAATCAACAAGGAGTTTTGGTAGGTTTTGGAGTGCAAAGCTGTCGAAAATTCTGGGCATAAGCTGGATGAAAATTCTGAAATTTTTGGTGAAGGAAAATCTGATTTTGTGTTACTAGAGTAATCTGATTTGGTGGGGGTTGTTCTAGGTAATTTGAGCTAGGGTTTGGAGAGTTGGATTGCACTTAAGGAGTGCTGGAATTTCGAACAGCTTGTGCTAACACAAAGCTGCCGAAATTCTGCTAGGTTTAGGAAGAAAATCCTAGTCGAATTAGGATTGCAATAAAAGTCTGATTTGCTAAGGGATTTAGGATAAGATTTCCTAACTTTGGAAGAGTTTGAGTTGAGCTAAAGTTCCTCCAAGAAGTGGCGGCACTTGCTGGAAATTTTTCCAGATTTTTAGCTAACATTCTAGGGTTAAAATCAACAAGGTTTCCTACTAGAAAAATGACTCTTTAATTCCAACTATCCATGGTAACATCCATTAAGCTAAAATCAAGCTGGAATTTTATTTATTAGCTAGGGTTTTTTGAAAATCCTAAGGAATAAAAGCTGAAAATTAAAAGTGAACTTTATTCCCATCAAGGTCCTTAAATTTAGGAAATAAATATAGAGACTTGTTTCCTTGGAATAATGACACTAAAATTTCTCTAGGTTTGCTAGATCTTTTTCGGCCAAGACATGGAAACTCTAAAGAAAGGAATTTCCAAGAAGAGAAACTAACTTCAAAAAAGGTAGGATTCGAACTCGGGTCACCAAAGGAAATCACCATCCTCTTCACTATTCCAAAACAACTCCAATACTAATTTTTTCTACAATCAGTTCTCACCACCCCAATACTCATCCTTCCAAATCTTCGACCAAACCTCCCTTATCCAAATCTTTAACAACACGACTATTTCACATCAATTAATTCAAATGCAAGAGCAACGGAAAAATTCACATGCATCCAGGCAAATAAAATAATTCTAAGCTACCACATAAAATGCAAAATTCTATGCAATGTATGACTTTTCCCCATAGTCAAAGGTAGTTGGGTATTACATGGCTGCTCCTAAAATAGCTCCATCAATCACTCAAATCAAGCCCTTGATTGAAGACCAAAATTCCAACAAACATATTCAGCAAGCTACCATAGAATCACCCCCCAAACAACCAGAAAATCTCTTCACCATTAAGCTCCTTCAAACAGCTTTCATCCCAGCAAAAACCCTGATCAACCAGCAGGCCATTAGAGCTTCCAATAGCTCTCCATTGACCAAGATCTTCTTACCATATTTTGTTTCCAAAATTGATTCTCTAAAATATTCCTTTAGGATTTCAAACAACTAGTTTTCCTTTTCCTCTCAAATCAGAAAATTCAACTTTCTAAACACTCCAAATCTGTCAGCCACTTATTCCTACATAGAATTTCGGCCAGCCCTTTCCCCAATCTCCCCATTCTCTCCAAACCAAGAACACCTACTAACCCTCTCATGCCTAAGACCACTCCAAACCACTCCAATCTTCTCCAAAAACTCTAGATTTCACCTACTCAACCACTTGAATCTACTTCTGCAATTTTTAACATCAAATACCGAAATCAATGTCCCTTTTTTGGATCGAAAAATCAGTATTTTCGTGAAGGCTCAAGAACACCTTCAAGGTGAGCATGATCAATCATCTCCATCTTTACTCATCTTCAACTTCTAATGAATATATACATATATACGTATATATATATATATATATATATACACTAATGGACTCTCTTTTCCTCTCTCTCTCTCTCTTTATCTCTCTCTCTTGGCTGAATGTTCTCTCTCTTTCTTGTATATATATATATATATATATATATACACACTAATGGACTCTCTTTCCTCTCTCTCTCTCTCTCTTTATCTCTCTCTCTTGGCTGAATGTTCTCTCTCTTTCTTGGCCGAATGGTTACTTCAACCATGGCCATATTTTATTCTTCTCTCTTGTCGGATCAAGTCTCCTAGCGAGAGGATTATCTAGAAACGTCCCCAAGGTAGTCATCATTCAAGTAAGCTTTATCCATTTTCTCTTTAAATTCTAGATTCATATCTCTAGGATGTTACTGGGAGGAGATGGATTGTGATTAGGGTTCAAACATGTATTGTGGTGATGGAGTTGAGATTGAAGCATGAATAAATGTGTGTATACGATGGAGAGGGGATTGATGCATGAGTTGATTGCCTTGGTTGAATTTTATAGGTTTAGGGCTTTGTTGCATGCTCTCCATGTCGTAGGTGGCATATGTGATCATGCATGTTAGAGATTTTGTCACTTTTGGTGAATAGGGTTTATGTTCATGTATGATTGTTAAAGCTATGAATATGTTTATGTTAGTAGAGTTTGGATCATGCCTTGGTAAATTTAGATCTATGCCTTTATTCATGATTTGGATGATTTGATGAATTGGTGTGGAGTGTATGTTCATGATTATGGTTAGCAATAGAAATATGATCATGACCTTGTTGTCCCTAAACTAATTTTATTTCATCAATAAAATGATTAATACTATAACTTCTCCTAGTAAATTTCGTAAATCCTAGGAAAGGTGGATTTGGACTATTATATATAAAATAAGGATATTTTAGTCAAATAAATGATAGCTTTTATTTAAGAAATAAAATATATAGATTTTATATAAAGTAAAATATATAGAAAATAATAATAATAAAACCCTTTTCCATAAATAATCATACTAGGTGAAATATTAATTTAGTAAATGTTATATTAATAAATACCATTAAAATTTATTTATTGTCTTTTAATCAAAACCTATTAAAATTTACTTATTATCTTTCAATCGAAACCACTAAAATTTACTTACAACTAGTTTTAGTTACCAATTATTTTCTAACAACTAATTAATAATAGATTATTATTTTGCATAATACCACCTAGGACCCTTAATAAAATAAACTCTAAGTTATTTATAGCAAGATTTAAACTTTCAACATATTAGTACCTATTTTCCAAAACCTTAATTATTTTAATATCAAACTAGACTTATCTTATGAACCATTTATTTATTATCTAGCCTTAAAGCTTGGGACACTAGGATCATGGTTGTAGCAAGTTGAGCTAGAATTATTTGTGGAAGTGAATTTTGGCTTGAGTTTAATTATGACTCATGTTTAACCCAGGCGGGGTTAGGTCAGCTGTTGGAGACCTTTATTTTGAGAAAGGATTAGGTAGCTCCTGCATAAAACCCGTTTGATGCAAAGTGATTGCTATGGCAAGCCAAATGTAGAGTGCGTGGACACTCACTTCTGTAAAGGCAATTGAGGATTATTTCCTTTCTCATTTCAGGCAAACATATTATTTGAAAATCAAAGGGGCAGTTTTACTCAAACCCTAAAGTTCTTTCTAAGACTAGTTTTGCCCCAAACTTTGGAAATCCTTAATTGCCATTTTCAAGTGGAACTATATTTTATTCATTTTCCCAAGTGGAATATATATTACGTTGAGTACTAAATAAGGGTGGACTGCTAAGACTAGTCTTTGAAATGATAGGGTAAGTTTCTCAGTAGGTGGCCACCTTTGAGGGGTGAGTCCTTCCCGGACAAGTTGTCAGTCCAGTAGGTCGTGCGGGTCAAAGCTAGCAGTTTTCAGTCAAGTGGACTGTGTGTTGCCGGAATTGACAACTGATTTTGTTTGGGTATAGAGAAGGAGAAGTATCTTACCCGGTAGGCTGATCACCTACTTTTTGTCAGTCTGCACAAAGTGTGGTATTCTGACCGTTGTATGGTTATGGGGTTTAACGTGTGGTAACCCATGACCACCCTTTTGACTGGTTGATTTATTTGTACACGTATGGTTGGAAAAGCCAAAACACTACTCTTGGTTTTGACTATTGTTTATTGCTTGCCAGTATTTTTCTTATGAAATTCTTTACATTTTGCATTCACGAACTGTTTTCACTGAACTCCCAAAGCACACACGGACTTACTGAGATTTTTATCTCATCACCCTTTTTACCATGATTTCAGGTCGATCATGCTGTGGGGATGAGTAGCTAGTGTGTCTGCCTTGGGGGAGATTTTCTTATCTATTTTTTTTTATGTAATGCTTTGGGGAGTTGAGAGTGAATAATTTTTATTTTAGATTTGTTTTGAATTCTTAGATTGTAATAAGTTTTAAGTTTAAAGTATTATTTTTATTCTATTTTTTTGATTGTGTGACCTAGTTATAAAGACCCCTTGTCATTTGGACGGGGCCCCGACCCTGTTGGGCCTAGGTAGCAGGGTGTTACAAGTGGTATCAGAGACTAGGTTTAGGCAAATATTGATAGTATATGTTCTAATTATTTAAGATTAAATCTTTATCTAACCTATCTTGTTTATGTTGTAGGATGGTTAGAATGCTTAGAACCGCGAGGAAGGGGCAGCAGTGGCATTCTCCTATTCCTGTATACCCAGAAGACCTTCCAGTTCCCTAGCATGCTCCTCAGCCTGTTATCCCTTTGGAGGATAGTAGTGATGATGAGGTCCCGATCCATGAGCTACCCCCAATCCCCGCGATAGACATAAGTTCTGACAGTGAAGATGAGGTGATAGCCGTGGAGCATGTTCCCCACCCTCCTAATCCCATAGTTGATTTGTTAGCAAATAGTGATGACTCGGGGGAGATAGATTATGAGTCTCCACCTAGGCCTTCTTCATTCCTCATCCCAACTGAGTTGAACCTGAGGAGGGTTCTAGGTGCCCCGGGAAGTAGCCAATGGAGGGTTTTGCTAGTGGGGTTGGGGTAGACTTTTTGAAGAACTCTGGGGATGGTTATATGAGGCTGATTTTGAGGATTCTGATGAAGACTAGAGGACTAAGAGTTATTTTGATCCAGATGTTTTTTTATTTATTGTTTTCCATGAGCTTTTATGTTGAGGATTCCTAATTCTGTTTTCTGTTAGAATTTTGAATTTATGCAAATCAAGATTTGAAAGAGAATTTATGAGTAATTAATTTCGAATTTATGCAAATCAAGATTTGAAGGAGAATTTATGAACAATTCTTTAGACAAAACTTGCATATGATTTTCTTTTATTTATGTCTGATTATGAATGCATGCACGACTAAAATTATTTAATCCTTGAATACATACACTTATCATTTGGGGTATGGTTTAGAATGGCACCTAAGAGCCGTGCAGCTTCATCAGGTAGAAAGATTCCGGAGGCGGATCATGTGGCACCGGAAGTTGAGACTACTCAGATGCAATCACCCAACTGGGGTAATGGGAGTGAACCAGAGATGGGAATGAAGTCTATAGCACCGGTTGCTGTGTTGATGGGCCAAGCATTCATTACGATGGCCGAGATTCTGTAGACACTGACTGGGCGGAGGAATCACGTGGGTGAAGATGAAGCATTAGAACGTTTTCTGATGATTCAGCTACCCGTCTTCTTGGGCGAAGTTGAGCAAGACCAGAAGGCAGAGCAATGGAGCCAGCAGATGGAGGATATATTTGCAACGCTCCAGTACACCGAGGAGCGAATGGTTAAGTTTGTGACTTTCCGTTTGAGAGGTTCAGCTCGAGCATGGTGGCAGCGGATTCAAGACGACTGGGAGATGGTCGAACAGGAATGGACATTGTCCAATTTCGTTGAAGTCTTCAGAGCGGAGTACATCCCTCAGTGGGTAGTGGAAAAACGAGTGGACGAATTTCAGAACTTGAAGTAGGGAAGCATGTCAGTGGCCCAGTACGCAGCACGGTTCACCCAGCTGTCGAAGTACTGAGCAGAATAGTACGAGGCAGTTCGTCAAGGGGCTAAGGCTGGAATTGAGGAGGGCGTTGGCACCTTTTTTACCGACGACCTATTCAGGGGCCGTAGACGCAGCTACTAGGACTGTGAATGAGGACCGTAGTAGGATGGCGGTAAGGCCTTTCCAGCCATCAAGGCAATCGCAAGGACACTTCTTGGGACAACAAACCAACAAGTGACCTGCCAACCAGTAGTGGCAGTATTGGGGAAAGCAAGCCCGGACAACCCCAGTTGGTCCTGCCCAGAACCTTCCGTTATGCCGACAGTGCGGGAAAAGGGGCCATACAGAGAAAAACTATTGGTCCAAAGGAGGTGAACGTGAATGTTTTCACTGCGGCGACCCAAACCATCTGCGGAACACCTGCCCTAAGTTGCACCGAGTTAGGCAAGGAAATCCGGCTCAGAATCCGGGCCCAATAGAACAAACACCATGGGAGCATCCAGGAGTAGAGCACCGAAACCGCAAGTGAAAGCCAAGGTGTTCGCTTTCAATAGAGAGGAGGTTGGGACCGATGCAGCAGTAGTGGAAGGTACGTTTACTATCCAAAGACGTTCCATTAATGCATTGATAGATCCTAGCTCTACTCATTCCTATTTAAACAAGATCTGTGCATGTCATTTGGGTTGGGATGGAGTGGAGCTACCTTATACTTTAGTGATAAGTACACCTTTGGGAAAAATGGTACAAGTGGACCGGTATGTGCGGAACAGTAAAATTGATGTGGGGAGAGAAAGCCTGGAGGGAGATTTGATAGTATTAGATATTGAAGATTATGATTTGATATTGGGAATGGACTGGCTAGCCAAGCATGGGGCTAGGGTAGATTGTAAGAATAAATTAGTCCAATTCATCAGACCGGGTTGTGATGTGTTGGAGTATGATGGCAAGAAGGTAAAAGAATTAAAGTATTTGATAGCAGGGGCCAAGGCCCAAAAATTATTGAAGCAAGGATGTTAAGGGTACCTAGGTTACGTGATAAACAAGCCGAAGGACCAATGCACTCTAGAGGACACCGAGGTAGTGAAGGATTTCCCCGACGTGTTCCCGATGGAACTTACTTTTCTACCTCCAGGTTGAGAAGTGGAATTCACTATCGACCATGTTCCAGGAGCGGAACCCGTATCGCGAACCCCGTACTAGATGGCACCGGCAGAGCTGAAAGTGCTGAAGGAACAGTTAGAAGAGTTGGTGAAGCAAGGCTACATCAGACCTAGCACGTCGCCCTGGGGAGTGCCTGTGCTGTTTGTGAAGAGGAAGGACAGGACTTTGAGGCTATGTATCGACTATCGGGGTTTGAACAACTTGACGATCAAGAACAAGTATCCCCTATTGCTAACTGACAAGCTGTTCGACTAGCTGCAAGGATCCAGTTGCTACTCTAAACTGGACCTGAGGCAAGGGTACTACCAAGTGCGGATTAAAGAGGAGGATATCCCTAAGATGGCCTTCAACACCAAATATGGGCATTATGAGTTCGTGGTAATGCCGTTCGGGGTGACCAATGCTCTAGCAGTATTCATGGACTTGATGCACCGAGTGTACTGACCCTATCTAGATAAGTTCATGGTGGTCTTCATCATTGACATTCTGATTTACTCCAAAAGTCCGGAGAAGTATGCGGAGCATCTGAAGCTCGTGTTGGAGAAGCTGCGGGAACATAAGCTGTATGCCAAGTTCAGCAAGTATGAATTTTGGTTGGACAGTGTAGGGTTTCTTGGCCATGTGGTGACCAAGGAGGGAATCAAGGTAGACCCTGAGGGAACCGAAAACAGAGGGAGCATGCTGTTACGGGGAAAAAAATTTGGAGAAAAATAAACGCGAGCCTTAAAGGCTATGCGGAAGCGTGAAGATTATACCTTTGCGATCCTTAAGCCTTCTGGGTTGAGTAAGAACGGATTGAACGACTGCAACCGCCTCGCTTTGTCCACTTGAAGAGGCTTCTGGTTGAACACCCGCTAGCCTTCTACTCCACTTTGTTTGCATGAACGCCTAGCTTTTCAGCTCTCAGGAAATTCCTCAACCTAACCTCTAGTCAGTGAACACAACAGCGAAGAAGAATGGTCTCAAATCTCCTTGGTTCTCTTGCTATTGGTTAGCAAAGTCCAAGGAGAAATCACAGAGGAGGAAGACGTGAGAGAGAGCAGAGAGAGACGTGAGTTAGCTTCTGTGAGGCTAGAAAATTAGGGTTTTTCTTTTTCCAAAGAGTTGTTTATCAGTTTACCAAAACTAGGTCTCTCAATCTCTGATAAACATATCCCCGGGATTTCAAAACACCCGGATGTTATCCTGAGAATCAGTTTGGCCTAACCCTAAACTCCTCTTAACCATATCTGGAAAAAAAACCCTAAGGTCCAAGCTATTGGGCCAGATAAATATTTATTATTTTTCTTGGACCCAAAATGCCCAAAATAATAAACATTAATTATTTATTTCCTGGGCTTATATAAATAACCCAATAAATAATTAATGAGCCCAAATGAACCAAAATAATTAATCTTTAATTATTTATTTCTTGGGCCTATATAAATAACCCAATAAATAATTAAACATTAATTATTTCCCTTAGTTTAAGCCCAGGTTAATTTCTTAATTATTCATACTGGACCTAGGCCCTGAATAATTAATTAACCAAATAAACTAGATAATTAATTTCTCTCAACTCCTATTTTATTTATTTATTTATTTTATTTCAGTCCAATAATAAATTAGACTTCCTGAATAAAATAAAATAAAACAAAATAAAATAAAATCCTCTTCATCTGAGACCAATTCCTCAACCCAAAAATTAGTTAGGACTTACAGGCTATTCCAAGGACCAAAAAGACATATCGCCTTGGTTGCTAAAATGACCAAAATACCCCTGTAATATAAATAGCTGTATTTTGCATTTTAAATAATTTCTAATATCACCATAATGAAATATTGACCCCAAGGACAATGCTGCGATAGCAAAGTCTCCGACCTACAGGTTAAATGACTAAAATATCCCTCTACACATCGCCGTACATTTAGAGAGGAAGAAGTGTACTAACACCCCTCTAAATGACATCTATCATCCTTAGGCTTCTAGTCCAATGATCCACGACTTCCTGGAGTGTTTCCGCTTTCCAAGGGAGCTACCCTAAAGCAAACATCCAAGTCTTGTTTCCCAGGGTCCTGGATAATTTAGACCATTCGGACAACCACAAGGGGCGATATAGTGCAGAAACTATCTTGTATAAGTCTGTCCTAACTAACTAGTCATACATACCCAACATGTAAGTATATTGGCCCTATGATAGAACTTTAACTACAGCAAATCAAAGTATATGCTTCCAGCTTCGCCAGACCACCAACTCATACTCAAGTCGTAGAGTACTAGTCTACGCTGTAGCGGTAGTAGTCTAGGTTTTTACCATATAGTACTTTGAGAAACCATTACTACAGGTCCTGTTCTACGTATTCGAAATACGCTTATGTCATGAAGTGAGTGGACTACCCACTGGCTAAAGGTAAGCCATTCCCCATTTGGAATTCATAACATAATAACCTAAACATGATGAGGTTCCCAGTCTCATCAATAGGTTAAGAACAAATGTTTATGTGTTAAATAACCTGTGATCCATACCTTACTATGAAAGACCACCATTCACATGGATCTCTTATTTAAACACAATGGGTCTGTTCCAAACGAAAATCATGCACAAAGAAAAAGTAAATTCCCAAACAAATTCTGAAAATAAATTATTTTATTAAAATATTCGATTTTACATCAGAAACCTAGTCTAAGAGTCATACAATCCAACAATCTCCCACTTGCACTCTAAGACTGGGTAAGTCCGTAGGTGCCCACCCCTATGGCGTCTAAGTGTCTCTTGAAGACTCTCTCAGCCAAAGGCTTGGTGAATGGATCTGCTAGATTATTTTTTGAGGCAATATGCTCCACCACGACTTCCCGTCTCTTGATGAAATCCCAGATTAGGTGGTACTTCCTCTCGATGTGTTTCCCCTTCTTGTGGTTCCGAGGTTCCTTAGATTGCGATACTGCTCCAGTGTTGTCGCAATACATCACAACCGGCCTGTCCATATGTGGTACGACTCCAAGTTCTGAAAGAAACTTCCGGAGCCAGACTGCTTCCTTGGATGCCTCCGAAGCAACCACATACTCAGCTTCCATGGTTGAGTCAGCAATATAAGACTGCTTAATACTCCTCCATGAAATTGCTCCTCCAGACAAGGTGAAAACATATCCACTAGTGGATTTTCTCTTATCCTTATCTGCCTGGAAGTCTGAGTCTGTGTATCCTGTAGGAACCAAATCATCAGCCCTGTAAACCAGCATATAATCTCTCATTCCCTTGAGGTACTTGAGAATATGCTTTATAGCTTGCCAATGAACCTCCCCTAGGTTTGACTGATATCTGCTAACTAAGCTCACGGTGAAGCAGATATCTGGCCTAGTACACAGCATGGCGTACATGAGACTTCCCACAACCGAAGCGTAGGGAATCCTACTCATTCTATCCTTTTCTTCTTGAGACTTAGGACAGTCTTTCGAAGAAAATGACAACCCATGTCTGCAAGGGATTAGAGCTCCCTTGCATGAGTCCATGCTGTATTTGGCCAGCATCTTGTCAATGTATGTCGCTTGGGATAATCCTAACATTCTCTACTTCCTATTTCTAAGAAGCTTAATCCCGAGAATATAGCTGGCTTTTCCTAAGTCCTTCATACTGAATTAACTAGACAGCCAAACCTTTGTAGATGACAATGTCCCTACATCATTTCCAATGAGTAGAATGTCATCCACATACAGGACAAGAAAAACCACATTAATGCCTTCAAGTTTCCTGTACACGCATGGTTCATCTTCGTTTTGAATAAAACCATAAGACTTTACAGTCTCATCAAAACGAATGTTCCATGCTCTTGATGCCTGCTTAAGTCCATAAATGGACTTCTTAAGCTTGCAAACCATGTGTTCCTAGCCTTCAGCAATGAAGCCTTCCGGTTGGGACATATAGATGTCTTCGCTAAGATGGCCATTTAAAAATGCCGTCTTGACATCCATTTGCCATATCTCGTAGTCATAGTGGCATGCGATGGCAAGGAGGATGCGGATGGATTTAAGCATGGCTACCGGGGAAAAGGTTTCCTCATAGTCGATACCCTCTTTCTGAGTATACCCTTTCGCCACAAGCCTAGCTTTGAAGGTTTCCACATTCCCATCCGCTCCTCTCTTCCTCTTGTATACCCACTTGCACCCAATGGGTTTTATCCCTTCAGGTGAAGCTATAAGATCCCAAACCTGATTGAGGTACATAGACTCAATCTCGGCTTTCATTGCTTCATGGCACAGATTTGCATCGGCATCAGCAATAGTCTCCTCGTATTTAGTGAGGTCTTGTTTCTGATGGTTAGAGACCAGCTCAAAAGCTTCTCCACTCCATCTATCCGGAACCCTAGACACCCTCCCACTACGACGAGGCTCCATTTGCACAGGCTCTTGAGGCTGTGCCTCTTCTTGTTCCACTATCGGGTCAGAAGAAGTTGATTCCGTAGATAACTTCTCCTTAAGTTCCAACCTCGTTGAACCTTTAGTGGAAGTACTTTGATCATCTTCCAAGTATCTAGCATTGGTACTGACTAGTACCTTCTGCTCCTTAGGATGATAAAAGTAGCCTCCTTTTGTCACTGTTGGATACCCAACAAAATAGCATAATTCTGATCTTGGTTCCAACTTGTCTCCCTTGATCAGTACATAAGCTGGACATCCCCAAATCCTGAGATGATTCAGACTTGGCTTACGCCCAGTCCACATCTCATAGGGAGTCCTAGGTATTGACTTGGAAGGCACCAAGTTCAGAATATATGCCGCTGTTTCCCGGGCATATCCCCAAAAGGACACTGGAAGAGTAGCATGAGACATCATGCTTCGGACCATTTCCATCAACGTCCTGTTCCTTCTCTCAGCTACTCTGTTCTGCTGGGGTGTTCCCGGCGCAGAGAGCTGGGATACTATCCCATGATGTACCATGTAGTCCTTGAATTCACCTAGGAGGTACTCTCCACCACGATCCGATCGTAAGGTTTTGATTAATTTACTTGTCCGACGCTCTACTTCAGCCTTAAACTCTTTGAACTTGTCAAAAGAGTCAGACTTGCGTCTCATCAGGTAAATGTAACCATACCTCGTACAATCATCCGTGAACGTGATGAAGTACTCAAAACCTCCCCTAGCTGGTGTAGACAATGGACCGCACACATCAGTGTGAACAAGACTCAACACCTCCTTAGCTCTATCCGCCTTTGGTGTAAATGACCTTTTGGTCATTTTTCCCATCAGGCAGGATTCACACTGAGGCCAACTTTCCAATCTCAATGAGCCCAAAGGCCCATCATGGATTAGCTTCTGAATCCTGGTTGAGTTAATATGACCCAACCTTAGATGCCAAAGGTATGAATCATTGATATTGGTCTTTCTCTTCTTAGTTAAAGGTTTAGACTGAGCGTTATTTGATTGTTTGTTAATAGGGTTTAAAAAGAACAAATTTCCATACATGTGCCCAGTACATAAAATTTCTCCATCTCTACTGATAGAAATACCAGAATGGAAAGATACAGAATATCCTTGATTAATAAGTTTTGCAACTGAAATCAAATTCTGACGAAAACCAGGTACATATAAAATATCCTTTAAAACCACTATCTTATTACAATAAAAAATGAGATCCAGCTCTCCCACTGCAAGGGCCCAGACTTGTGCTCCATTTCCCACTCGAAGCCCATGTTCGCTCTTCTTGAGTCTTCTTATCTTCCTAAACCCCTGTAAGGAGTTACAGATATAATCAGTGGCTCCTGAATCAACAATCCAAGTAGAAGTTGATCCTACCATTGATATAGACTCTAGATAGTAAACATTACCTGTGGGGTTTTTCTTGGTTTGAAGATCTGGACACTCCTTTTTCCAGTGTCCCTTCTTCCCACACTTGAAGCACTTGCCCTTTGGTTTGTCCTTGGGCTGGTTCTTGGGCTGGGCTGCTGCATTCCCCTTCTTCTTCTTGAACTTTCTGGGTTTGGGCCCCCTTCTTCTTCTTGAACTTTCTGGGTTTGGGCCCAGTTCTTGAAGAAGAAGTCCTAGCAATCATGGCCTTTGATGGTGGCTTCATGACCTTCTCCGCCATTTGGAGCTCCTTCATCAATTTAGTTAAACTCATGTTGAACTTGTTCATGTTATAGTTTAACTTGAACTGAGTGAAAGAGCCCGGTAGAGATTCGAGAACCATATCCACTTGGCTCTCGGGGTCAATGACAGCCCCTAAGATTTCCACCTTCTCGAAAGCAGCAATCATCTTGAGCATATGCTCTCGGACTGATGTTCCCTCAGCCATCTTAGTGTTTACAAGTGTTCGAAGAGCCTCCTGCCTTGCGAGCTGGCTCTTGTCTGCGAACATAGTTGCCAATGATTGACTTATGTCATATGCAGAAGCTATATGCTCGTGTTTTGACTGGAGCACATTAGACATGGAAGCTAACATATAGCAACGTGCCATTTCGTCAGCTTTCTTCCACGCCTTTTTAGCCTCTCGCTTTTTAGCCGTGGAACCTTCCCCGATAATAGGGCAGGTTTCGTAAAGGACATACTTATACTCCTCGGCTGTGAGTATTATGTCCAGGTTCCTTTTCCAGTCCACATAGTTTGGACCCGTTAGCTTCTTCTCCCTGAGAATAACGGCCAATGGACTAAAAGAACCTCTCACCATTTCTGAAAATCGAAAATAAAAGAAAGAATTTAGTTTGTGAAAACAAAATAAAATTTGTGCACTGAAAATAATTTGGCTCTTAGGAAAACTGACATAGCTTCTTGGAAAGATTTACAGTTTCCTAAGCTAAGTGTATTAACCACCACAAATTAATTTCCCTTCTAGGAAATGGTCTAGAGAATAACTCCATCGTGGGATGGCCGTTTCCTCTTATTTCCTATGGACATACCTCGCACTATAACCTCCAATGTGGGCTGACCGATCATAGTACTCGGGTTATTAATTACATCATTCCATTAGATCTAGATACTTGTGGTATCCCCATCCTATACGGGTTCACTCCCAGGGTGACGCGAGGGGATCCACGATCTCTAATGAGGACCGTGATGGAAGCCGTGGGGCCGTTGGAACCCTTCTCCCACTTAGTCTTTTAAAATAAAGTTTTTTTGAAAAATATCCTTTTGAAATTTCCATTAAGTTTTTCTTAACTCAAAAATAAAATATCTAAGTCCAATAAAATCTCTATGTCAAGGCTTATATCCTTTGAGAGATTTCCTCCATGGACTAATTTTATTTAAGTTAAAACTTAATGATTTCAAAAATTTTCCAATTAAAACTTTCTAGAGACTTTGGTCACAAGCTTATTTGACAAAATCATTTTTCTAGTCCAAAACAAAACAAAATGGCTCTCTATTTTAATTTATAAAAATATCTAAATCCAATATATTTTCTATGTCAAGGATTAAATCCTTTGAGAAAATATTCAAGGATTAATTTTTGTACCAATTAAAATAACCATTTAATTTTTGAAGAAAAATATTTTTCCTTGTCAAAAAAAAAAAAAAAAAAAAGTTCCCAAAGACTTTGGTCTTTGAGAAAAAGCACACATAGGTACATAAAAAAATAGCATGCTCGAAAACAGTAAACGTTTTCATGCTTTTCTATTTTTTAAACCTAAGTGCTCAAATAATAGAATTAAACAAATTAATTAATTAATTAATTAATGATCTTGTTTAATTCTAATATCCCTTACTAATATTTTTCATGCAAATATATTCCAAGAATATAAATATTGCAAAAATATTAACTTCGCTTGGTATGGGACCCAAAACGAAAAAAAAAAAAATTTGACTGGCGGTCTACTGCACCGGTCGCACCGGATCCGGGCCCATTTGGCCTGTGGTCCACCGCGGCCGCTGTGCACCACGTGCACCAGATCAGATGCTGCCTTAACCCGCCAAACCGCTCCGCTCCGTGACCTGCACCGAATCCGCCCCCCTTGCTCCGCCCCCGTGCGTGTCTCGCATGCGGCTCCGACAACCCGCGCATGACATGAATTCAACCGTGCAAATTGCATTTCAATTATGCAATTTCATCGGCTCAATTCGCTACAGTAGCGACTCGACTCACGCGGCTCAGAAGACGCGGCTCGTGAAACAGTGCAGCTCGGCTCCACGGCTTAGGAACAGTGCATCTTCTTCGTTTTTCTTCCTTTCCGCGCGAAAATTTGCAGCCTCTGTTCTTCATATTTTGCTCATAATTTTGGCTTCTTTAGACATTTTTACATACAAAAAACATCCAAAACAAAACCACAACAGCCTATACCCATTTAAATTGGGTTTACACGATTATATAGCAAAGCCAAAAAAAATTTACAGTAGCTCCTATGCTTCAACGATGAAGCTCACATCAAGCCTATCCGATACCAAAACAGCGAAGGATCATAGGTATAATCATCTTCTCCATTTTTATTAACTACCATGCTCCCTATATTGATCAAAAACCAGTGGCTCTGATACCACATTGAGGGAACCAAAAACAGAGGGAGCATGCTGTTACGGGGAAAAAATTTTGGAGAAAAATAAATGCGAGCCTTAAAGGCTATGTGGAAGCGTGAAGATCATACCTTTGCGATCCTTAAACCTTCTAGGTTGAGTAAGAACGGATTGAACGACTGGAACCGCCTCGCTTTGTCTACTTGAAGAAGCTTCCGGTTGAACACCCGCTAGCCTTCTACTCCACCTTGTTTGCATGAACGCCTAGCTTTTCAGCTCTCGGGATATTCCTCAGCCTAACCTCTAGTCGGTGAACACAACAGAGAAGAAGAATGGTCTCAAATCTCCTTGGTTCTCTTGCTATTGGTTAGCAAAGTCCAAGGAGAAATCACAGAGGAGGAAGACGTGAGAGAGAGCAGAGAGAGACGTGAGTTAGCTTCTGTGAGGCTAGAAAATTAGGGTTTTTCTTTTTCCAAGGAGTTGTTTATCAGTTTACCAAAACTAGGTCTCTCAATCTCTGATAAACATATCCCCGAGATTTCAAAACACCCGGATGTTATCCTGAGAATCAGTTTGGCCTAACCCTAAACTCCTCTTAACCATATCTGGAAAAAAACCCTAAGGTCCAAGCTATTGGGCCAGATAAATATTTATTATTTTTCTTGGACCCAAAAGGCCTAAAATAATAAACATTAATTATTTATTTCTTGGGCTTATATAAATAACCCAATAAATAATTAATGAGCCCAAATGAACCAAAATAATTAATCTTTAATTATTTATTTCTTGGGCCTATATAAATAACCCAATAAATAATTAAACATTAATTATTTCCCTTAGTTTAAGCCCAGGTTAATTTCTTAATTGTTCATACTGGACCTAGGCCCTGAATAATTAATTAACCAAATAAACTAGATAATTAATTTCTCTCAACTCCTATTTTATTTATTTATTTATTTTATTTCAGTCCAATAATAAATTAGACTTCCTGAATAAAATAAAATAAAACAAAATAAAATAAAATCCTCTTCATCTGAGACCAATTCCTCAACCCAAAAATTAGTTAGGACTTACGGGCTATTCCGAGAACCAAAAAGACATATCGCCTTGGTTGCTAAAATGACCAAAATACCCCTGTAATATAAATAGCTGTATTTTGCATTTTAAATAATTCCTAATATCACCATAAGGAAATATTGACCCCAAGGACAATGCTGCGATAGCAAAGTCTCCGACCTACAGGTGAAATGACTAAAATACCCCTCTACACATCGCCGTACATTTAGAAAGGAAGAAGTGTACTAACACCCCTCTAAATGACATCTACCATCCTTAGGCTTCTAGTCCAATGATCTACGACTTCCTGGAGTGTTTCTGCTTTCCAAGGGAGCTATAAAGCAAACATCCAAGTCATGTTTCCCAGGGTCCTGGATAATTTAGACCATTCGGACAACCACAAGGGGCGATATAGTGCAGAAACTATCTTGTATAAGTCTGTCCTAACTAACTAGTCACACATACCCAACATGCAAGTGTATTGGCCCTATGATAGAACTTTAACTACAGCAAATCAAAGTATATGCTTCCAGCTTCGCCAGACCACCAACTCATACTTAAGTCGTAGAGTACTAGTCCACGCTGTAGCGGTAGTAGTCTAGGTTTCTACCATATAGTACTTTGAGAAACCACTACTACAGGTCCTGTGCTACGTATTCGAAATACGCTTATGTCATGAAGTGAGTGGACTACCCACTGGCTAAAGGTAAGCCATTCCCCATTTGGAATTCATAACATAATAACCTAAACATGATGAGGTTCCCAGTCTCATCAATAGGTTAAGAACAAATGTTTATGTGTTAAATAACCTGTGATCCATACCTTACTGTGAAAGACCACCATTCACATGGATCACTTATTTAAACACAATGGGTCTGTTCCAAATGAAAATCGTGCACAAACAAAAGTAAATTCACAAACAAATTCTGAAAATAAATTCTTTTATTGAAATATTCTATTTTACATCAGAAACCTAGTCTAAGAGGGCATACAATCCAACAGACCCAGCAAAGGTTGAAGCGGTGTCAGACTAGAAGCAACCGGAGAACATCACTGAGATTCGAAGTTTCTTGGAATTGGCTGGTTACTATAGGAGGTTCATCAAAGGGTTTTCGATGCTTGCATCGCTTATGACCCGACTACTGAGAAAAGACATTCCATTCGTTTAGAGTGAGAAATGTGAGGAAAGTTTTCAAGAGCTGAAGTGAAGATTGATGACAGCATCGGTATTAAGTCTGCCAGAGGAAGATATGCCTTACGCGCTGTATACCGATGCCTCGAAAGAAGAATTGTGAGCAGTATTGATGCAAGACCGAAAAGTGATCACTTATGCTTCTCGAAAGCTGAGACCTCATGAAGTCAACTACCCTACTCATGATCTGAAGCTGGCAGCTATCGTGTTCGCTCTAAAGAAATAGCGACACTACCTGTACGGAGCTGAGTATGAAGTGTTCACTGACCATAAGAGTTTGAAGTACATCTTCACTCAGAAGGATCTGAATCTGAGGTAACGAAGATGGATGGAATTTTTGGAGGAGTACCATTATCCGATCAATTACCATCCCGGTAAGGCCAACGTTGTAGTTGATGCCCTGAGCAGAAAAGTTGGTATGACCAGACTAAGAGTGCAGGGGATTCAAGTGGTTCAAGAAGTATTGGATAGAAGGGTGGAAGTGCAAGAGAAGAGAATCATTGTTAGCAACTTAAATTTGGTACCGGATCTAAGATGAAGGATTGTGGAAGCTCAAAAAAATAACTTGGAGTTTCAGCTTTTCAAGGACAAGGAGCTCAAACGGCCATACAATGAATTTAGTTAAGACGAGGGGGGAGTTTTGCATTTTAGGGATCGGTTGTCTGTACCCGGAGAACATCAATTAAAGGATAGAATTTTAGAAGAGGTGCACAAGAACAGGTACAACATTCATCCGGGGGAGGTCAAGATGTACCAGGATTTGAAGAGGGCTTATTGGTGGCTTGGAATGAAGCTAGATGTGGTCAAATATGCCTCGACTTATCTCACCTGTCAGAAGGTCAAAGCAGAGCACAAGAAGTCAGCGGGACTATTGCAACCATTGCCAGTACTGGAATGGAAGTGGGAGGAGGTAACCATGGATTTTGTCACTGGACTTCCTATGTCAAGGACCCTGAAAGACGCCATATGGGTAGTGGTGGATCGACTGACCAAATCGGCTCATTTCATACCGGTGAATGTAAAAGACTCAATGGAGAAGCTAGCTCAGACTTATATGTGAGAAATAGTCTGATTGCATGGAGTACCTTCGAGTATTGTGTCTAACCGTAACACAAGGTTTATGTCTCGTTTCTGGGGTAAGTTTCAGGAAGTAATGAGGTTGAGTTTGAAGTTCAGTACGACGGCGCATCCACAGACCGATGGGCAGTCAGAAAGGGTTATACAGATATTGGAGGATATGCTGAGGGCCTGTGTTCTAGATTTCGGGAATAAGTGGATAGAATGTATACTAAGCTACTAAGCTTCAATTGGGATGGCACCGTATGAGGCTTTGTATGGGCGCAAGTGTCAGGTACCGCTATACTGGAGTTGGTGAGAAGATGGTCACGTAAGTAGAATTGGAGAAGTCTGTGTCCAGGAGATGTTGGATAAAGTAAAGTTAATTAGGGAGAGGTCGAAGCAGCGTATTTCTGAGAATTGGAGTTTCAAGTTGGGGACAACGTATTTCTGAGATTGACACCGAATAGGGGAATCTTAAAGCATCCAAAGGGCAGAAAGCTGAATCTAAGGTATTTGGGGCCGTTTTCGATAAAGGAAAGGATTGGACCGGTAGCATACCGATAAGACTTGCCAGATGGATTGACGGGGATTCATGACGTGTTTCATGTGTCACAATTGAAGAAGTACAATGCTGATCCCGGCCATGTCCTGAATAATGAGCCGTTGGTGTTGCAACCCGATCTGAGCTATGTGGAGAAGCCCGTGCAAATATTGAACCGTAGTGTCAAAAATCTCTGGAACTAGCAGATACCGATGGTGAAAGTTCAGTGGGTGCATCATGGCACGCAGGATGCCTCATGGGAATCAGAAGAGTGGGTTAAGCAGAAGTATCCCAATCTGAAATAGAGGTATGCTTGAATTTCGGGACGAAATTCTTCTAAGGAGGGGAGGATGTGAAACTCCAGTTGAAACCAACCTTAGAGAAAGGGGGTTGGGATGCATATCATATTTTCTTGCATGCATAATTATATTTTTATATGGTTTTATGTTCTTTAGATATGTGATTTATAGCTTAGAAGGTTTAATTGTGTTTATTGGGTAAGAAGGGCAAAATGGTAATTTTTCCTTGAGGTGAAAATAGGGAGATAGCTTGAGGATAAAATAGGAAAATATTTGGAAAAATAAATAAGAATAAAAGTTGTTGTGGTTTAGTGGATTGAGCTTTGGAATTTATACTTGAGGTCTTGAGTTCAAATTCCATCATTCGAGTTTTAGCAAGATTAAATTTTATTTCGGTCCTTGCATGAGTTAGGGAAGAGTAGGAGTGTTGTCCTAGGGGAGACAGGATAGAAAAGTCCTAATCCTACTCTTGTGCCCTACAAAATTTCTAAGGGTTTCATACATTTCTTGATCTCTAGCTTTCCTTAATTCTTAATCAATTAGGTAGAGTAATTTATCTAAGCCATTATGTTTCCAAAAAATTCCAGCAAGGTTCTATGAGGTTTAGGTTTCGAAAATGGCTATGAATGAGTTATCTTGTGGCCAAAAATGGGAAGGAGTTTTGGGGAGGTTCCCAAGAGAATTAATCTCCATGGTTGAACCTTCAAAACTCCAACCTAGCCGTGTTCATTATCTTCATGTTGTAAACTGAAATGTTTTCTCCAGCTTCTTGTTCAGTTCAAGTGTCAAAAATTTCAGCCATCTTTTCCTCCCAAATGTTACCAGAAAGATGGCCATTTCACTCAGCTTGAAGACTAAAAATCTCAGCCAAAACCGAGTTGCACAAAATCTGTGCAAACCAGAAAATTTTCTAGGCAACTTTCGCAGCTTTGGTGAACCTAAACCAAGCTGTTTCTTCCAATTTTTCACACAACATCTTAGCTAAGTTTTTTCTCCATAAAGAAGGCTGGAAACTAGCCTTGAAAGGCCTATGAATACCCCTTCAAATCTTTTGCAAGCTGACTGAAAAATGGCAGCAAACTCTGCCCAGAAAAATTCCAGCAAGCTTGCGAAAACCCTGAACAGAAATTCCAGCTTGTTTCTTCTTCAGCCTTGTCCGAAACCTTCACCATTTTTTTGTACTAACTTCCCTTGAATAGCCATGAACTAAGCTTCATCATCTTCCCCAGCATTCTGCTCGAAAAACCAGTCCATGGCTGCTCCTAAAATAGCTCCATCAATCACTCTAATCAAGCCCTTGATTGAAGACTAAAATTCCAACAAACATATTCAACAAGCTACCATAGAATCACCCCCCAAACGACAAGAAAATCTCTTCACCATTAAGCTTCTTCAAACAGCTTTCATCCCAGCAAAAACCCTGATTAACCAGCCGGCCATTAGAGCTTCCAAAAGCTCTCCATTGACCAAGATCTTCTTACCATATTTTGTTTCCAAAATTGTTTCCCTAAAATATTCTTTTAGGATTTCAAACAACCAACTTTCCTTTTCCTCTCAAATTAGAAAATTCAACTTCCTAAACCCTCCAAATCAGTTGGCCACTCATTCCTACACAGAATTTCGGCCAGCGCTCTCCCTAATCTCCTCATTCTCTCCAAACCAAGAACACCTACTAACCCTCTCACGCCTAAGACCACTCCAAACCATTCCAATCTTCTCCAAAAACTCCAGATTATACCTACTCAACCCCTTGAATCCACTTCTGCAATTTTTAACATCAAATACCGAAATTAAAGTCCCTCTTTTGGATAAAAAAACTAGTATTTTCGTGAAGGCTCAAGAACACTTTCAAGGTGAGCATGATCAATCATCTCCATCTTCACTCATCTTCAACTTCTAATAAATATATACATACATACATATATATATATATATATACATATATACACTAATGGACTCTCTGGTCCTCTTTCTTTCTCTCTCTCTTGGCTGAATGCTCTCTTTCTCTCTTGGCTAAATGGTTACTTCAACCATGGCCATATTTTCATCTTCTCTCTTGTCGTAACAAGTCTCGTAGCGAGAGGATTCTCTACAAACGTCCCCAAGGTAGTCATCATTTAATTAAGCTTCTTACATCTTCTCTTTAAATTCTAGATTTATGTCTCTAGGATGTTACTGGAAGGAGATGGATTGTGATTAGGGTTTGAACATGTATTGTTGTGATGGAGTTGAGATTGAAGCATGAATAAATGTGTGTATATGATGGAGATGGAATTGATGCATGAGTTAATTGCATTGGTTGAATTTTATGGTTTTTAGGGTTTTGTTGCATGCTCTTCATGTCGTGAGTGGTATATGTGATCAAGCATGTTAGAGATTATGTCACCTTTGGTGAATAGGGTTTATGTTCATGTATGATTGTTAAAGCCATGAATATGTTTATGTTAGTAGAGTTTGGATCATGCCTTGGTAAATTTAGATCTATGCCTTTATTCATGATTTGGATGATTTGATGAATTGGTGTGGAGTGTATGTTCATGATTATGGTTAGCAATAGAAATATGATCTTGACCTTGTTGTCCCTAAGCTAATTTTATTTCATCAATGAAATGATTAATACGATAACTTCTCCTAGTAAATTTTGAAAACCCTAGGAAAGGTGGAGTTGGACTATTATATATAAAATAAGGATATTTTAGTCAAATAAATGATAGCTTTTATTAAAGAAATAAAATATATAGATTTTATATAAAATAAAATATATAGAAAATAATAATAAAACCCTTTTCTGTAAATAATCATACTAGGTGAAATATTAATTTGGTAAATCTTATATTCATAAATACCATTAAAATTTATTTATTGTCTTTTAATCAAAACCTATTAAAATTTACTTATTATCTTTCAATCGAAACCACTAAAATTTACTTACAACTAGTTTTAGTTACCAATTATTTTCTAACAACTAATTAATAATAGATTATTATTTTGCATAATACCACCTAGGACCCTTAATCAAATAAACTCTAATTTATTTATAGTAAGATTTAAACTTTCAACTTTTTAGTACCTATTTCCCAAAACCCTAATTATTTTAATATCAAACTAGACTTATCTTATGAACCATTTATTTATTATCTAGCCTTAAAGCTTGGGACACTAGGATCATGGTTGTAGCAAGTTGAGCTAGAATTATTTGTGGAAGTGAATTTTGGCTTGAGTTTAATTATGGCTCATGTTTAACCCAGGTGGGGTTAGGTCAACTGTTGGAGACCTTTATTTTGAGCAAGGATCAGGTAAGCTTTTGTATAAAACCCGTTTGATGCAAAATGATTACTATGGCAAGCAAAACATAGAGTGCGTGGACACTC
Organism: Voacanga thouarsii; assembly: GCA_026120185.1. Taxonomy (NCBI): domain Eukaryota; kingdom Viridiplantae; phylum Streptophyta; class Magnoliopsida; order Gentianales; family Apocynaceae; genus Voacanga; species Voacanga thouarsii. The sequence continues at coordinate 1,452,468 of JANUWF010001905.1, read as the reverse complement.
AATTCTGTAAAGGCAATTGAGGATTATTTCCTTTCTCATTTCAGGTAAACATATTATTTGAAAATCAAAGGGGCAGTTTTACTCAAACCCTAAAGCTCTTTCTAAGACCAGTTTTGCCCCAAACTTTGGAAATCCTTAATTGCCATTTTCAAGTGGAACTATGTTTTATTCATTTTCCCAAGTGGGATATATATTACGTTGAGAACTAAATAAGGGTGGACTGCTTGGACTTGTCTTTGAAGGGATAGGGTAAGTCTCTCAGTAGGTGGCCACCTTTGAGGGGTGAGTCCTTCCCGGACAAGATGTCAGTCCAGTTGGTCGTGCCGGTCAAAGCTAGCAGTTTTTAGTCAAGTGGACTGTGTATTGCTAGAATGGACAATCGGTTTTGTTTGGGTATAGAGAAGGAGGAGTATCTTACCCGGTAAGCCGATCACCTACTTTTTGTCAGTCTGCACAAAGTGTGGCATTCTGACCATTGTATGGTTCTGGGGCCCAACGTGTGGTAACCCATGACCACCATTTTGAGTGGTTTATTTATTTGTACATGTATGGTTGGAAAAGACAAAACACCACTCTTGGTTTTGACTATTGTTTATTGCTTGCCAGTATTTTTCTTATGAAATTCTTTACACTTTGCATTCACGAACTGTTTTCACTGTACTCCTAAAGCACACACGGACTTACTGAGATTTTTATCTCATCACCCTTTTTACCATGATTTCAGGTCGATCATGCTGTGGGTATGAGTAGCTTGTGTAGTCTGTCTTGGGAGAGATTTTGTTATCTATTTTTTTTTATGTAATGCTTTGGGGAGTTGAGAGTGAATAATTTTTATTCTGGATTTGTTTTGTTCTTGGATTGTAATAAGTTTTAAGTTTAAAGTATTATTTTTATTCTATTATTTTGATTGTGTGACCTAGTTATAAAGACCCATTGTTCTTTGGATGGGGCGACATGCCTGGGCCTGTTGGGCCTAGGTAGCGGGGTGTTACAAGTGGTATCAGAGCCTAGGTTTAGGCAAATATTGATAGTATATGTTCTAATTATTTAAGATTAAATCTTTATCTAACCTATCTTGTTTATGTTGTAGGATGGTTAGAATGCTTAGAATCGCGAGGAAGGGGCAGCAGTGGCATTCTCCTATTCCTGTATACCCAGAAGACCTTCCAGTTCCCCAGCATGCTCCTCAGCCTGTTATCCCTTTGGAGGATAGCAGTGATGATGAGGTCCCGATCCATGAGCTACCCCCAATCCTCACGATAGACATAAGTTTTGACAGTGAAGATGAGGTGATAGCCGTGGAGCATGTTCCCTACCCTTCTAATCCCATAGTGGATTTGTCAGTAGATAGTGATGACCCGAGGGAGATAGATTATGAGTCTCCACCTTGGCCTTCTTTTATTCCTCGTCCCAGTTAAGTTGAACCCGATGTGAGTTCTAGGTGCCCCGGGAAGGAGCCAATAGAGGGGTTTGCTAGTGGGGTTGGGGTAGACTTTTCAAAAAACTCTGGGGGATGGTTGTATGAGGTTGATTTTGAGGATTCTGATGAAGACTAGAGGACTAAGAGTTATTTTGATCTGGATGTTTATTTATTTATTGTTTTTCGTGAACTTTTATGTTGTGGATTCCTAATTCTGTTTTCTATTAGAATTTTGAATTTATGCAAATCAAGATTTGAAAGAGAATTTATGAGCAATTAATTTCGAATTTATGCAAATCAAGATTTGAAGGAGAATTTATGAACAATTATTTAGACAAAACTTGCATCTGATTTCCTTTTATTTATGTCTGACTGTGAATGCATGCGCAACTAAAATGATTTAATCCTTGAATTCATACACTTATCATTTGGGGTATGGTTTAGAATGGCACCCAAGCACCGTGCAGCTTCATCAGGCAAAAGGATTTCGGAGGCAGATCATGTGGCACCGGAAGTCGAAACAACTCAGATGCAATCACCCAACCGGGGTAGTGGAAGTGAACCAGAGATGGGAATGGAGTCTAAAGCACCGGTTGATGTGTCAATGGGCTAAGCATTCACTAAGATGGCAGAGTACTAGTTAGCTATTTTTTGGGTTAGATAATTAGTGTGTTGGGTGTAGAGATGGAGGTGTATATCTCACCCTAGTGTGAGGATCACCTACTACCCAGTGGTGAATGGTTACACTGGGAAGCTATCAAAACAGAACTCATGGTATGGACTTTGATGTTATTGAATCATTTATCCCTTTATGATTCTATTGTATTGATGAGTGGTTGGCTTCTGGGAGTTGTTTTAGATATATTTTATATTGTTCCACTAAGTGACTGTTTATTGATGAAATGGACTTGCAAACATATTTTGCAATTATTGATAAACCCGCGTACATGAAATATTTAAAGCTTTATTTGCACACACGAGACTTACTGAGATGCCAATCTCACATTGTTTATATATCTTGTTTTTAGGGGAAAGCTATTATTGAGAAGGTTAGATAACTTAGAGATTGAAGTCTATTTTATTTTATTTTGTATTTCCTTTAAGTGACAGTTGTTTGTTTTGATTTTCAAACTTGTATAAGTTTTGAATAAGTTGTTGTAACATCATTCAATTTCTTTTATTTAGCTATTTTCTTTTTTATCTTGTTATAAAGACCCTTGATTTTCTACACGAGACGACATCCCCACCGTTTTTGGGTACATAGGTAGCTGGGTGTTACAAGTGGTATTAGAGCCTAGGTTTAGGTAAATGATTTTGTTGAAATGCACTTATACACTAAAAATTGAGATTTAGTGCTGACCGATTTGTGTTCTATTTGTAGGATGGTTAGAAGATTCCCAGTTGTGACCCGAGACTGGCCTTTTATAAGTGGTCCCAGAAATGGTAGAGCACCTAGCCTAGTTCTTTTAGTGGATGCATCTTCATCTGATTTAGAGACAGAACCCAAGAGTGGATGGTTTTTAAGTGAAGATGAGGTAGAGCACGAATCACCTATGATGGATAACATTAGTGTAGAGGAGGAATTAAGAACCTAATACCAGAGATGCCTAAACTTAAGGAAGAAAGGGACATGGGAAAGTATGAGGGGAATGATGAGGGAGAGATAGGGGAGATTGGTGATGAGAGTAAGGAAGGAATGGAAGAACCTGAGGATGGTGGGGATGAAGTTGAGGTAGATGGTGAGGAGGGGGATAGGGTTGACATACCCACAGCCCCATCTATAGAAGAGAGAATCCCAATGCTTTTGGGGAGTGAATCATATAAGTCAGATACTGAGAAGCCTGCACCCAAAAGTGCACATATGTTTGCCATAGAGATGCTTAGGGATGCGAATTTTAGAGCTAAGCTGAGGGGTAGGGAAATTGCCGGGTTCTTGTTGGGATTGCCTAGGAAGAAGCCCAGATCTTTTAGTTCTGCAAGAGACTGTGTTATAGATCATCGCAACAGCAGCGCCGGTTGGGTTGTAGAGCCACCTTCCGAGACTTTTGTGGATTCTAGTAACTTAGTGATGCTTAGAGTTTATAGGACCTTTAGTGCTTATTCTTTTATGTTTATGAAGAGGATGTTTGTTCATTTATTTGATTAAAAAATAGTTCTTTACTTTCAAATTTTGTTTAGTTAGAATAAAAGGAATACCTTGTAGGTTACTCCCTTATTTTGTACAAGTTTGATTTGATTAATAAATGCATGATTCCGTTGATTTTTCTACTTTACTTTGAGTATTATTTTTATATGCGTATTTATTTAGGTATAAAAATCATATAAAAATAAGCACATTCACAATCAAGTTTAAATTAAAACGTTAACCCCAAATTATACATATGAGCAAGCGTACTCATCATTAACATAGCATGAGGTTCAAACGAGTGTCGATCCTTAAGGAACAAGTATGCATTAATTCCTTTTCTCTCATTGTTTAACTGACTCAATAAAAAGAAATAAAAAGGAAAATAGAATAGAATAAAATAAAAGAACATATACAGGTCAAGGATGGAGAATTATGTAGCCCAAGCCATTATTTAGACAATCATAATCTTAAAGAACCCAATCATTATCATAACTATTTATTCTCTTGGCATCATGAAGGATTAATCTAGATTCACTTCTTTCCTAATCCATGAAATCACTATCTTCTAGACAAATTAGCATCACATACTCTGTGTCAACTAATTCACCCAAAAGGTGCATTAAACACATTCCTTGATTAAATTTCCATACTCTGGCAAACTTAAAACATGAAATTAACCAATGAATCTATACTCTGGCAGACATCAATTAACCTTTAATTACCCTGTTCTTAGCAATTAACCCTTTTCCCAAGTAAGTTAAGAGACAACAACTATGAAATTAACAAATTGAACTACCATCGACCCCTTTCTCAAGTAAGTCAATAGAAAGAAACAACCCCTTAATCTTGTAATTAAATACCAAGAATGACAATCAATTAATCAAAAGATCAAATAACCCTAAAAATCATGAATACCTAAAATAATATCAAACTAAAATAAAATAATTAATACAACATTGTTCAAAAAAAAAAAAAAAAGAAAGAAAACAAAGTAAAAGAAAACACTTATAGATAAGCCTCATTCTTCTTCCTTTGAAGACTTTCTTGCATAACCCTCATTGATTGAAGAATTCCTCCTTTGATTTGAATGATTTTCTATGATGATCTATGAATTCCCCTCTTTTCTCTTATGTTTTATATCTATTTATAGACTTAGGAAATGCTTAAACTCGTTGGTGTAAGGTTCTTGGCCGAGTAGAAGTAGGAAGATACTAAAATTCTGTAGATTACCAAAAATCGTGTGAAAAAAATGAAAGTCCATCTTATCCTCATGACACACCCGGTGCCGCCTTGGCTAATGTAGCCGGCACCAGTTGTGTTCAGTTTCTTCCATTGTTCGCCGATTTTTTCTTGATTTCCGTGAAATGTTGTCCAGAGTACAGCCGGCACTGCCTTGGCTATTAGAGCCAGCATTGGTTCGGTTTTGTTTTGGTCCTGTTTCAACAATTTTCTGTCACTTCGAAGTACGTGCCAACAGCACATGGCCGACGCCGTCTCTATTCTGTTTTGTGATGTTTTTGCTTTGTTTTACCTATTAAATCTGAAATAATACACAAAATACCTTTCCAATGGGTAAAATCTCAAATATGAAGGAATATGACTAGTTATTGAACAAAGTGTATCACAAAAGAGTCTCAAATAACTAGAAACAATATGACTAATTTAGGCCTTATCACATTCCCCCACACTTAGCTCTTTGCTTGTCCTCAAGCAAAGCATCAAAGATAAGTAGGAAAATACAAGGTTTCATCAATTACTCAATCGATTTCAAAATATTTCTAATGCTTCCTTCATTCAAGAACATAAATCACATGCTACTACATTTTTCACAACAAATGCAAGGCTTGTGTAAGTGAATAGTGACTTAGTAGAACCATCCCAATAATTAACAATATTCTCAAACCATTTAAAAGAATTTAGTTCAAAAAGAATATGCATTCCATAAGCTTATTTTTCCTACACTCTCTCCACTAATCCGAGACATATCATGATTCTACATAGGTTAAGTAGGACTTTTAAGCTTGTAATGTAAGGCTAAAGTGCTTGTAATGTAGCTTGTCAAACGAAGGATATAGGAAATTCAGATATAAAAAAAGATGAGAGTTCACAAGAAAAGGATAAACAAGATGTATCAGTAATTTCCAAACTCTTCTTGCTCTCCTATTCAAAGATCAATCAAAACCTATAATGTGGAACCCACCCCAGTCGGAACCAACCTTAGAGTAAGGGGGTTGGGATTCATATCATACTTAATTACATGTTTAAATATATTTTTATATGATTTTATGTGCTTTGAATTTGTGTTTTATAGTCTAGAGGGCTTGATTATGATTATTGGGTAAGAAGGGCAAAATGGTAATTTTTGCTTGAGGGGAAATAAGGAGATAGCTTGAGGATTAAATAGGAAAAATAGTTTAGAGAGAAAATAAAAATAAGAGTTTTTGTGGTTTAGTGGTTAAAGCTTTGGAATTAATTCTTGAGGTCTCGGGTTCAAATTCCATCGTGGAGCTTTAGCATGATTAAATTTTATTTTTGCTTGGGAAGGGGTATTTTAGGCCTTAAGAACCTTAGCATAGGGTAGAGGTGTTGTCTTAGGGGAGACATGATGGGCGTGCTCTAATCCTATTCTTGTGCCTACTTAAAAATTTCCCAAGAGAATTCATTTCTTCTTGATCTTTAATTTCTCTTAGTTCTCAATTCATTAGATTGGTCAAATTTGTTCTAGCCAATTTCATTCTAGAAATTTCAGTAAAGTGCTATGGCTTTGAAGGTTCAAAATGTCTTAGTGAAAGACATCTTATGGTCAGAAAATGTGGTAGAGATGTGGGAGATTCCAAGAGAATAAATCCCTCTAGTGAACCTTCTAAAATTGCACTCTAGCTAGGTTCATTTTCCTTTATGGCATGAACTAAAATTTTTCCAGCTTCTTGTGCCTTCAAGGTGTCGAAATTCTTAGTCATTATTCCCTCACAAATGCTTCTAGAAAATGGTCTTTTGATCAGCTTGAGATCTTAATTTTTTTGGCCATTTTCGGACTGCACAAATGCTGTGCAAAACCAGAGAAATTTCTGGTTGAATTAGCAGCTTTGGAGGTCCGAAACCAAGCTGTTTTCTTTCAATTTTTGCTAAGCATCTTTGCCACGTTTTTCCTCCATAAAGAAGGCTGGAAAGCAGCCTTGAAAGACTCCTGAAATCTCCTCCAAACTCTCTGCAAGCTGACTAGAAAATGGCGGCCGAAACTGTCCAGAAATTCCAGCACCTTACGAAAATTCTGTACAAGAAAATTTCCAGCTATGTTTCCTAATTCATCCCTGGCCAAAACTTCAGCTTTGTTCTGCACAAACCACTCTTAAATAGCCATGATCAGAACTCCATTGTCTTTCCCAAGCTCCTGCACGAAAGTCAGACATAGCTGCCCGAAAATCAGACATGGCTACCCGAAAATCTCTCCAGCAAATCTCTGCAATCATGCTTTGATTAGATACCAAAATTCCAGCAAGATTAATTTAGCAACCTTCCATAAAATGTTCCTCAACCAACTTGACTTATTCTTCACCATTTCACTCCATCTTTTTGGCCACCATTACCCTTCTTCAATCAGCTTTCATCCAACAGAAACACTGCACAACAATTCGGCCATAGCAGCTTCCCAAAAGCTCTCCAATGATCAAAGATATTCGTGCTATATTTAGTTTCCAAATTTGGTTCCTTATGATATTCTTTTAGGATTTCAACAACTAGCCTCTCCTTTTCCCTTCCAAACCAGAAATCATCTACCAAAACCCTACAAACAATTTGGCTAGCCCTAATCCTTCAGAATTTCGGCAGCTTCAAATCAAAACCTCTCTACTCTCTTTAACCTTCAAGAACACATAGCACACCAAGAACATCTACTCGTTCCTTTCACCTAATACCCCTCCAAATCACTTCAAACTTCTTCTAAAAACTCCAGAATTCATCTACTCACTACCATGAGTCCATCCATACCATTTTAAACATCAAACTCCAAAATCCAACTTGCTCTTTTGGATAAAAAACCAGAATTTTTGTAAAGGATCAAGAACACCTTCAAGGTAGGTTTGTTCTAACAACTTCATCTTCTCCAATCTTTGATCTCTAATGAATATGTATATGAATAAACATGCTAATGGACTCTCTCTCTCTCTCTCTCTCTCTCTCTTGGCCGAACCTCTCTCCTTCTTGGCCGAATGGCTTCTTCACCGATGGCCATGCTTTCTTCATCTTCCTTGGACGGATCTAGTCATCTAGGAGTTGAGATCCATTCGAAACTCCTTCAAGGTATTCATCAATCAAGTAAGTCCCTTCAACCCTAATTTTAAATGCTAGATTCATGTCTCTAGGGTGATATTGGTAGAAGTTGGATTATGAATAGGATTTGAGCATGTGTTGTTGTGATGAGTAGAGATTGAAGCATGAATAAATGTAAGAATATGATGGAGATGTGATTTATGCATGAGTTGATTATCTTGGTTGATTGTATGGTGTTTTAGGGTTTCATGCATGTCTCCATGTCATAGGTAGTATTTTTGATCAACTATGCTAGAGATTATGTCACATATGGTGAATAGGATTTATATTCATGCGTGTTTATTAAAGCCATGATTATGTCTATGCTAGTAGAGGTTGGATCATGCCTTAGTAAATTTAGATCTATGCTTATATTCATGATTTTGATGATTTGATGAATTGAAGGGGTGTATATGTTCATGATTGTGGTTAGCAATAGAATTATGATTATGACCTAGTTGTCCCTAAGCCGATTTTATTTCTTCAATAAAAATATTTAATATTATGATTTTTGGCTAGTAATTTCGAAAAACCCTAAGAAGGGTAGATTTGGATTATTATATATAATAAGGATATTTTAGTCAAATAAATAATAGCTTTTGCTAGAAAAATAATATATATATATATATATATATATTATATAAAATGAAGAAATCAACTAAAGCCTTTTATGAAAATAATTATAATAAGTAAAATATTTATGACTAAAATTTAATTATTATCTTTCAACCAAAACATATTAAAATTTATTTATTATCTTTCAATCAAGACTCATTAAAATTTATTTTCAATTAATTTTAGTTATCAATTATTTTCTAGCAAATAATTATTAATAAATCATTATTTTACCTAATACCACCTAGGACTCTTCATCAAATAGACTCTAAATTTTTTTTAGCAAGATTTAACCCTTCAACTTATTAGTACCTATTTCCCAAAATACCAATTATTTTAAATATCAAATTAGCCTTTGCTTATAAACCTTTTAATTCATTATTTGGCCTTAAAGCTTGTGACACTAGAATCATGGTAGTAGTGAGTTGAGTTAGTTTTATTTGTGAAAGTGAATTTTGGCATGAGTTTGATTGTGGTTTATATTTACCCTATGCGGGGTTAGGTCAGCTGTTGGAGACCTTTATTGTGAGCAAGGATCAGGTAAGTTCCTGCATAAAACCTGTTTGATGCAAAAATGATTTTTTTTTTTAATGGCAAGCCAAATGTAGAGTGTAAGGACACTTATTTCTGTAAAGGCAATTGAGGATTGACTCCTTTCTTATTTTAGTCAAACAAATTATTTGAAAATTAATAAGTAGATTTACTCAAACTCAAAACTCTTTCTAAAACTGATTTTGACAAGGACTTTGGAAACCCTTAATTGCCATTTTCATGTGAAACTGTGTTTTGTTCATTTTTTTCCCAAGTGGGATAAGTTACGTTGAGTACTCGATAAGGGTAGGCTAGTAGTACTAGTTTTGAAGAGCAATAGTGAGTCTTCTGGCAGGAGGCCACCTCCAGAAGATGAACTTAACTTAGAGAAACGTCAGTACTACTTTGTCATGCCAGTTCGAGCTAGCAATTTTTATTTCAGTCAAGTGACTGTGTTTTGCCGGAATGGACACCTGGTTGTTGTTTGGATATAGAGAAGGTGGAGTATCTTGCCTGGTAGGCCGATCACCTACTTTTTGTCAGTCTGCACAAAGTGTCGGCATTTTAACCGGTTATGGGGCCCAACGTGTGGTAACCCATGACCCTTTCTTTTGAGTGGTTGATTTTAATTATTATGTATGGCGGGAAAAGCCAAAACGCCACTCTTAGTTTTAACTAATATTTATTGCTTGCCAGTATTTCTCTTATAAAGATTTTATACTTTGCATTCACGAACTATTTTTACTCGACACTCAAAGCACACACGGACTTACTGAGATTTTTGTCTCATCACCATTTTTACCATGATTTCAGATCGATCTTTGCTGTGGGGATGAGTAGCTAGATATTGCCTGCTTTGAAAGATGTTCTGATAATTTATTTTGTGTAATGATTTGGGGAGATAAGAGTGGATAAATTTTATTATGGATTTGTTTTTGGTATTCTTGGATTTATTCTTGGGTTGTAATAAATTTTAAGTTAAAATATCATTTTTATTCCGCTATTTTAATTGTGTGACCTAGTTATAAAGACCCCTTATCCTTTGGACGGGGCGACATCTCCGGCCCTGGTGGGCCTAGGAAGCAGGGTGTTATACATAACCTTGTTTAGCAATTACAATTCAACTCAAGCAAATCTTGCATTCTCTTTTCTTTTCCTTCTTTCATTAACTCTTCTCTATTTTTTTCACAAGATCACCCAAATTTTCATCAATGGTGTCAGGGACTTGATGTAAACTCAACTTTTACAACTCAATCACCATTCCTCTTGTGATCTCTCTTCACTTTTTCTTTCAATACTTTCTCTTTTCTTTCTTTTCTCTCTTCTTTTGTTTTTTTTTTCTGCTACTGTACTTTTCTTTCTTAGTTTCTCTCTTTCCAACTTTTCTACTAGCTTTTTGGTTTTCTTTTCTTGTTCGCAATATTTTATTTTTCTTTCTTCTTTTTCTTTCTTTTTCTAGATCAACATAACTATTGATGCTTGACAAAAAGTAACAAGTCATGATCTTTCTCCAAGTATTCTCCTTTAACATTCTCCTTCATGTACTTTTATCCATCAAGAGCATAAAGATTTGGTAGAATTATTCAAACTCTCAAAAAGAAATAATGGACACAGTATGATAATGGGTTTTAAGAAAGAACTTCACCAATTTAGGCTTAAAATTGGCACTGGGGATAATACGAAAATAGGTAGGCTTGAAAAGCTCAAACTATCCAAAGAAGGTCTATTATCGTCATCTCTAAGTTAAATCATGAATGTCTTTCTTATTTCGCCTCGAGAGGTATTCAAATAAGTTCTAGAATGCTCCATGAATTTTAATAGAAAAATAGGTTTGAGAATAATGTAAAGCATTTGATCAAGAACTACTTAGTCTAAGTGTGTGCAAAAAGTCATGCATAAGTCATAAATGATATAGAACATATGCTCTATAATCCATCACAAAGACATGCACTAAAAATCCAGTTTGAAATTAGAAAAAATTTTCAAAATTTTGCTCACAAGAAGGATAAAGTATAAAAGAATGATGCATAGAAGAATGTTCAATCGAATGACTCCCCCACACTTAAACTAGACATTGTCCTCAATGGCCAAATAAATAAAATAAAGAATAAATAATGCTATGGGACCAAAAACATAAAGGAGAAGAGTTAAGAAAGATAATACTTCCATATATTGTGCAATGTACTGTACAAGAGCTGAATTCCTGAAGAATGGGGCATTGGTAAAGTACCTAAAAAGAAAAATACAAAAGAAACACCAAAGCATAAAAACTAGAAAATAAAAATAAATAAAAAATGAAGGAATGAAAATAGTACAACCGCCCAAAGAGAAAGCAAGAGAACCCAAGAAGTATCATGTCACAGTGTCCAAAATGATGTCCGGTTGATCCGTGTTGCGAAGAAGTTCACCAACATGGCATTTCACTCAACTTCCATTTACTTTGAAAGTGCCCTTAGTGGGGTGAATAATTTTGACGGTGCCAAAGGGGAATATTTCACTCACAGTGTATAGTCCCGACCACCTTGATTTCAATTTACCTGGAAAAAGCCGTAGGCAAGAATTGAATAACAATACTTGATCGCCTTTCTTAAATTTGTGTTGTCGAGTGATGTGCTTGTTGTGCCATTTTTTAATGTTCTCTTTATATTGCATTTGACATATCATAAGTATCTTTACACAACTCCTCCAAGGCTGTGAGTTGAAGTGGCCTGGACTTTCTAGCTGACTCAAGATCAAGGTTAACAAGTTTGATAGCCCAATAAGCTTTATGTTCAATCTCAACAAGTAGATGACAGGATTTTCCATAAACTAACCGAAAAGGAGTTATGCCAATTGGGGTCTTAAAAGCTATCCGATATGCCCAAAGAGTGTCATCCAATTTTAGACTCTAATCCTTCCTATTTTGGTTAACAGTTTTTTCCAAGATTCGTTTGAGTTCCCAATTAACCATTTCAACTTGTCCGCTTGTTTGGGGATGATAAGGGGTAGCAAGTCTTTAGTTCACGCCTAGATGTTTGAGAACTTTTTCCATTTGTGTATTGCAAAAATGAGTCCCCCGATCACTAATGAGCACATTAAGAACACCAAAACGAGTAAAAAGTTTTTTTAGAAATTTTACCACAACCCTTGCATCATTGGTTGGTACAACTTGTGCTTCTACCCATTTAGACACATAATCCACTACTACAAAAATATATCTATTGCCCAAAGAACTAGGGAAAGGTCCCTTGAAGTCTATCCCCCAACAATCAAATACTTCACAAGCTTGAAAAATTTGTAATGGTATCTCATTAGATTTAGAGGTGTTAGCTGTACATTGACACGTATCACAACTTTAGACCAATCTGTGGACATCTTTGAACAATGTGGGCCAATAGAATCCAGAGTCGAGCACCTTTTGTGCAGTGTTGTTGGCGTGGTAGTGGCCTTTAGCAAGTTCTTCATGACAATGTCTTAGAATATCTTTGCCTTCCTTAGAGTCTACACATCGTTAAATGATTTGGTCTGCACAACACTTAAATAAATACGGATCATCCCAAAAGTTGTGCCTTACTTCGGAGAGGAATTTCTTCTTTTGTTGCATTGTGAGAGCTTTTGGGACAATTCTTGCAACCAAGTAATTAGCAAAGTCGGCGAAACAAGGGGTGTTTGGCACTTCACCTTCTATGAGCAAGAGTTGTTCATCTGGAAAGGTGTCATTGATGTCCTCCTCCACCAATGATTCCAAATTGGGATTATCTAGTCTTGACAAGTGATCCGCAGCCAGGTTTTTAGCACCCTTTTTATCCCTAATTTCCAAATCAAATTCCTAAAATAATAATACTCATCTTATTAATCTTGTTTTGAAATCCTATTTGGTGAGTAGGTACTTTAGGGTGGAATGGTTCATATAAACAATGACTTTAGACAAAATAAGATAAGCACGAAATTTATCGAAAGCAAACACTATGGCAAGCAATTCCTTCACTGTGGTTGTGTAGTTTTCTTGAGCATCTATCAAAGTCTTGCTTGCATAGTATATGGGTTGGAAGTGCTTGTTCCTTCTTTGTCCAAGTACTGCACCTACTGCAAAATCACTAGCATCACATATTAGTTCAAATAGGAGAGACCAATCAGGTGCAATCAAAATGGGTGAATTGATCAATTTCTCCTAAACATAGAAGCGAGTTAGATATGGAATTCATAACAAAATTAAAAAGAATACAAAGTTAGTGAGTTAGATAACAAGGGTATACACAGATACACCAAATACAAAAGATAGCACTTTTTGTGAAAGAATAATTGTACATATTTACATATTTACATAGTTAAAGCAATAAAATCCAAGCTTTCATGATATTGTTCCCCGGCAACGGTGCCAAAAACTTGACGCGTATTTATTTGGGGTACAAAAATCATATAAAAATAAGCACATTCCCAATCAAGTTTAAATTAAAATGTTAACTCCAAATCACACATATAAGCAAGCGTACTCATCATTAACATAGCATAGGGTTCAAACTAGTGTCGATCCTCAAGGAACAAGTATACATTAATCCATTTTCTCTCATTGTTTAACCGACTCAATAAAAAGGAAAATAAAATAAAATAAAAGAATATAAACATGTCAAGGATGGAGAATTATGTAGCCCAAGCCATTATTTAGACAATCATAATCTTAAAGAACCCAATCATTAACATAACTAATTATTCTCTTGGCATCATGAAGGATTAATATAGATTCACTTCTTTCCCAATCCATGAAATCACTATCTTTTAGATAAATTAGCATCACATATTCTGTCTCAACTAATTCACCCAAAAGCTGCATTAAACACAGTCCTTGCTTAAATTTTCATACTCTGGCAAACTTAAAACATAAAATTAACCAATGAATCCATACTTTGGCAGACATCAATTAACCTTTAATTACCCTATTCTTAGCAATTAACCCCTTTCCCAAGCAAGTTTAGAGACAACAAATATAAAATTAACAAATTGAACCACCATCGACCCCTTTCTCAAGCAAGTCAATAGAAGAAACAACCCCTTAATCTCGTAATTCGTACAAGTAATTAAATACCAAGAATAACAATCAATTAATCAAAAGATCAAATAACCTTAAAAATCATGAATACCTAAAATAATGTTAAATTACAATAAAATAATTAATACATCATTGTTCAAGAAAACGAAAACAAAGTAAAAGAAAGCACTCATAGACAAGCCTCCTTCTTCTTCCTTTGAAGACCTTCTTGCACAACCCTCCTTGATTGAAGAATTCCTTCTTGGATTTGAGTGATTTTCTATGATGATCTATGAATTCCCCTCTTTTCTCTTGTGTTTTTCATCTATTTATAGGCTTAGGAAGTGCCTAAACTCGTTGGTATATGGTTCTTGGCCGAGTAGAAGTAGGATAATACTAAAATTCTATAGATTACCAAAAACCGCGTGAAAAAAATGAAAGTCCATCTTATTCTCAGGGCACAGCTGGCGCCGCCTTGGATGCTGGAGCCGGCGCCGATTGTGTTCTGTTTCTTTCATTTTTCACCGATTTTTTTCTTGATTTCCATGAAATGTTGTCCAGAGTATAGCTAGCATCGGTTTGGTTCTATTCTGGTCTTGTTTCTATAATTTTCTGTCATGTCGAAGTACGTGTCAACAGCACATGGTCTGCGCTAGTTCCTGTGCCCTGGTTGGCGTCGCCTCTTTTCTATTTTGCGACATTTTTGTTTTGTTTTACCCCTAAAATCTGAAATAATGCACAAAATACCTTTCCAAGGGTAAAATCTCAAATATGAAGGAATACAACTAGTTATTGAGCAAAATATATCACAATAGAGCCTCAAATAATTAGGAAAAATATGACTAGTTTAGGCCCTATCACTAAAAAGAGGGAGGATGAATTCCAAACTCTAAAGCAAGGAAGCATGATCATGGCCCAGTATGCAGCCCGTTTTACTCAACTGTCCAAGTATTGTAAGAGCTTGGCCGATAATAATCAGAAGCTGATATGATCTTGTAAAGCACTAAACTTTTGGATTAAACTCATGAACAAGAAACCTAGCAAAACCATACACAAGAACACTAAAATGCTAGGAAATTAACACTCTTCTCAATCCAAATTTTCACTATCACCTTACTTCACTCTTTTTTCTCTCTCTTGTTGTTTTCACCTCTTTAAACCTAAATTGGCACTCTTATTTTACCTCATTACTCTCTCGTGTATTCTCTCTCCTCCCTTATTTTTGCTTGCGCTTGGAGCTCTAACCTCTCTTTTTTTTCTTTTTTTCTTTTCTCATTTTATCTCATCTCTTACTCTTGTTTTTCCCTCTATCGCTTTTCCCGCAAGATATTTTGATTTCTCAAAACCTTACTAGGGGATAAGGGATGTAGAGTGATTTTCTTTCCATCTTTTCTCAAAGAATAAGCATTCCTCTTCCCTTCATAGACCACATCTCTATCAAACACCCAAGATTTTTCCAATAAAATATGCCCTACATGCATGGGAAATACATCACAAACCATTTTATCCTTATACTTCCCCATATCAATAGTAACCTTCCCTTGTTTGTTTATCTGTACCTCTCCACAATTGTTCAACCATTATAATTTGTAGGGTCTAGGGTGTTTCAAGGTTTCTATTCCTAACTTTTCCTCCAATGTAGCACTAATCTCATTTTTACAACTCCCTCCATCAATGAGGACACTATATGGCTTTTGCTTGATTAGACACTTTGAAAAATATATATTCTCTCATTGTGAATTTTCTCCTTCTTCCAAACCCTCACAAGCATTTTCATCTTCCATTGCTACTTCAATCAATGCACATGGTTTCTCTAGTATATCCCCATCTCTTCCATCCACTATATTTCCTCCACTAGATTTGATGTCATTTTGTGAAGTTGAACTAGATGCTTCATTCTTATTAGTTTCACTCATTTTAATTTACTTTTGCACCACCTCCAGCCAACTCCTATTTTTCTCCTCTTGTGGATGTGAGCTTTCTCCTATTTCATAAGTACTTGAAATACTTTGGGAACCATTATCTATAGCATGCATTTGCTCATTCTTCACCTCAATTTTTGAATTCTTTGGCTCTTCAACAAATTTCATAATCTTTTGCTCAACTTCTTCTTACTCATTCTCCTTTAACACTTTCAATGGGTTTGACTCATCCTCTACAAAGAATAAAATGTTGTAATATCCTTAGTCACCCCATTTGTTGAATTCAATGGTTCCACGTCTTCTTTTTTATCATCACTAAGCTCCTCATAAAGCTCATCAACATTTTTCTCAATTCCTTCATGCACTACTTCATCATTTTGATTGAGCATTTCTTGGCCTTTGGCTTCCCTTTCTAGCTTCTCCTCATTCTCAAAGCCATTTAATTCATCTTGCTCAACTGTTTCAACTTTTTCTTCACTTCTTTCCCTTCTTGGCTCCTCAACATTTTTCTTGGCCACTTTGGTCTCAAGTCTAGCTTTTTGCTTCTCAATTTTAAGAATCTTACTTTACTCCTTAGAGAACTTCTAGTGGTAATCAAATGATTTGTGCCCATAGCCACTATATGTTGGAATTTCATCATGCTTATTAAATAAAAATGTAGTGGAAATAACTATGAAATCCATGCCCAAGGATCACGTGTTTGCAATTGAAACGGGAATAGAGTAAGGAAATATAGATTACCTTCTATGGCAGAAAAATAAAAAATTTCTTTCACCACCAAGGAACCAATTCCTCTACTTTGATCGTCCACCTCGCGCCACTACAATCCATGAGTAGGATTATCTCTAGCAATAATCCACATAAGGCTGAATTGCTCACAAAGCCTGCTTAAAACTATGCTAGTAAAAGAGAAACAACTAGGTCTTAATTGGAGAAGAAAATGATGAAGAAGGGAACATTCAAATCACTGATATGTTTTCCAATGTCTGCACAAGGGAACAATTCTCATATTTATAGTTTTTTTAGGATTTGTGATAATTGCAATTAAGTCCTCCAAGATCCAATGTCTACAATTGGGCCCTTGAAGTTTATTAATTGCAACTAAGTCTCTTGAATTATAAAAAACTTATAATTTACATACAAATATATTTTCTTCTCTTAATTAACCTCTCAATATTTTCAAATAATATATATTGAGCATTCAAACCTTTATTATGTGTGACCCATTAGATTTCCTGGTCATATTAGTAGAATAATATGAATTAATTCTAACAGCTTTAGAATTAATAATTCTAAATAAAATATAAGATTAATTTATCAAGTCTCTAATTAATAAATTCATATTTCGCAAATCAAGAGCGACATCCAGCAATGACTCTTGCGTTGGGTATCTCAGGCTCGTATCCTATACGGTGCAGCGGAAAATAAAACGAGATACCATCCCAGGACTCATCTATGTGTGGAAAACAAGACATAATGATGGTAAAGGTAATAGCTTTCACCTTTGTGTGATCGTCCGAAGAACAAAAATTTTTTCTTCAAGTTGAGGCGCGATCCAGCAATTCTCGTGATCAACCTCCACGTGAGTTGAACGTCTACCCACTATAATCACAGAGTGTGATTATCTCTAACAGTAATCCACACAGAGGAATACTCAAGCACCAAAATTTATGTGCTAGCAGAAAAAAATGGCGGCTAGGTTATTCTTTTAAGAAGAAAACGAGAGAGAAAGAACAAGAGGCTGATTTCGTGTATCTTACTCTAGGGTTTTTGTGTCCAATTTCAGCTTAGGTTTTTCGTGTGTATATTCTCCAATATACACGAAATTCCCTTACCAAAAATAGGGGATTCTAATCCCATTAGAATTCCCTAATTGTAATTGGGAACATCAAGTTCTCATAATTACAATTTGGATCATAAATTATAACTAATTATAATTTGTCTACAACAACTTCTCTTTCTCTCAATTAACCCTACTATATTATCAAATAACATTTTGAGTATATAATCCTCTATTGTGTGTGACCTATTAGGTTTCCCAGTCAATTGGTAGAGAACATGAATTAATCCAAACGTCTTTGAGATTAATAATCCATAATTAATTAGAATTAATCCTATTAATTCTAATCAGGATTGGTGTATTAATTCATAAATTAATAAACCCATATTCCCAGATCATGAGCGGTATCTAGCAACAAATCATGACCACCCAAGAGTCCTGGAAGTCAAGTGGCTTGACATGAACCCTTCAATAACAAACTTCAGTGCAATCAACTCCTTTCACCATCTAATATCCCATTCGGTTTAGAGTACGGAATTAGTGCCAACTCCCTCCAGAATTAATTCTGTCCCGAATATAATAGTATTTGTGCCAGGAACCCACTATTCTAGATGTGTATTAATTGGAACTGTTTCCAATACACAATTGCCTTGGCCAAAGACTTTCGAGTAGTAATTCCTACAAGTGGCCGGAGATATTCGCTCATACTATTAGGAGTGGTGAATGCTTTATTGACCCTCTCAACTACTTTCATTTACCTCATCATATACCCAATATCCATCCCATAGGCGGCCCTTGATCGAGCTCCGGAGATTGGAATCAAAGTACAAGGCTCAGCAAACAAAGTACCTTGAAGATCTCAAGTCTAAGGATACTTACACGTTTGCTATATTGAGATTATATCACTGGCACTAAATAGTTATCTATATGATTATCTCAAAGCTAGGTCATCCAATGAACTTGTTCCGTTAACAAGCATCCATGTGTTAACATTGAGTATCTCAATACTCACGGTTATGAGAACCACCGCCTGATCAAATCAGGATGTCTAACACATGCTAGTCTTAACGCATTAATGATGTCCTATCTCATTAATACTATGACTAGGGACTATTTAAGGACTAACACCATCGAATGTAGTAGGAATCTTAGATCATGATTTCTATCATGATTTGCTTAACATAGTGTTGTACTAGGGACTTTATCGAACAGTTATATTACTTAAAGTAAACAAAAAGAAACTGTAAGATAAATAATACATTTTATTAAAATAAATTGTGTCATATACAATGTACAAGTGATTGCCTCTAGGGCACAACATGCGCTAGAGCCAATTATTTATGTATCTAATACCGAATGACTCAACATGTCAATCATGTTTCTTTTGGGATAGTGCTTTCGTAAGCGGGTCAGCTATGTTCTCATCCGTGGGAACTCTCTCTATCTTTACATCATTCCTATCTATGATCTCCTGGATCAGATGATAGCATCGCAGTACGTGTTTGGATCGTTGGTGAGACCGCGGCTCATTTGCTTGTGTAATAGCTCCGTTGTTGTCACAATACAAAGTTATTAGACCAACAACACTAGGAACTATACCCAGTTCCGTCACAAACTTCTTGATCCAAACAGTCTCCTTAGCCTTAGCTGCTTCAGAAGCAGCTATGTTGTAATACCCCGCCCAAAATTACCTTTGACTATGGGGAAAAGTCATGCATTGCATAGCATTTTGCATTTTATGTGGTAGCTTAGAATTATTTTATTTGCATGGATGCATGTGAATTTTTCTGTTGCTCTTGCATTTGAATTAATTGATGTAAAATAGTTGCGTTGTTAAAGATTTGGATAAGGGAGGTTTGGTCGAAGATTTGGAAGGATGAGTATTGGGGTGGTGAGAACTGATTGTAGGAAAAATTAGTATAGGAGTTGTTTTGGAATAGCGGGGAGGTTTGTGATTTCCTTTGGTGACACGAGTTCGAATCCTACCTTTTGTGAAGTTAGTTTCTCTTCTTGAAAATTCCTTTTCTTAGAGTTTCCATGTCTTGGCCGAAAAAGATCTAGCAAACCTAGAGAAATTTTAGTGTCATTATTCCAAGGAAATACGTCTCTATATTTATTTTCTAAATTTAAGGACCTTGATGTGAATAAAGTTCACTTTTAATTTTCAGCTTTTATTCCTTAGGATTTTCGAAAAACCCTAGCTAATAAATAAAATTCCAGCTTGATTTTAGCTTAATGGATGTTACCATGGATAGTTGGAATTAAAGAGTCATTTTTCTAGTAGGAAACCTTGTTGATTTTAACCCTAGAATGTTAGCTAAAAATCTGGAAAAATTTCCAGCAAGTGCCGCCACTTGTTGGAGGAATGTTAGCTCAACTTAAACTCTTCCAAAGCTAGGAAATCTTATCCTAAATCCCTTAGAAAATCGGACTTTTATTTCAATCCTAATTCAACTTGGATTTTCTTCCTTATCCTAGCAGAATTTCAGCAGCTTTGTGTCAACACATGCTGTCCGAAATTCCAGCACTCCTTAAGTGCAATCCAACTCGCCAAACCCTAGCTCAAATTACCTAGAACAAGCCCTACCAAATCAGATTACTCTAGTAACACAAAATCTGATTTTTCTTCACCAAAAATTCCAGAATTTTCGTCCAGCTTATGCCCAGAATTTTCGACAGCTTTGCACTCCAAAACCTACCAAAACTCCTTGTTGATTAAGCCAAATTCCAGCACCTAAAGACCACACTTTTCTCCTTTGGACTTTCATAAAAAACAGCAGCCAAAACAATCCAAAAAAATCCGTCACACTTGTACAGAATTTTCGTACAGCACTTGCACAGATTTCGGCCAGCCTTGTACTCCTATTCCAACCGAAATTTTGCACACAAACACACCGAAAAACCCCAGCTGATCAAGCTATTTTTTAGCGCCTAAAACCCTCATTTTTTCTATGGAAATATCGACAGAATCACAGCTAAAACAGTCCAGAAATTCTTCTCTCCTGTTCAGCAATTTCGCACAGCAAAACTACTGCACGCGCACAGAACTTTCAGCCCTCAAAACCTTCGCAAACTTTTCCTTGTTTGGCCCAATATTCTGAACACAATCAACCCTTTTCTTGACCAATATTTCGGCCAGCACAAGGGAGCAAATTGTAGATTATTTTCTCCCCTTAAACTCACCTAAATTCGGCAGTAAGGAGAGACATCACAAGCTGTAAGTTTCGGCCTTGCTGTCCAAGAAGCCTAAAGCCATTTGGAGTGTTTCTAAACACCATCATCTAACCCTAAAATAATCTTCTCTAACTCTAAATCATAGCAGCCATCTATCCTCTCCATTCTACATGAAAAATTCCAGCAAAAACTCCACAGCAATTTTTGAAAATCTTAAGAGCAATACCTAGCAAAAATCGAACACACCTTTAGGTAAGCAAAAATCCTCTTAACCTCTTGATGCCATTTTCTCTAATGATTTTTTTCTCCTTCTTCTTCCCTTAAATCAGGCCACATAGAGGTTGATTTCATCTTCTTTTTTAATTTTCGATCAAGAGGAGCAAATGAGGTAGCTTTTCTCTTCTTTTCAAGCGAACTCGGAACGATCACCATAGGAGCATCGAGACCTCATTACCCAGTTGTTGCAAGGTAAGGGAATACCCACCCTTGATGCCGAAAGTAAGGTTTAATGATGTCTATTAGTGGGATGAACATATGGTCATGGTATATGATCTTTGGGGATTGGATAGTTTACTTGGAATTAAATAGGGGATTGTGAATTGTTGTGAAAATAAATGAGATTAGAGCATGTTTGAATTAATTGAGACCCTGATCACGATATTATATGGTTTAGATCAGGAGGATAATTGAGGAAAGCAAGCTGTGAATTTATCTCGTTTATCTGAGGCATATCAAGTAAGTCCTTGCATAAACTCTTTTGTTAAATGTTGTGATGGCAAGTCTATGTTGTGAAGCTTTGTAAAGCTATTGTTGAACTATGTTTGCTTGGGTTGTAAACGTGGATATTTATTCTTTAAACGGTTTTTTCAAACTAACGATTTTATGAAGAAAGCTATTCTTTCCTAAATTTTTAGAAAACTCTTTTAGAGAAAAACCATGTTGTACAAAGCCAAGGTGTGGAGATATTTTGAATTAGGAATTGACGGATATGTTCGTTGAGTACTCAATAAGGGTAGGCTAACAATACTAGTCTTGGAGGGCTAGCGTAAGTCTTTTGGCAGGAGGCCACCTCCAGAAGATGAACTCTGCTTGAAAAGGCGACAGTGTTGGTTGGTCAGGCCAGTCCGAGCTAGCATTTGTACCTGGTATGGTATTATTTATATTCTCGGCATGGACACCCGGATAGTTTTGTTGGGTGTAGAGATGGAGGAGTATCTCACCCAGTGAGCTGTACACTCACCTTGATCAGAATGCCCAACGTGTTGTAATCTGGTCCGGACAAGGTGCACAAAGTGTGGTGCCTTGGCCAGTTTATTCTCATGGAGCCCAACGTGTGGTGACATGACTGTTTATTCGAGTGGAGGATTTTTTTTGTACAAAGTGTGACAATGAAAAAAACCCACTCCTTGCGAAAAGAGATTGTTTATGACTTGCCAAGTTATTTCTACAAATGTTTTAGCACTTTGCATACACGTACTATTCAAAACACCATGTGCACACACAGGACTTACTGATATTTATTCTCACACCGTTTTACATCATGTTTTCAGGAGATAGACTATGCTGAGTCAGCGGGGCATTGATAGTTGAAGTTTTTCTAATTATTGTCATCTTTGCTTAGGAGACATTTGTTATTTAAGCTGTTGAACGCTTAATTGTTTTTATTTCGTATTGCTCCAATTTGAGCCTGATGTAATAAGTGTATTTCTTTATTTATCTAAGTTTATTCTTTTGGAGATTGCCTTTATATTTTATACCTCATTTTAAAGGCCCCTTGTCCTACGGGACGGGGCGACATCCCCGCCCTTTTAGGGTACGTAGTCGTGGGGTGTTACAAGTTGTATCAGAGATCAAGGTTTAGGCAATTACTTGACTTATAGGGTTCTATTTTCTTAAGTATTTTGATCTGGTGCTAATTTTTATCTTTTGTTTATAGGATAGTCAAAAGGGTTGTATCGGCTGTCTGAGACTGGCCCGCTGGCTGCGGGAATCCACCTGCCCCACTACCCGTAGTTGATCCACCCGTGTCTGATTCAGAGTGAGTGCGTGAGCCATCAGTGCTAGACGACCCGGTGGTTGAGGCGGAGATAGAGGTCGAGGAGAGCTTAGGGGAAGATGAGGGAGATGAGGAGATGACGGAGTTGAGTGAGGGAGAGATAGATGAGCTAGGGAATGAGGGAGACGATGAAAACGAGGGAGAGATGGCTGGGATAGAAGAGGAGGATGAGGAGGTAATGGAAGTTCCCCAGACCCCGCAGATAGGGGAAGTTGATAGGACCTCTGCTTGCTATAACCCTAAAGGGTCTAGTGGTAAGGGATATACGCCGAGAGATGGGATTGCCCCGGAAGAGAGAGACCTTAGGCAGTCAGCTCTAGGAGGGGTAGATAAGGGAAAGAGGAAGCTGGAAGAGAGTCCTAAGGGGTTTGGACTCCGATATGGACTGGGCATAGATGCCATGCTAAGAAGAGAGGGGTTGTTTGACCCGGTTGATTCAAGGAGTGAGAGGCCTGCGCCTAAGGGTGCGGTTAGTTTAGCATTGGATGAGCTCTATGAGACGGCCATG
Organism: Voacanga thouarsii; assembly: GCA_026120185.1. Lineage (NCBI taxonomy): Eukaryota > Viridiplantae > Streptophyta > Magnoliopsida > Gentianales > Apocynaceae > Voacanga > Voacanga thouarsii. Next base: position 1,429,021 of record JANUWF010001905.1, on the reverse strand, counting down.
AGAGCCAAGAGAGTCCGAGAGGGTGAGTCAGGGCAGCCGAGTGATAGTGTTGAATTTGTGAGGAACTACATAGGGAGACCTGATAGTTCCGTGGGGTGGCTTGTGGAACCGGCCTCTGACGACTCCGATGCTTCTGTTGAAACTAGGGAGAGTTGAACATAGAAGTCCAGCAGCTTTTACTTTTCTTTCTTTGGGATTTGCATACCTTTGTTTGTTTATTTCTTTTAAGGGAGCATGTTGCTCATAGGGCTTATTTATCATTTTAAATAAAAAAGGAATCGTATGAGATAACCCCTTCTTTTCTGCAAAGAATGGTTTATATGACAAGCATGAGTTTCGTTTATTACTTGATTTACCCTTGCACGATATCATCACATTCTCTTTTAGATAAGTACATTGCTATCAACTGATCATGCATCTAAGCATATTCTTTTCCCCTTGGTAACTAACTGACCCTGAGTGAATGTGATTAAGATGGCACCAAGACGCAGAACAGTTGTGCATAGTAGAACGGTGTAGGAGAGTGCATCCTCTACCCTGGAATTTGAGCCGATGTATCGTTCCACCCCTGACGTGGAAGAGCACCTACCACGCGGGCAGGAATTGGCTTTGTAGTGGTCACGGGATGTGACCATGGGTCAGGATTTCGACAAAATGGCCTCGATCCTGTAGAACTTGACTGAAAGGGTGGACAAGATGGCTAGGAAACCACCACGGGGAGAGGATGAGGCTCTGGAGCGTTTCTTGAAGTTCCAGCCTCCCACATTCCAGGGGGAGGTGGAACAGGACGAGAAAGTCGAGCAATGGATTGAGTAGATGGAGGACATCTTCGCTACTTTGCAGTACTCAGAAGAGAGGATGGTGAAGTTTGTTGCTTTTCAGCTGAGGGGACCATCTCGAGCATGGTGGTAGCGGGTACGGAGTGATTGGGACAAGGAGGAGCAGGAGTGGACCTGGGACGATTTTACGGAATCTTTTCGGGCTAAGTACATTCCTCGATGAGTGGCTGAGAAGAGGGAGGATGAATTCCAGACCCTAAGGCAGGGAGGCATGACCGTGGCCCAATATGCAGCCCGATTCATGCAGTTGTCCAAGTACTGCAAGTGCTTGGTAGATATGGAGCAGAAGCGCACCCGGCAATTCGTGAAAGGGCTTAGGCCAGAGTTAAGGAAAGCATTGGCTCCATCGCCGCCAACGTCATACACTGCTGCTGTGGACGCAACTTCTCAGACGGAGAACGAAGATCGACATCGACCAGTGAACCGACCCTTCCAACCGAGTCGTCCACCTATGAGGCCTTCCGGCAATAAGCGACCTGTGGCCTTTATGCCGTGGGGAAACTGGGGTAAGCAGCCTCGAGTGCCTGTAGCAGGACCAATGCAAGGCAGCCTAAATTGCCGGCTGTGTGGGAAGTGAGGCCACACCGAAAGAAGCTGCTGGGGTAATGGGGGTGTGAGGAGGTGCTTCAATTGCGGAGACCCGGGACACCTGAGAAACGTCTGCCCCAAACCCTTAAGGATTGAGCAGACCGCACCGGCCCAACCAATGGGAGGAAATAGAGGCACCGTTGCTGGACCAGCCGGAGCGGACGCCGCCGTGATTGAAGGTAACCTTTTTATCCAAGGTTGTCTTGTTAATGTTCTGATAGATTCAGGATCCACACACTCTTATGTAAGTAAAGTATGTGCTTCACGTCTGGGTCGGAAAGGAAAGGAGCTACCTTATACCCTAGTAGTTAGTTCCCCCTTGGGAAAGGTGGTTGTGGAGTTGTGGGAAGTTGTGGAGTTGAGGTAGGGAAGGAGATTCTGGAGGCCGACCTTATAATCCTGCCCATGGACGATTATGACCTGATCTTGGGCATGGACTGGTTGTCGAAACACGGATCTCGTGTGGACTGCAAGATCAAGACGGTGCAGTTTGTGAGACCTGGACGGGATGTAATTGAATTCAACGGCAAGCGAACGAAGGAACTGAAATTTCTTATTACTGGAGCTAAAGCCCGGAAGTTACTCAAGAAAGGATGTACGGGATATCTGGCGTATCTCCTAAATAAACTGAAAGACCAGTGTACCTTAGAAAGTACGGAGGTAGTGAAAGACTTTTCGGATGTGTTCCCTACGGAGCTCACTTCCCTACCCCCTGAACGGGAAGTTGAGTTCACCGTGGATCTGATTCTTGGAGCAGAATCGGTATCAAGAACCCCCTACCGGATGGCACCAACAGAGTTGAAGGAGCAATTGGAAGAATTACTAAGGCAAGGCTACATTCGGCCGAGTACGTCACCGTGGGGAGCCCCGGTGTTGTTTATCAAGAAGAAAGATGGTACCTTGAGGCTATGTATCGACTATCGGGGATTGAACAATCTAACGATCAAGAATAAATACCCTCTACCCTTGATCGATGAGTTGTTTGATCAACTGCAAGGCGCCACTTGCTTTTCGAAGTTGGACCTGTGGCATGGATACTACCAGGTGAGGATCAAAGAAGAAGACATTCCTAAGACTGCATTCAACACGTGGTATGGCCACTACGAATTTGTAGTAATGCCGTTCGGTGTAACCAACGCACCGGCAGTATTCATAGATTTGATGCATTGCATTTTCCAACCTTACTTGGACAAGTTCGTGGTTATATTCATTGATGACATTTTGATCTACTCCAAAAATTCGGAGGACCACGCGGAGCACTTAAGATTGGTCCTAGAGAAGCTGAGGGAATTCAAGCTTTACGCCAAGTTCAGTAAGTGTGAGTTTTGGCTGAGCTCGGTGTCTTTTCTTGGTCACGCGATATCCAAAGTGGGGATCAAAGTGGACCCTGCTAAGGTGGAAGCCGTAGCTAACTGGAAACAACCGGAGAACATGTAGGATTTCTATCATGCATAATCAGATTAAGCGTAGTGGAAAACAACAAGAAATCCAAGCCATGGATCATGGGTTTGCAATAGAAACGGGAAAAAGGAGAAGATTGCGTTTATTACCTCGTGAAGCCGGAATTCAAAAATTTCAGAAACAAGAACGCATGCGCTATCCAGATTATCCAAAACCGTTCACTGCAGTTCAACTGAAGTCTAAGAAAGAACTCCTTCTAATGATAATCCACACAAGGTTGAATGCTCACAATCTCACAATTCTATGCTAGTAGAATTCGGGAGGCTAGGGTTTTGATCAAGAAGAGAGACGGCTAGGGTTTGATCAAGAGAGAGGCAGAGAAACGGTTTCTCTGTTATTGCGTGAATAGTTTGTCTCTCACCCTAAGGAAACCGTTTCCTTATATTTATAGATTTATAATTACCATAAATTGTAACTTAGTCCTTTAACGTCCAATTGTCAACAAATTAGTCCTTGAAGTTTACTTAATTATAATTAGGTCCCATGAATTATAACAAATTTATAATTCACCTATAAATATATTCCCTTCTCTTAATTAACCCCACAATATTATCAAATAATATATTTGAGCATTCAATCCTTTATTATGTGTGACCCATTAGGTTTCCTGGTCTTATTGGTAGCATAATATGAATTAATTCTAACAATATTAGAATTAATAATCCTTAATAAAACAAAGGATTAAATTTATTAATTCTCTAATTACTAAATTCATATTTAGCATATCAAGAGCGACATCTAGCAATGACTCTTGACCACCCAAAAGTCCAGAAAGTCAAGTGGCTTGACATGAACCTTTTAATAGCAAATTATCAGTGCAATAAACTCCTTTCAACATACAATATCTCATTCGGTCTAGAGCATGAAATTAGTGCCAACTCCCTCCAGAATATTATTAATTCTGGCCCATATATTTTAGTACTTGTTCAAGAAATCCATTACTCGATATGTGTATCAATTGGAACCATTTCCATCACATAGTCGCCTTGGCCAAGGACTTCATGAGTAATGATTTCTACAAGTGGCCTTGAGATATACTCTCCTACTATTAGGAGTGGTGAATCCTTTATTGACCCTCTCAACTACTTTCGTTTACTTTACGTTGTATCCAATACCCATCCCATAGGTGGTCCTAGATAAGACTCCAAAGATTAGAATCAAAGTACAACGCTCGATAAACAAAGTACCTTGGAGATCTCAAGTCTAAGGATACTTGCACGCTTGCTATAATGAGATTCTATCACCGGCACTAAATAGTTATCCAAGTGATTATCTCGTAGCTAGGTCATCCAATGAACTTGTTTCAAAACAAGCATCCACACGTTAATCCTGAGTATCCCAATACCCACGGATATGAGAACCACCGCTTATCCAATCAAGAGATATAACATGTGCCAGTCTTGGCGTATTAATAATGTCCCATCTTATTAATACTATGACTGGGGATTATTTAAGTACAAACACTGCATAATGTAGTAGGAATCTCACATCATGATTTCCTTAACACTGTGTTGTACTAGGGACTTTATCTAACGGTTTGTACACATATTTAGATATAACAATCAAACTGAAAGATAAAGAATGCCTCTTATTAATTTAATATGCAATATACATGGTACAAGTGATTGCCTCTAGGGCACAACACTAAGAAACTCCCACTTGCACTAGAGCCAGTCATTCATGTATCGAATACCAAATGCCTCAACATATTTATCATGTTTCTTCTGGGAAAGCGCTTTAGTGAGTGGATCAGATATGTTCTGATCCGTGGGAATTCTCTCTATTTTTACATCTCCCTTATCTATGATTTCTCTAAGTACATGCTTGGATCGTTGATGAGATTATGGTTCCTTTGCTTGTGCAATGGCTCCATTGTTGTCACAATACAAATGTTTCAAATCAACAATGCTGAGCACCACTCCAAGTTCAGTGATGAACTTCTTGATCCATACTGCTTCTTTAGCTGCTTCAGAAGCTGCTATGTACTCTGCTTCAGTAGTCGAATCGGTAGTAGCCTCTTGTTTGGAGCTCTTCCAACTAACTGCCCCACCACCTAATGTAAATACGTAGCCAAATTGTGATTTGAAGTCGTCCTTATCGGACTGAAAGCTGGCATCAGTATACCCTCTTACTTGTAAATCACCATCTCCATATATCAAGAATGCATCCTTAGTCCTTCGTAAGTACTTAAGGATATTCTTTACAGCCGCCCAGTAACGCTCTCCAGGATCAGATTTGTATCTGCTCGTCAAACTAAGAGCACACGATACATTGGGCCTAGTACATATCATAGCATACATGATAGACCCAATTGTCAAAGCATATGGAATTCTACTCATGTGATCCCTTTCAACCTATGTCTTTGGAGACATCGACTTTGAAAGGCTTACACCATGTGTCATAGGTAAGAATCCTCTTTTGGATTGATCCATGCTGAACCTTTTCAGCACTTTGTCTATGTATGTAGACTGTGAAAGACCTAGCAACCTTCTAGATCTATCTCTATAGATCTTTATTCCCAGAATATAGGTTGCTTCTCCAAGGTCTTTCATGGAGAACATCTTGGACAACCAAATCTTCACTGATTGAAGAGTGGAAACATCAGTTCCTATAAGCAATATGTCATCTACATAAAGCAATAGGAAAACAACTTTACTCTCACTAGCCTTCTTGTACACACAAGGTTCATCCATGTTTTGAATGAAACCAAATTCTTTAATTGTCTCGTCAAAACGGATATTCCAACTCCTAGATGCTTGCTTAAGTCCATAACTAGACCTTTGCAACTTGCACACCTTTGTGCCATCTTCGGATATGAAACCTTCAGGCTGTGTCATATAAACTTCCTCAATCAGGTTTCTATTAAGGAAAGCTATTTTCACATCCATTTGCCAGACCTCATAATCGTAATGAGCGGCAATGGCTAGGAGTATTCTTATGGATTTCAACATCGCAACTGGTGAAAAAGTTTCGTCATAGCTAATACCTTGTCGTTGATGATAACCTTTTGCTACCAAGCGAGCCTTATAGGTAACCACATTACCATCCATGTCAGTTTTCTCTTTGAAAACCCATTTACACCCTATAGGCTTGATTCCTTCAGGTGGATCAACCAAAGTCCATACTTGGTTTTCATACATGGAATCCATCTCTGACTTCATAGCTTCGAGCCATTTATCAGATTCTGAACTATTCAGAACATCCTCGTAAGTAGTAGGCTCATCGTCATCTATGAGCAATACGTCATTATGGTCACTTATGAGAAATCCATATCTCTCAAGTACCACTCGTATCCTACTTGACCTACGAAGCTCTTGTGTGTTAGAAGGTTCACCTATTTGAATAGATACAGGTTCAGAAGTTTGATCAATATTTGTTTGCTCTTCTTGAACTTCACTAAGTTCAAGCTTGCTCCCACTATCTTCTTTGAACATGTGCTCCTTCTCTAAGAAGACAGCATATTTTGAAATAAAAACTTTATTTTCAGAAGGAAGATAGAAGTAATATCCAAACGATTCTTTTGGATATCCAACAAACAAACATTTATCAGACTTACTTTCAAGTTTGTCTGACATTACCTTTTTAACAAAAGCAGGGCAACCCCAAATCCTGAAATGAGATAACTTTGGTCTCTTACCAAAGAATAACTCATAAGGAGTGGTATCAACCATTTTTGACGGAACTCTGTTTAAAATGTAAACAGCAGTCTCCAGTGCGTACCCCCAAAATGATTTTGGTAGGTCTGCAAAAGCCATCATGGTCCTTACCATGTCTAGAAGGGTTTGATTCCTTCTCTCAGATACACCATTATGTTGAGGTGTATATGGTGGAGTCCATTGAGATAATATTCTGTTATCTCTTAGATAACTTAGAAACTCTTGACTTAAGTATTCACCTCCTCGATCGGATCTAAGAGCTTTACTACTTTTGCCAAGTTGTTTCTCTACTTCATTCTTGAAGTCTTTGAAACGGTCAAAGGCTTCAGATTTGTATTTCATCAAATACAAATACCCATATCGTGAATAATCATCAATAAAGGTAATGAAGTATTGATAACCTCCTCTTGCCTGTATTGACATTGGGCCACATACATCTGAATGTACGAGTTCTAATAACTCTTTTTCCCTTTCTCCTTTTCTTGAAAAAGAAATTTTAGCCATTTTTCCAAGTAAACAAGATTCGCATGTGTCATATGATTCGTAATCAAATGACCCTAAGTCACCCAATTTGTATAACTTAGACACACGTTTTTCATTTACATGGCCTAAACGACAATGCCATAAGTAAGATGAGATTAAGTTATCCTTTTTATGTTTCTTTTTACTTATATTGAGAATTGGATTATACATGTCTAGAACATATAAACCATTGATCAAAGTTGCAGAACCATAATGAATATCATTTAATGAGAAAGAACAACATTTATTCTTAAAACTTAAATGAAATCCGATTAAGTCTAAACAAGCAACTGAGATAATATTTTTCAACAAAACTGGTACAAAATAACAGTTTTGTAGTTCTAAAACTAATCCAGAAGGTAGATTGAGATGATAAGTCCCCACAGCTAGTGCAGCAACTTTTGCTCCATTTGCAGCTCGTAGGTCCACGTCACCTTTCTCTAACCTTCTACTGTGCTTTAGTCCCTGCAAATTATTGCATAAATGAGATCCACAACTGGTATCCAATACCCATATCTCATTATTAAAGGCAGTATTAATCTCAATCATAAACATACCAGGATTAGAAGTAGAAGTGCTTGCAAGCTTCTTCTTCTTTTCCTTCACAGTCTCCAAGTAGGCCTTGCAGTTACGCCTCCAATGGCCCATTTTGCCACAATGATGACATGGGCCTTTAGGGGCAGCCTCCTTCTTCTTGACACCTCCTTTGGGCTTAGTAGGAGTGTTCTTCTTCTTCTTCTTAGAAACCTTTTTCTTAGAAGATGAAGAACCTACTAACAAGATTTCCTTATCATCCTTTTTCATAGAGGACTCAGCAGTCTTAAGCAGATTGATTAGCTTAGGTATTGTGGTCTCAACATTATTCATGTGGTAGTTGATCACAAACTGCGAAAAACTACTTGGCAATGATTGTAGAATTAAGTCAATACTTAAGTCAGTATCCATTACGAACCCAAGAGACCCAAGTTTTTCAATGTAGCCCAACATCTGCAGCCCATGAGTGGCCACTGAAGCACCCTCAACCATCTTAGCACGGAACAGTTGTTTAGAGATCTCATATCTTTCTGTTCTAGCTTGTTTATCAAACAGCTCTCTAAGATGGAGGATCATTGATTGAGCATCCATATGCTCATGCTGTTTTTGCAGCTCAGGAGACATTGACGCCATCATGATACAAGATGTTGTGTCACTATCTTCTTTGTGCTTCTTGTGGACAGACATGCTCTTCAACGAGAGCATCTTGAGCTGGAGGTGGCGGAATAGGAGCTTCTAGCACGTAAAGCAACTTTTCCGACTTGAGAACGATTCTCAAGTTTCTATACCAGATCCAAATAGTTTGATTCGGTGAGCTTGTTTGTTTCCAAGATGCTACGCAAGTTTAGGTTTGTCGACATGATGCAAATGACCTAGATGTAAAGATAGAATTATTAGAACATGTATATGCAAATGCAATTAATTAGGTCTTTAATTAAGCGCATAATTATTCCACTATTTTACTCAAACCAATAGCCCTCACTATTGACTCGGGAAAGCCCGTTGGAAACTTTCTTAGTGGATCAGTATCCAAATTCCTTAAGAATAACCTTGGGTTAGCCCAACAAGCCACTCTTAAGTTCAGTGGTAGGTATCCAATACCAATTACATCAAAAAGTAACTACTGAATCATTGGGTGATTAACATCTTTTAATCATTAAAGTATCAAATTCTAGCCCAACTTTACCTCTAATTTTCTTTATGCTTGGGTTAGCCCAATCGGGATAAAGAAATTAGTTAAATCCAACCCATTAACATGAATTTAAATTCTATAGCTTGAACATACTCGATGTCAAGTAGGCTTGGGTTTGCCCAACAACCTGGTCTCGAAAAAGAGCTCTCGTTCTCACTATATTAATGGAAGGCATTAGATTTAATATTATTTGAGGGATTTATTCCTTTTAGTGGTCTCATTGTTAGGCATGCATACAATTTATCAATAAGCAGCATAAATTGATAAACATGGTAATAAACAATTACGTGGCATGGTTATGGACTTTCTAAATTAATTTCCTCGAGCCACCAAGGAAATTAATGTGCTCAACCCTATGTGTTCATGCATGATACAGGTAGAGGGTCTTACCATCTCGCCTTATTTTTATTTTACCACCTCTCATCAAATAAGATTTTCCCTTTCAAAATTCTATTCCAGAACCTTTTTTTTTTTTTTTTTTAAAAAACCGAACAGTAACCACCGCGTGCGGCTTGGATTTTCTGGAATTTTTTTTTTTTGTTCAGTTTAGGGCCGTTCCAAGATCAATCAAAACCAGTTTTTGACGTTGATCTTTGTTAATCTTTATTAACAAACCATTGAGATCATTCTCACAATCAATTTAACAATCCAAATTGTTAAACGGAAGGCTTAATTACAGGATGAACATCAACTGAAGCCAAAACCTCAACACAGACGCAGAACCATTCTGCAATATTTTCAAAAGCATAAAACCCACAACGCAGAAACGATTTCTACAACCCAGATTATTCAAAACAAAACCCAGACGATTACATACAAACCAGCAGACATAATCATACAATCAACATGCTGTAATCATGCAATTTACATGCTTGAACAATTCAAAGCAATAAAACACCCCATTAAAACACAAACCCGTTGGCTCTGATACCACTGTAGGATTTCTATCATGCATAATTAGATTAAGCGCAGCGGAAAACAACAAGAAATCCAAGCCATGGATCATGGGTTTGCAATAGAAACGGGAAAAATGAGAAGATTGTGTTTATTACCTCGTGAAGCCGGAATTCAAAAATTTCAGAAACAAGAACGCATGCGCGATCCAGATTATCCAAAACCGTTCACTGCAGCTCAACTGAAGTCTAAGAAAGAACTCCTTCTAATGATAATCCACACAAGGTTGAATGCTCACAATCTCACAATTCTATGCTAGTAGAATTCGGGAGGCTAGGGTTTTGATCAAGAAGAGAGACGGCTAGGGTTTGATCAAGAGAGAGGCAGAGAAACGGTTTCTCTGTTATTGCGTGAATAGTCTGTCTCTCACCCTAAGGAAACCGTTTCCTTATATTTATAGATTTATAATTACCATAAATTGCAACTTAGTCCTTTAACGTCCAATTGTCAACAAATTAGTCCTTGAAGTTTACTTAATTACAATTAGGTCCTATGAATTATAATAAACTTATAATTCACCTATAAATATATTCCATTCTCTTAATTAACCCCACAATATTATCAAATAATATATTTGAGCATTCAAACCTTTATTGTGTGTGACCCATTAGGTTTCCTGGTCTTATTGGTAGCATAATATGAATTAATTCTAACAATATTAGAATTAATAATCCTTAATAAAATAAAGGATTAAATTTATTAATTCTCTAATTAATAAATTCATATTTAGCATATCAAGAGCGACATCTAGCAATGACTCTTGACCACCCAAAAGTCCAGAAAGTCAAGTGGCTTGACATGAACCTTTCAATAGCAAATTATCAGTGCAATAAACTCCTTTCAACATACAATATCTCATTCGGTCTAGAGCATGGAATTAGTGCCAACTCCCTCCAGAATATTATTAATTCTGACTCGAATATTTTAGTACTTGTTCAAGAAATCCATTACTCGATATGTGTATCAATTGGAACCATTTCCATCACATAGTCGCCTTGGCCAAGGACTTCATGAGTAATGATTTCTACAAGTGGCTTTGAGATATACTCTCCTACTATTAGGAGTGGTGAATCCTTTAGGGACCCTCTCAACTACTTTTGTTTACTTTACGTTGTACCCAATATCTATCCCATAGGCGGTCCTAGATAAGACTCCAAAGATTAGAATCAAAGTACAACGCTCGATAAACAAAGTACCTTGGAGATCTCAAGTCTAAGGATACTTGCACACTTGCTATAATGAGATTCTATCACCGGCACTAAATAGTTATCCAAGTGATTATCTTGTAGCTAGGTCATCCAATGAACTTGTTTCAAAACAAGCATCCACACGTTAATCCTGAGTATCCCAATACCCACGGATATGAGAACCACCGCTTGATCCAATCAAGAGATATAACATGTGCCAGTCTTGGCGTATTAATAATGTCCCGTCTTATTAATACTATGACTGGGGATTATTTAAGTACAAATACTGCATAGTGTAGTAGGAATCTCACATCATGATTTCCTTAACACTGTGTTGTACTAGGGACTTTATCTAACGGTTTGTACACATATTTAGATATAACAATCAAACTGAAAGATAAAGAATGCCTCTTATTAATTTAATATGCAATATACATGGTACAAGTGATTACCTTTAGGGCACAACACTAACAGAACATTACCGAGATACGAAGTTTCCTTGGGTTGGCCGGGTACTATCGGCGTTTCATTAAAAATTTCTCTACTCTGGCTTCACCAATGACGCGACTGTTGAAGAAGGATGTCGCTTTTGCTTGGAGTGAGAAGTGCGAAAAGAGCTTCCAAGAACTTAAGTGGAGGTTGATTACAGCACCCGTGTTGAGTCTGCTTGAGGCTGATAAGCCCTATGCACTCTATACAGATGCATCTAAGGAAGGACTAGGAGCTGTGCAGATGCAGGAAGGGAAAGTCATAGCTTATGCATCTAGGAAGCTAAAGCCGCACGAAGCTAATTATCCCACGCCTGACCTGGAACTAGCAGCTATAGTGTTCGCCTTGAAGAAATGGCGACATTACTTGTATGGTGCACAATACGAAGTTTTCACTGACCATAAGAGTTTGAAGTACATCTTCACGCAAAAGAACTTGAATCTCCGGCAGCGTAGGTGGATGGAGTTCCTGGAAGAGTATAAGTGCCCTATTAATTATCATCCGGGTTAAGCGAATGTGGTAGCAGACGCTCTAAGTCGTAAGGTGAAAATGGCACACTTGAGAATACAGGAGGTGTCGGCGGTCCAGGATATCCTAGAGAAAGAGGCACAAGTGCAAGAGAGGAAGATCTACATGGGCAACTTGACCCTGTAACCCAATCTGGACCAAGAAATTGTATCAGGTCAACAGGGCAGTGCAGAATTTCAAACTTTCAAGGAGAAAGAGATCGCGAGAGGAGGAAGCGATTTCCGAACCGATGAGAATGGGGTATTATACTTTCGGGACCGGATTTGTGTACCGGACATCCAAGACTTAAGGAAGAGGATACTGGATGAAGCGCACAAGAGCAAATATACCATACACCCTGGGGAGGTAAAGATGTACCAAGACTTGAAGAGGAAATATTGGTGGGCTGGAATGAAGAGGGATGTAGTTCAGCATGTGTCAACCTGCCTGACGTGCCAGAAGGTTAAAATGGAACATAAGAAGTCTGCAGGGTTATTGTAACCGTTACCGATTCCCGAATGGAAATGGGAAGAGATGACCATGGACTTTGTGACTGGCCTTCCGATGACCAAGTCACACAAAGATGCGATCTGGGTGGTAGTGGACCGATTGACCAAGACAGCGCACTTCATACCGGTAAACGTAAGGGACTCGATGGAAAAGTTGGCTCAGACATATACCCGAGAAATTGTAAGGTTGCATGGTGTACCGTCGAGCAATGTGTCGGATAGGGACCCTAGATTCATTTCAAGGTTTTGGGGAAAGTTCCAGGAGTCCTTGGGCACGACCCTGAAATTTAGCACCTCTGCTCATCCGTAGACAGACGGTCAATCCGAAAGAGTCATTCAGATACTGGAAGATATGCTCCGAGCATGTATCTTGGACTTTGGAGATAAGTGGATTGAGTCTTTACCGCATGCGGAGTTAGCATATAACAACAGCTATCAGGCGTCGATCAGAATGGCGCCGTACGAAGCATTGTATGGGCGAAAATGCCAAGTACCGATATACTGGGGATGGATAGAAGAGGGGAACGTCAAGAAGACTGGTGAAGTATGCATTCAGGAGATGACAGACAAGATCAAGTTAATTCAAGAAAGGCTAAGGGCAGCGCAAAGCAGACAGAAGAGTTATGCAGACTCTAGGAGAAGGGAACTGGAGTTCCAAGTAGGTGATTGTGCATTCTTGAAGTTGACTCCTAGTAGAGGAATCCTGAAACATCGGAAAGGAGGGAAGTTGAGTCCTAGGTATTTAGGACCGTTCCTGATATTGGAGAAAATTGGACCGGTTGCCTACCGATTGGATCTATCTGATGGTCTAGCAGGGATGCATGATGTATTCCATGTCTCTTAGTTAAAGAGGTACAACCCTGATCCGAGTTAAGTACTCAATGAGGAACTGTTGGAGTTGCAACCCAATCTGAGTTATGTGGAGAGACCCGTCAAGATCTTGGAGCGGAGTATTAAGACGCTTCGAAACAAGCAGATACCCATGGTGAAGATACTTTGGGATCATCATGGAGTACAAGATGCAACGTGAGAAACGGAGGAATGGTTAAGACAGAAGTATCTGGATATGCTCGAAGGGTATGAAATCTGAATTTCGGGACGAAATTTTCTTAAGGGGGAGGGGATGTAATACTCCGCCCAAAACTACCTTTGACTATGGGGAAAAGTCATGCATTGCATAGCATTTTGCATTTTATGTGGTAGCTTAGAATTATTTTATTTGTATGGATGCATGTGAATTTTTCCGTTGCTCTTGCATTTGAATTAATTGATGTGAAATAGTTGTGTTGTTAAAGATTTGGATAAGGGAGGTTTGGTCGAAGATTTGGAAAGATGAGTATTAGGGTGGTGAGAACTGATTGTAGGAAAAATTAGTATAGGAGTTGTTTTGGAATAGCGAGGAGGTTGGTGATTTCCTTTGGTGACCCGAGTTCGAATCCTACCTTTTGTGAAGTTAGTTTCTCTTCTTGAAAATTCCTTTTCTTAGAGTTTCCATGTCTTGGCCGAAAAAGATCTAGCAAACCTAGAGAAATTTTAGTGTCATTATTCCAAGGAAATACGTCTCTATATTTATTTCCTAAATTTAAAGACCTTGATGTGAATAAAGTTCACTTTTAATTTTCAGCTTTTATTCCTTAGGATTTTCGAAAAACTCTAGCTAATAAATAAAATTCCAGCTTGATTTTAGCTTAATGGATGTTACCATGGATAGTTGGAATTAAAGAGTCATTTTTCTAGTAGGAAACCTTGTTGATTTTAACCCTAGAATGTTAGCTAAAAATCTGGAAAAATTTCCAGCAAGTGCCGCCACTTGTTGGAGGAACGTTAGCTCAACTTAAACTCTTCCAAAGCTAGGAAATCTTATCCTAAATCCCTTAGAAAATCGGACTTTTATTTCAATCCTAATTCAACTTGGATTTTCTTCCTTATCCTAGCAGATTTTCGGCAGCTTTGTGTCAACACGAGCTGTCCGAAATTCCAGCACTCCTTAAGTGCAATCCAACTCTCCAAACCCTAGCTCAAATTACCTAGAACAACCCCTACCAAATCAAATTACTCTAGTAACACAAAATCAGATTTTTCTTCACCAAAAATTCCAGAATTTTCATCCAGCTTATGCCTAGAATTTTCGACAGCTTTGCACTCCAAAACCTACCAAAACTCCTTGTTGATTAAGCCAAATTCCAGCACCTAAAGACCACACTTTTCTCCTCTGGACTTTCGTAAAAAACAGCAGCCAAAACAGTCCAAAAAAATCCGTCACTCTTGCATAGAATTTTCGCACAGCACTTGCATAGATTTCGGCCAGCCTTGTACTCTAATTCCAACTGAAATTCTGCACACAAACACACCGAAAAACCCCAGCTAATCAAGCTATTTTTCAGCGCCTAAAACCTCATTTTTTCTTTGGAAATTTCAGTAGAACCACAGCTAAAACAGTCCAGAAATTCTTCTCTCCTGTTCAGCAATTTCGCACAGCAAAACTACTGCATGCGCACATAAATTTCAGCCCTAAAAACCTTCGCAAACTTTTCCTTGTTTGGCCCAATATTCTAAACACAATCAGCCCTTCTCTTGACCAATATTTCGGCCAGCATAAGGGAGCGAATTGCAGATTATTTTCTCCCCGTAAACTCACCTAAATTTGGCAGCAAGGAGAGACATCACAAGCTGTAATTTTCGGCCTTGCTGTCCAAGAAGCCTAAAGCCATTAGGAGTCTTTCTAAACACCATCATCTAACCCTAAACCAATCTTCTCTAACTCTAAATCATAGCAGCCGTCTATCCTCTCTATTCTACATGAAAAATTCCAGCAAGAACTCCATAGCAATTTTCGAAAATCTTATGAGCAATACCTAGCAAAAATCGAACACACCTAAAGGTAAGCAAAAATCCTCTCAACCTCTTGATGCTGTTTTCTCTAATAATTCTTTTCTCCTTCTTCTTTCCTTAAATCACGCCACATAGAGGCTGATTTCATCTTCTTCTTTAATTTTCGATCAAGAGGAGCAAAGGAGGTAGCTTTTCTCTTCTTTTCAAGCGAACTCAGGATGATCACCATAGGAGCATCGAGACCTCATTACCCGATTGTTGCAAGGTAAGGGAATACCCACCCTTGATTCTGAAAGTAAGGTTTAATGATGTCTATTAGTAGGATGAACATATGGTCATGGTATATGATCTTTGGGGATTGGATAGTTTACTTGGAATTAAATAGGGGATTGCGAACTGTTGTGAAAATAAATGAGATTAGAGCATGTTTGAATTAATTGAGACCCTGATCACGATATTATGTGGTTTAGATCAGGAGGATAATTGAGGAAAGCAAGCTGTGAATTTATCTCGTTTATCTGAGGCATATCAAGTAAGTCCTTGCATAAACTCTTTTGTTAAATGTTGTGATGGTAAGTCCTTGTATAAACTCTTTTGTTAAATGTTGTGATGGCAAGTCTATGTTGTGAAGCTTTGTAAAGCTATTGTTGAACTATGTTTGCTTGGGTTGTAAATGTGGATATTTATTCTTTAAACGGTTTTGTCAAACTAACGATTTTATCAAGAAAGCTATTCTTAGCTAAATTTTTAGAAAACTCTTTTAGAGAAAAACCACGTTGTACAAAGCCAAGGTGTGGAGATATTTTGAATCAGGAATTGGTAGGCTAACAATACTAGTCTTGGAGGGCTAGCGTAAGTCTTCTAGCAGGAGGCCACCTCCAGAAGATGAACTCTGCTTGAAAAGGCAACAGTGTTGGTTGGTCAGGCCAGTCCGAGCTAGCATTTGTACCTGGTATGGTATTATTTATATTCCCGGCATGGACACTCGGATGGTTTTGTTGGGTGTAGAGATGGAGGAGTATCTACCTGGTGAGCTGTACATTCACCTTGATCAAAACGCCCAACGTGTGGTAATCTGGTCCGGACAAGGTGCACAAAGTGTGGTGCCTTGGCCATTTTGTTCTCATGGAGCCCAACGTGTGGTGACATGACTGTTTATTCGAGTGGAGGATTTATTCTGTACAAAGTATGACAATGAGAAAAACCCACTCCTTGCGAAAAGAGATTGTTTATGACTTGCCAAGTTATTTCTACAAATGTTTTGGCACTTTGCATACACGTACTATTCAGAACACCTTGTGCACACCTAGGACTTACTGATATTTATTCTCATATCGTTTTACATCATGTTTTCAGGAGATAGACTGTGCTGAGTCAGCCGGCATTGATAGTTGAAGTTTTTCTAATTATTGTTATATTTGCTTAGGAGACATTTGTTATTTAAGCTGTTGAACGCTTAATTATTTTTATTTCGTATTGCTCCAATTTGAGCATGATGTAATAAGAGTATTTCTTTATTTATCTAAGTTGATTCTTTTAGAGATTGCCTTTATATTTTATATCTTGTTTTAAAGACCCCTTGTCTTACGGGACGGGGCGACATCCCCGCCCTTTTAGGGTACGTAGTCGTGGGGTGTTACATATGTACTCAGCTTCTGTCGTAGTGTCGACAATAGTCTCTTATTTGGAACTTTTCCAACTTATTGCCCCTCTGCACAACGTAAACACGTAGCCGGATTGTGATTTGAAATCATCTTTATCAAATTGAAAACTGGCGTCAGTATACCCGTTTATTTTCAAATCACCTTCTTCATATACTAAAAACATGTCCTTAGTCCTTCGTAAGTACTTAAGGATGTTCTTTACATCTGCCCAATGACCTTCACCAGGGTCAGATTGGTATTTGCTCGTCAAACTGAGAGCACAAGATGCATCGGGCCTAGTACATATCATAACATACATGATAGATCCGACTGCCGAGGAATATGGAATCTTACTCATGTGATCCCTTTCAACTTGTGTCTTGGGAGACATCAACTTTAAAAGGCTTACACTATTTGACATGGGCAAGAATCCCTTTTTGGATTGATCCATACTAAACCTTTTTAGCACTTTATCTATGTATGTAGACTGTGAAAGACCAAGCAACCTTTTGGATCTATCTCCATAGATCCTTATTCCAAGAATATAGGTTGCTTCACCAACGTCTTTCATGAAGAATTATTTGGACAACTAAATTTTAACCGTTTGCAAGACAGGTATATCGTTTCTTATTAGCAATATGTCATCTACATAAAGCAGTAGGAAAACGATTGCACTCCCACTAACCTTCTTGTATACACAAGGCTCATCCATATTTTGAATGAAACCAAACTCTTTGATTGTTTCATCAAAACGAATATTCCAACTCCTAGAAGCATGCTTAAGTCCATAAATAGACATTTACAGCTTATACACCTTTGTGCCATCACTGGATGTGAAACCCTCAGGTTGTGTCGTATACACTTCCTCAGTCAAATTTCCATTTAGGAAAGCTGTTTTCACATCCATTTGCCAAATCTCATAATCATAATGAGCAGCAATGGCTAGGAGTATCCTGATGGATTTCAATATAGCTACTGGCGAGAAGGTTTCATCATAGTTAATACCATGTTGTTGACGATAACCCTTTGCCACTAGTCGTGCTTTATAGGTAACTAAGTTACCATCCATGTCCGTTTTCTTCTTGAAAACCCACTTGCACCCAATAGGTTTAATTCTTTTGGGTAGATCAACCAAAGTCCATACTTGGTTGTCGTGCATAGAATCCATCTCTGACTTCATGGCCTCAAGCCATTTGTCAAATTCTGAACTATTCAGAACATCCTTGTAGGTAGTAGGCTCATCTTCATCTATGAGCAATACGTCATTATGGTCACTAATAAGAAATCCATATCTCTCAGGTACTATACATATCCTACTAGATCTACGAGGTTCTTGTGTATTAGAAGGTTCATCTATTCTCTCAATAGATGTGGGGTTAGACAGTTGATCCTTGTTTGTTTGATCTTCATGAACTTCACTAAGTTCAATCTTACTCCTACTATCCCCCTTGAGCATGTGCTCCTTCTCTAAAAAGATGACATGCTTTGGAACAAATAATTTGTTTTCGGAGGGTTAATAGAAGTAATATCCAAAAGATTCTTTTGGATATCCCACAAACAAACACTTATCAAACTTACTATCAAGTTTGTCTGATTGTGGCTTTTTAACAAAGGTAGGAGAACCCCATACTTGCAAGTGAGATAACTTTGGTTTTTTACCAAAGAACATCTCAAATGGGGTATTATCAACCGATTTTGTCGGAACTCTGTTCAGTATATAAACAGAAGTTTCTAGTGCATGCCCCCAAAATGATTTTGGTAGGTCTGCAGAAGCCATCATGGTCCGTACCATGTCTAGAAAGGTTCGATTCCTTCTTTCAAATACACCGTTATGTTGAGGTGTATGTGGCGGAGTCCATTGAGATAATATCCTATTATCTCTAAGATAACTCATAAACTCTTGACTCAAGTATTCTCCTCCTCGATAAGATGTTAGAGTCTTAATACTTTTGCAAGTTGTTTCTCTATTTCATTTTTGAAGTCTTTGAACCTTTCAAATGCCTTAGATTTGTATTTCATTAAATACAAATACTCGCATCGTGAGAAATCATCGATAAATGTTATGAAATAGTTATAACCTCCTCTTGCTTGTATTGACATTGGGCCACATACATCAGAATGTATGAGTTCTAATAACTCCTTGGCCCATTCTCCTTTTCCTGGAAAAGGAGTTTTAGTCATTTTGCCTAGTAAATAAGACTCGCATGTGCCATATGATTCATAATCAAATGACCCTAAGTCACCAAGCTTGTGTAACTTAGAAACACAATTTTCGTTTACATGGCCCAAACGACAATGCCATATGTGAAACCTCAGTCAAGACCAACCTTAGAGTAAGGGGGTTGTGATGCATATCATGCTTTATTTCATGATTAAATATGTTTTCATATGATTTCTATGTGCTTTGAATTTGATTTTTACTATCTTGAAGTCTTGTTGGTGAGTGATGTGTGAGAGGGGCAAAATGGTAATTTTTGCCCGAGGTGAAAATAAGGAGATAGCTTGTGGATTAAATAGAAAATAATTTTTCTAGTGAAAATATCAACAAGAATTATTGTGGAATAGTGGTTAGAGCTTGGGAATAAATTATTGAGGTCTAAGGTTCAAAGTCCATCATAGAAACTTTAGCTTGAGTAAATTTTATTTTGCTTGGGAAAGGATGGTTTCGGCCTTAAGGGCCTAGATTAATGTGGTGATGATGTTCTAGGAGAGACATGATAGAAGTAATCCCATTCCACTCTTTTCCCTCTTCTCGAAATTCTTATAGGGAAAATCATTCTTCCTTGATCTTTGATTTTCCTCAATTCTCAACCCATTAGTTTTATCAAGATGTTCTAGCCTTTTCTTTCCAGAAAATTCAGTAAAGTACTGAGGCCTTTTAGGATCAAAATGTCTTGGTAAAAGACTCCCTATGGTCTGGAAAATATGGTAGAGTTGTGGGAAATTTCAAGAGGAAAAATCCCTAGTAAGCTTGCTGAAATTTTCCTCTAGCTTAGTTCATCTTTCCGCATGAATGAGCTGGAATTTTTCCAGCATTGTTGTACCTTCAAAAGGGCGAAATTTTTAGCTAAAATTCCCTCCCAAATGCTGCCATAAAAATGGTCTTTAGGATCAGTTGGAAACCTGAAAGTTCTTGACCAAATTCGGACTGCTCAAACTGGAGCAAAGCAGGACAAATTCCTGTACGAAAATCGGTTTTGAGAGCTCAAAACCAAGCTGTTTTCTTCCAGAATTTGTACAGCACCTTAGCCATGTTTTTCCTCCATAAAGAAGGCTGGAAACCATCCTTGAATACCCCTGAAATCCCCTTCAAAACTCGCTGCAAAACAGCTGGAAGTAGCAGACGAAAATCTGCCAGAAAATTTACTGTACAGCGAAAATTCCTGTGCAGATTTTTGTCCAGCTCGTTTTCTCTTCTTCTTCCAAATGAAACACCAAGATACTTCTGCAACAACCTTCCTTAAACCTCCCCCAACAGAGCTCCATTGGTCCCCTTGAACTTCTGCACGAAATTCCATCAATGGCTGTCCGAAAATCTCTCTACAAAATTCCTGCAATTAAGCTTGATTGGTTTCCAAAATTTCGGTCATTTTATTTAGCAACCTTCCATAATATTTTGCTCAATGGACCAGACTTCTTCTTCATCATTGTACACCCTACTTTCAGCCACCATAAGCCTCCATAAGTCAGCATTAATCCCACGAAATTCTGTCCAAACAATCAGCCATGGCCGACTTCAATGCTGTCCAAACAAATCAAGATATTCTTAGGATATCTACTTTCCAAATTCACTTCCTAACAATATTCTTCAAGGATTGTAACAACTAACCTTTCCTTTTCCCTTCCAAATCAGAGAATCAACTCCCTAAACCCTACAGAATTTCGGCAGTCCAATCCCTCAGAAAATCGGCAGCTTCTCCTTCTCTCTCTCTCGATTTTCTTCAAGCAACAAGAACACACACACACACACACACACTACACCAAGAAAACCTACTCCTTCTCCACACCTAATACCCCTCCAAACCACTTCAAACCCTCACGAAAACCTCCAGATTTGATCTACTCCTTGCTGTGCATTCATCAACACCCTTATTAACATCAAACTCCTCAAATCATCTTGCTACTTTGGATCAAAAGCAGAAATTTCTGTGAAGAACAAGAACATCTTCAAGGTAAACTTAGTCTAACAACTTCATCCTCTTCAAAATTAATCTCTAATGAAAACCTATATGAATAAGCATGCTAATGATCTCTTCTTCTTTCTCTCTCTCTCTCTCTCTCTCTCTCATGGACCGAAATTTCCTCCCTTGGCCGAATGGTCTCTTTTCCCATGACCATGCTTTCGCCACCCTTCTTGAACAAGATTAGCCATCTAGGAGTTGAGATCTTCTCTAAACTTCTTCAAGTCATTCATCAATCAAGTAAGTACCTTCAATCCTCTTTTAAAATTTAGAATCATGTCTCTAGGTTGATGAATGGCGATGGGGTTGTGTATGTGATGTTGTTGATTGAAGCATGAGTATATGTATGATTGAGATGGAGATGGGATTTATGCATGGAAGGATTACATTGGTGGATTTAATGATGAGTTGAGATTTGATGCATGTCATAGGTAGTATTTGTGATGAAGCATGCTAGAGATTATGTCACCATGGGTGAATAGGATTTATATGCATGATTAGATTTTGAAGCCGTGATCATGTTTATGCTACTAGAGGTTAAATCATGTAATAATAAATTTAGATCTATGTCTATGTGCAAGACTTGGATGATTTGATGAATTGAAGGATTGAGTATGTTATTGATTATGACCATGGAATCGTGATCATGATCTAGTTGTCCCTAAGCAAAATTTATTTCATGAATAAAATATTTACTAATGATTTTTGCTAAAGAATTTCGAAAACCCTAGGAAGGGTAGAGTTGGAATTATAATATATGTAAAGGATATTTTAGTCAAATAAATAATGAATTTTCTAGAAAATAAAATAAATAAATATTATTTAAAATGAAGCAAATTGATTAAAGCCCTTATGAAAAAGACTTATACTTAATAAAATATTTACTAGATCAAAACCCTTAAGGATTTACTTATTATTTTCCAAGGAAGACTTATTAAATTTAATCTTAACTAGTTTTAGCTTTCAATTACTTTCTAACAACTAAGATACCATTAAGTTACTATTTTACCTAGTACCACCTATGGCTCTTGATCAAATAAACTCTAAATTTTCCTTAACAAGATTTAAACTTTCAACTTATTAGAATTTATTTCCTAATCCATTAATTATTTTAAATAACAAATTAAACTAAGCTTATAAACCTATTCAATTATTGTTTTGCCTTAAAGCTTGGGACACTAGGATCATGGTAGTAGTGAATTGAGTTGATTTAAAATTGAGGAAGTGGATTGTGGCTTGAATCTAATTAAGATTTGTATTTGCCCATGTGGAGTTAGGTCATCTATCCGAGACCTTGTTATTGTGAGTAAGAATCAGGTAAGCTCCTGCATAAAACCTATCGATGTGAAATGTTTTCTTATGGCAAGCTAAATATGGAGTGTATGGACACTAGTTTATTTGAAGGCAATTGAGGGTTGAACAAATATTTATTTCCAACGTTGGAATTATTCCAAAGTTAATGAGCAGATTTTTCCAAACTCGAAACTCTTTCTAAAACTAATTTCTCGCAAAGCTTTGGAAACCCTCACATTGTTATTTTCATGAAGCACAATGCTTTGTTCATTTTAGCCCAAGTGGGAAATGTCGTTGAGTACTCAATAAGGGTGGACTATTAGGACTAGTCTTTGAAGGGTTAGGGTGAGTCTCTCAGTAGGTGGCCACCTCTGAGGGGTGAGTCCTTCCTGAATAAGATACCAGTTCTAGTGAGTCGTGCCGGTCCGAGCTAGCAGTTTATTTTGTTTCAGTCAAGTGACTGTGTTTTTATCGGAATGGACACCCGGTGGTTGTTTGGGTATAGAGAAGGAGGAGTATCTTGCCCAGTAGGCCGATCACCTACTTTTGTCAGTCTGCACAACGTGTTAGGCATTCTGACCGGTTATGCGGCCCAAAGTGTGGGTTGTAATAAATTGCTGGTATTTTTGGGTTGTAATAAATTCTTTTAGCTTGAGTATTATTTATTCCAGCAATTTTTATTTGTGACCTAGTTATAAAGACCCCTTGTCATTTGGACGGGGCGACATCCCCGGCCCTGGCGGGCCTAGGTTTTCCGGGGTGTTACACCATAAGTTAGAGGTGTTAGAGTTATCTATTTTAGGTTTCTTATTGTTTATATTAAGAATTAGATTGTCCAAGTCTAGAACATATAAACTATTAACCAAAGTTGCTAAACTATAATGAATATCATTCAATGAAAAAGAACAACATTTATTCTTAAATATTAAATGAAATCCACATAAGTCTAAACATGCAACTGAGATAATGTTTTTCATTAAAATTGGTACATAATAACACTTTTCTAGTTCTAGAATCAATCCCAAAGGTATGTTCAGCTCGTATGTCCCTACAGCAAGTGCAGCAACCTTTGCTCCATTTGCAGTACGTAGGTCCACGTCGCCTTTCTCTAGCCTTCTACTGCTCTTTAGTCCTTGCAAGTTATTGGACAAATGAGACCCATATCCAGTATCTAATACCCATATCTCATTTCTAAAGACAGTATTTATCTCAATCATAAATATACCTGGAGAAGAAGTAGAAGTGCTTGTAAGCTTCTCCTTCTGCTTCTTGTCCTTGATGATCTCTAAGTAGGCTTTGCAGTTGCGCCTCCAGTGGCCCAGCTTCCCACAATGATGGCATGGGCCCTTGGTAGCTGCGTCCTTCTTGTTCATACCATATTTGGGCTTCATGGGAGCCTTCTTCTTCTTCTTTTGAACTTTCTTCTTAGAAGAGGAAGATTCTACCATTAAAACCACATTGGAATCCCTCTTCATGGAGGACTCCGCAGTTTTGAGAAGATTGATCAACTCAGGGATAGTGGACTCATTCTTATTCATCTGATAGTTAATCACAAATTGTGAGAAACGATTAGGTAAATACTGAAGAATTAAGTCAACACTTAAGTCATGGTCCATTGTAAAACCGAGAGATCCAAGCTTCTCTATCAAGCCCAGCATCTTCAGCCCATGAGTGGCCACAGAAGAACCTCTGTCATTTTACAACGAAATAGTTGCTTTGAGATCTCATATCTCTCAATTCTGGCTTGGGCATCAAACAGCTCTCGAAGATGTAAAATGATTGATTGAGCATCCAAATGCTCGTGCTGTTTTTGCAACTCAGGAGTCATGGATGACAGCATAATACATGATGCTGTATCGCTATCCTTCTTATGCCTCTTGTGGATAGCATGCTCATCAGCATGAGCATCTTGGGCTGGTGGTGGTAGAATAGGAGCATATAGCACGTAGAGCAACTTTTCCGATTTGAGAACGATTCTCAAATTTCTATACCAGTCAAGATAGTTTGATTTGGTTAACTTATTGGTTTCTAAAATGCAACGTAAGTTCAAGTTCGTTGACATGATACAAGTGACCTAGATGTAAAGATAGAGAGCATTAGCCACTTGTATATGCACATGATATACAAATAATTAGGACTTCAATTAAAGGCATTTTTACTCCACTATTTTACTTAAACCAATAGCCCCCATTACTGATTTGGGAAAGCCCGTTGGAAGCTTTCCTAGTAGACCGGTATCTAAATTCCTTAAGAATAACCTTGGGTTTGCCCAACAAGCCACCCTTGAGTTCATTGGTAGGTATCCAATACCAATTACATCGTATGTAACTACCAGATCATTGGGTGATTAACAGCTTTTAATCTTAAAGCCTTTTGGGCTACCCCAACTTTTCCTCTAAATTTCTTTATGTTTGAGTTTGCCCAACTGGGATAAATAATTTAGTTAAACCTGACCTATTAATCAGGAATTTAATTCTAAAGGAATTTAATTCCATAGCTTGAACATGCCCAATGTCAAGTAGGCTTGGGTTTGCCCAACAACCTGGTCTTGAAAAAGGACTCTTGTTCTTACTATAGTAACGGAAGGAATTAGGTTTAATATTAATTGAGGGATTTGTTCCTTTTAGTGATTTTGTTGAATGACATGCCTAATAATCAATAATCACATAATTGATAATCATGGTAATAAAGCGATTATGTGGTATGGTTATGGATTTTACCCTAAATTAATTTCTTTGAGCTATAAAAGAAATTAATATAGTTAATCGTATATGTTCATGCATGATTTAAGTAGAAGGTCTTACCTCCTCGCCTTGTTTCAGTTGCCATCTCCAGAATAAAATAATTAAACTCCTATATAATCTATGTAAGCTAATTACACAATTTCCTAAAGAGAGAAAACCTCGAGTTATATTTGAGGGGAGTTAGATGAGAAGGGAATTACACAAGAATTCTAGAGAAGGCAGGATACGCAGGCCCTATTTTATAAAAACCAAAACTGTAAAATGCATGAACGTATATAATTGGTTTTAGTCTATAACCATTTACCATGCCATTGACTATGCCTAAACAAAATAAACATATACTTTTATTATTCCAAAATCACTATTTTGAAAAATAAAACAAATTCTAAAATCACCATCTTAGAGAATACATCAATTTTAGATTTTCAAAATCATTATTTTGAAGAACAAAATTGATTGTCTCAAAACTAATTTTGAGAAAATGCTTTCGAGTCCCGTCTCGCATCAAATGAGGTTTTTCCCTTTCAAAATTCTCTTCCGGATTTTTTTTTTTTAAATAGATGGAAGTAGCAAACAGAGCAGAACCAGTGCCGGTTCAGAAGCCGGAACCGGCTCTGATATGGTTTCCAAAAAAAAAAATTTCTTCCAAAAATAATTTTTTGACATTGCGAACAAAACGGAATCGACAACGGCTTAGATGCCGGAGCCAGCGCTGCCTGTGTTCTGCAATAATTGCGGCAATTTTTAAAAAATTCTAGAAACAATTTCTGGTACTTTCTTCTTCTGCAAATTTTCAGTGAGAACAATTCTCAGTTGTATTTTCTATTTTGAAGCTATAAACAACAACCAATTTATTAGTTTAAACAAAATCAAAACATAACATTAAGATGAATCAGTGGGCAACATCCATGTTGCAAGAAAACGTTTTCTGCAGAAATTTTTCAGCACCAAAGAAAGCATCTTTTCGAAATACTCTGTGACTATAACACAATCATATTGTGCTACGGACCCAACTCATAAAGATCGAAACGATTTCGACTCGAGTGAAAATAATTTTCACAGCAAACAAAGACAAACACAAAAACAGTTTTTCATGCCAAAACAATGTCGTAGACCACACATAGCATGGCTCTAATACCACTGTTGGGTATCTCAAGCTCGTATCCTATACGGTGCAGCAGAAAATAAAATGAGATACCATCCCATGACTCATCTATGTGTGGAAAACAAGACATAATGAGGGTAAGGGTAACAACTTTTACCTTTGCGTGATCGTCTGAAGAACAAAAATTCCTTCTTCAAGTTGAGGCACGATCCAGCAATCCCCGTGATCAAACTCCACGTGTGTTGAACATCTACTCACTATAATCACAGAGTGTGATTATCTCTAATAGTAATCCACACAGAGGAATATTCAAGCACCAAAATTTCTGTGCTAGCAGAAAAAAATGGAGGCTAGGTTTTTCTTTTAAGAAGGAAATGAGAGAGAGAGAACAAGATGCTGATTTCGTGTATCTTGCTCTAGGGTTTTTGTGTCCAATTTCAGCTTAGGTTTTTCATGTGTATATTCTCCAATATACACGAAATTCCCTTACCAAAAATAGGGAATTCTAATCCCATTAGAATTTCCTAATTGTAATTGGCAACATCAAGTTCTAATAATTACAATTTAGACCATAAATTATAACTAATTATAATTTGTCCACACCAACTTCTCTTTCTCGCAATTAACCCTACTATGTTATCAAATAACATCTTGAGTATATAATCCTCTATTGTATGTGACCTATTAGGTTTCCCAGTCAATTGGTAGAGAACATGAATTAATCCAAACGTCTTTGAGATTAATAATCCATAATTAATTAGAATTAATCCTATTAATTCTAATCAAGATTGGTTTATTAATTCATCAATTAATAAACCCATATTCCCAAATCATGAGCGGTATCTAGCAACACATCATGACCATCCAAGAGTCCAGGAAGTCAAGTGGCTTGACATGAACCCTTCAATAACAAACTTCAGTGCAATCAACTCCTTTCACCATACAATATCTCATTCGGTTTGGAGTACGGAATTAGTGCCAACTCCCTCCAGAATTAATTTTGGCCCAAATACAATAGTACTTGTACCAGGAACCCACTACTCTAGATGTGTATCAATTGGAACTATTTTCAATACACAATTGCCTTGGCCAAAGACTTTCGAGTTGTAATTCCTACAAGTGGCCATGAGATATTCACCCATACTATTAGGAGTGGTGAATCCTTTTTTGGCCCTCTCAACTACTTTCGTTTACCTCATCATGTACCCAATATCCATCCCATAAGCAGCCATCGATTGAGCTCCGGAGATTGGAATCAAAGTACAAGGCTCAGCAAACAATGTACCTTGGAGATCTCAAGTCTAAGGATACTTGCACGTTTGCTATATTGAGATTATATCACTGGCACTAAATATCTATCCATGTGATTATCTCTAAGCTAGGTCATCTAATGAACTTGTTTCATTAACAAGAATCCATGTGTTAACTTTGAGTATCTCAATACTCATGGTTATGAGAACCACCGCCTGATCAAATCAGGAAGTCTAACACATGCTAGTCTTAACGCATTAGTGATGTCCTATCTCATTAATACTATGACTAGAGACTATTTAAGGACTAACACCATCCAGTGTAGTAGGAATCTTATATCATGATCTCTATCATGATTTCCTTAACACAGTGTTGTACTAGGGACTTTATCGAATAGTTATATTACTTAAAGTAAACAAAAAGAAATTGTAAGATAAATAATGTCTTTTATTAAAATAAAATGTGTCATATACAATGTACAAGTGATTGCCTCTAGGGCACAACACTAACATCTTGATCATCCAAAAGTCTATAAAGTCAAGTGGCTTGACATGAACCTTTTAATAGCAAATAACCAGAGCAATAAACTCCTTTTACCAAACTATATCTCATTCGGTCTAGAGCATAGAATTAGTGCCAACTCCATTCAGAATATTATTAATTCTAGCCCGAATATTTTAACACTTGTACCAGAAGTCCACTACTCTAGATGTGAACAATTGGAACGATTTCCAATACACAGTCGCATTGTTCAAGGACTACTTGAGTAGTAATTCTTTCAAGTGGCCGTGAGATATTCGCCCATACTATTAGGAGTGGCAAATCTTATGTTGATCCTCTCAACCACTTTCGTTTACGTCACATTGTACCCAATATCTATCCCATAAGCCACCCTCGATTTGGCTCCAGAGAAAGGAATCGAAGTACAAAGCTCAACAAACAAAGTACCTTGGAGATCTCAAGTCTAAATATATTTGCACGTTTGCTATAACAAGATTTTATCACTGGCACTAAGTAGTTATCTATATGATTATCTCATAGCTAGGTTCTCCAATGTACTTGTCTAGTAACAAGTATCTACATATTAATCCTGAGTATCACAATACTCACGGTTATGAGAACCACCGCTTAATCCAATAAAAGATATAACATGTGCTAGTCTTGGCATATTAATAATGTCCCATCTTTTTCATATTATGACTATGGATTATTCAAGCATAAACACTGTATAGTGTAGTAGGAATCTCACATCATGATCTCTATCATAATTTCCTTAACACTGTGTGGTACTAGGGACTTTATCAAATAGTTTATATGTATATTCAGATATAACAGTCAAAATAAAAGATAAAGAATGTCTCTTTCATTCATTATTACGCAATATACATAGTACAAATGATTGCCTCTAGGGCACAACACTAACAATCTCCCACTTGCACTTGAGCTAATCATTCATATATCGAATACCGAATGACTCAACATGTTTATCATGTTTCTTCTGGGAAAGAGCTTTAGTGAATGGATCAGTTATGTTCTAATCTGTGAGAATTCTATCTATCTTTACATCTCGTTTATCAATGATATCTCTAATAAAATAAAAACTTCTAAGTACATGCTCCAGTCAATTGTCGATAACAATATCATATTTGGAACCTCTCCAACTTACTGCACTTCCACAAAACATAAATACGTAGCTTGATTGTGATTTGTAGTCGTCCTTATCGGACTGAAAGCTGGCATCAGTATACCCTCTTACTTGCAAATCACCACCTCTATATTCCAAGAACACATCTTTAGTCCTTCGTAAGTACTTGAGGATATTTTTTACAGCTGCCTGATGACTTTCTCCAAGGTTAGATTGGCATTTGCTCATCCAGGTAAGAGCACATGATACATCGGGCCTAGTACATGTCATAGCATACATGATAGACCCAATTGACGAAGCATATGAAATTCTACTCATATGATCTCTTTCAATTTGTGTCTTTGGAGACATTGACTTTGAAAGGCTTACTCCATGTATCATAGGTAAGAATTCTCTTTTAGATTGATCCATGCTGAACTTCTTCAGCACTTTATCTATGTATATAGAATGCGAAAGACCTAGCAACCTCTTTGATCTACTCTATAGTTTCTTATTCCCAGAATATATGTTGCTTCTCCAAATTTTTTCATGGAAAACATATTAGATAACCAAATATTTACAGATTGAAGAATGGAAACATCATTTCTTATTAGCAATATGTCATCTACATAAAGTAATAAGAAACAACTGCACTCCCACTAACCTTCTTATGCACATCAGGTTCATCTTTGTTTTGAATGAAAGCATATTCTTTAATTGTCTTATCAAAATAGATGTTCCAACTCCTAGATGCTTGTTTAAGTCCATAGATAGACCTTTGCAACTTGCAAACTTTTGTGCCATGTTTGGATGTGAAAGCTTTAGGTTGTGTCATATGTAGTTCCTCGATAAGGTTTCTATTAAGGAAAGTTATTTTTACATCCATTTACCAAACCTCATAGTTGAAATGAGCAGCAAGTGCTAGGAGTATTCTTATGGATTTTAGCATAGCGATTGGTGAAAAAATTTCGTCATAGTCAATATCTTGCTATTGTCGATAACCGTTTCCAACCAGATGTGCCTTATAGGTAACCACATTACCATCCATGTTGATTTTCTTCTTGAAAACCCATTTGCACCCTATAGTCTTGATTCTTTCGGGTAGATTAACCAAAGTCCATACTTAGTTGTCATACATGGAATCCATTTATGACTTTATAACTTCAGGCCATTTGTCAGATTCTGAACTATTTAGAATGTCCTTGTAAGTAGTAGGCCCATCTTCTTCTATGAGCAATACGTCATTTTGGTCACTTATAAGAAATCCATATCTATTAGGTGCTATTCGAATCCTACTCGACCTATGAGGCTCTTATGTGTTAGAAGGTTCATCAATAGATGTGGGTTCAAATGATTGATCAATACTTATTTATTCTTCTTGAACTTCACTACGTTCAAGCTTGCTCTCACTATCTTCTTTAAACATGTGCTGATTTTCTAAGAAGATAACATGTTTCAAAATAAAAACTTTATTTTCAGAAGAAAGATAGAAGTAATATCTGAAGGATTTTTTCGGATATCCAACACACAAACATTTGTCAGACTTACTTTCAAGTTTGTCTGACATTACCCTTTTAACAAAAGCAGGGCAACCCCTAATCATTAAATGAGATAACTTTAGTTTCTTACCAAAGAACAGCTCATAAGGAGTGATATCAACCATTTTTTACGGAACTCTGTTTAATATATAAACAACAGTCTCCAGTGCATATCCCTAAAATGATTTTCATAACTTTGCAAAAGCTATTATGGTCCGTACCATATCCAGAAGGTTTCGATTCCTTCTCTCAGATACACCATTATATTGAGGTGTACATGGTAAAGTCCATTAAGATAATATCCTATTATCACTAAGATAACTTAGAAACTCTTAGCTTAAGTATTCACTTCCTTGATCAGATCTAAGAGTTTTAATACTTTTACCAAGTTATTTCTCTACTTTATTCTTGAAGTCTTTAAACTTGTCAAATGCTTCAGACTTGTATTTCAGTAAATACAAATACCCATATCATGAATAGGCATCGATGAAGGTTATAAAGTAGTGATAACCTCCTCTTGCTTGTATAGACATTGGGCCATATACATCTGTGTGTATTAGTTCTAATAACTTTTTAGCCCTTTCTCCTTTTCCAGAAAATGGTGTTTTAGCCATTTTACCAAGTAAACAAGATTCCCATGTGTCATATGATTCATAATTAAATGACCCTAAGTCACCCACCTTGTATAACTTAGACGCGCGTTTTTCATTTACAAGGCCTAAACGACAATACATAAGTAAGATGAAATTGAGTTATCTTTTCTTTATTTTTTTACATTTATATTAAGAATTGAATTATTCATGTCTAGAACATATAAACTATTAACTAATGTTGAAGAACCATAATGGATATCATTTAATGAAAAAAAATAACGTTTATTCTTAAAATTTAAACGAAATCCAAATAAATCTAAATAAGCGACTGAGATAATGTTTTTCAATAAAACTGGTACAAAATACCAGTTTTGAAGTTCTAAAATTAATCCATAATTAAATTAAGATGATAAGTTCCCACAGCTAATGTAGCAATCTTTGCTCCATTTGTAGCTCACAGGTTCACATCACCTTTTTCCAGCCTTTTATTGCCCTTTAGTCCTTGCAAATTATTGCATAAATGAGATACACAGTCGATATCTAATACCCATATATTTTTACTAAAGGCATTATTAATCTTAATCATAAACATACCAGGAGTAGAAGTAGAAGTGCTTGCAAGCTTCTCCTTCTCATTCTTTTCCTTTATGGTCTTCAAATAGGCTTTGCAGTTGTACCTCTAATAGCCCATCTTGCCACAATGATGACATAGGCCTTTAGTGGTTGCTTCTTTCTTCTTCACGACTCCTTTGAGCTTAGTAGGATTTTTCTT
Organism: Voacanga thouarsii; assembly: GCA_026120185.1. Lineage (NCBI taxonomy): Eukaryota > Viridiplantae > Streptophyta > Magnoliopsida > Gentianales > Apocynaceae > Voacanga > Voacanga thouarsii. Next base: position 1,397,007 of record JANUWF010001905.1, on the reverse strand, counting down.
CTTCTTCTTGGGAACTAAATTCTTGGAAGACAAAGAACCTACTAGTAAGATCACCTTATCATCCTTCTTCATGGATGATTCAGCAGTCTTAAGTAGATTGATAAGCTCAGGTATGGTGGTTTCAATATATTTCATGTGGTAGTTAATCACAAATTTTGAAAAACTACTTAGTAATGATTGTAGAATTAAGTTAACACTTAAATCGTGATCCATTATGAAACCAAGAGACCCAAGCTTTTCAATATAGCCCAACATCTGTAGCCTATGAGTGGCCACTGAAGCACCTTTAACCATCTTAGAGTAGAACAGTGGCTTAGAGATCTTATATCTCTCAGGTCTAGCTTGTTTATCAAACAGCTCTTTAAGATGGAAGATAATGGTTTGAGCATCTATATGCTTATGCTATTTTTGTAACTCATGAGTCATTGATGCTAATATAATAAATGATGTAATATCACTATCCTCCTTATGCTTCTTGTGGACAACATGCTCATCAGCAGGAGCATCTTGAGCTAGAGGTGGCAGAATAGAAGCATCTAGCACGTAGAGTAACTTTTTTCGACTTGAGAATGATTTTCAAGTTTCTATACCAGTCCAAATAGTTTGATTCGGTGAAGTTATTTGTTTCCAAGATGCTATATAGGTTTAGGTTTGTCAACATGATACAAGTGACCTAGATGTAAAGTTAGAGTAATGAGCACCTGTATATGCACATGATATGCGAGTAATTAGGCCTTTAATTCCACTATTTTACTCAAATCAATAGCCCCCACTATTGACTAGGGAGAGCCCGTTGGATGCTTTCCTAGTGGACCGTATCCAAATTCGCTAAGAATGACCTTAGGTTAGCCCAATAAGCCACTCTTAAGTTTAGTGGTAAGTATCTAATACCAATTACATTAAATATAACTACTGTATCATTGGGTGATTAATATCTTTTAATCATTAAAGTATTTAATTCTATCACAACCTTACCTCTAATATTCTTAATGCTTTGGTTAGCCCAACCGGGATAAAGAAATTAGTTAAACAAAACCCATTAATTAGGAATTAAATTTCATAGCTTGAACATACTCAATGTCAAGTAGGCTTGGGTATGCCAACAACCTGATCTCGAAAAAGAGCTCCCGTTCTTACTATATTAATGGAAGGCATTAGATTTAATATTACTTGAGGGATTTATTCCTTTTAGTTGTCTCATCATTTGGCATGCATATAATTTATCAATATGCAGCATAAATTAATAAACACGATAATAAACAATTATGTGGCATGGTTATGAACTCTCTAAATTAATTTCCTTGAGCCATCAAGGAAATCAATATGGTCAACCCTATATGTTATGCAAGATTTAAGTAGAATGTCTTACCATCTCGCTTTGTTTTGATTGCCATCTTCAAAATCTTGTAAATAAAATTCTACCTCAATCTAACCTATATAAGCTAATTACATAATTTTCTAAAGAAAGAAACCTCGAGTTACATTTGAGGGGAGTTAGATGAGAAGAGAATTATTCAAGAATTTGAGATAAGGTAGGATGTGCATGCCTTATTTAATTAAAATAAAGCGATAAAGATGCATGAACAGATAAGTTTGGTCTTAGTCCACAACCATGCACCATTCCAATAAAATGTTCTTAAAATGCAGGATAAAACATCTAATGCACAATCATCCAAAATCAGTATTTTGGAGAAATCTGGGTCCAAAATCAAATTTTGGAAAATTCTGGGCAGAAATTATTTTTAAAAAAAAAAATTATGGGTCCTACCTGTAATTTTGATAATATTTCTATCAAAAATCATGGGTTTTAAATAAATTCTAATCATTGTTAGAACCTATTCTCAAAATTAGAAAAGATAAAAAAAACTTATTATTATTTATTTAATAAAACAGTGTTAGAACAGAGTGCACCTGGTACCAGATGGTGGTGCCTTGTTTGCTCTGGAGGCACGCATAAGGGAAGAACAGAGTGTACCTGGCGTCAGGTGGGTCGAATGTACCCGGCGCTAGGTATGCTCTAGAGGCGGAAAAATATCACGGTTCATCTTCTTCCTCGAATTTTTCTTCTATGGCCAAAAAACAAAAATTTTCTTGAACAACAATGAGATTTTCAGACCTTTCAAAATAATTTTGATATCAAGCATTGTTAATCAATATTGACAACCAACTGTAATCTACATCATAATTTAAACAACAATCTAAATTGTTGAATCAAAAGCTTGATCTAATGCCAAAACATACCTACATGGAAACAACTTCCCAACCGTTTTTCAATGATCCGGAGACTCTTCACACTAAAAAACCAAGACATGCCAAACAAAGCAGTAGACATACAATCACTATGATTATACAGTTACATGCTCAAAAACGATTTCAAAGCAATTAAAGACACATTAAAGCACAAACATGAAGTCTTTGATACCACTGTTGGGATTTCATCATTCTTATCAAATAAGAACGCAACGGAAATAACCATGAAATTCATGCCCAAGGATCACGTGTTTGTAATTAAAACAAGAATGGAGGAAATAAATGAAGATTACCTTCTATGGCAAGAAAACAAAAAATTTCTTGCGCCACCAAGGAACCATTTCCTCTGCTTTGATTGTCCACCTCGCACCACTACGATCCAAGAGTAGGATTGTCTCTAGCAGTAATCCACACAAGGTTAAATTACTCACAAAGGCTGCTCAAAACTGTGCTAGTAGAAGAGCAGTGGATAGGTTTTAATTGGAGAAGAAAATAATGAAAAAGGGAACGTTTGAATCACTTATCTGTTTTCCAACATCTGCACAAGGGAGCAATTCCCATATTTATAGTTTTTTAGGATTTTTGTTAATTGCAATTAAGTCCTCCAAGATCTAATGTCTACAATTGGGCCCTTGAAGTTTATGTAATTGCAATCAAATCCCATGATTTATAACAAACTTATAATTCACCTATAAATATATTTTTTTCTCTTAATTAACCCTACAATATTATTAAATAATATATATTGAGCATTCAAACCTTTATTGTGTGTGACTCATTCTGTTTCCTAGTCTTATTGGTAGCATAATATAAATTAATTCTAACAACTTTAGAATTAATAATCTGAAATAAAATATAGGATTAATTTATTAATTCTCTAATTAATAAATTCATATTTAACAGATCAAGAGCAACATCTAGCCATGACTCTTGATCAGCCAATAGTCTAAAAAGTCAAGTGGCTTGACATGAACCTTTCAATACCAAATAACCAGAGCAATAAACTTCTTTCACCATACTATATCTCATTCGATCTAGAACATAGAATTATTGTCAACTCCATCTAGAATATTATTAATTTTGGCCTGAATATTTTAGTACTTGTACCAGGAATCCTCTACTCTAGATGTATATCAATTTGAACCGTTTCCAAAACACATTTGCATTGGCCAAGGACTTCTCCAGTAGTAATTCCTACAAGTGGCCATGAGAAATTCACCCATACTATTAGGAGTGGTGAATCCTATATTGATCCTCTCAACTATTTTCATTTACCTTACATTGTACTAAATATCTATCCTATAGGCAGCCCGTGATTTGGCTCCAGAGATTGGAATCAAAATATAATGCTCAGCAAACAAAGTATCTTAGAGATCTCAAGTCTAAGAATATTTGCACGTTTGCTATAACGAGCTTTTATCACTGGCACTAAATAGTTATCCATGTGATTATCTTATATTTAGGTCATCTAATATACTTGTTCTAGTAACAAGCATCCATATATTAATCTTGAGTATCACAATAGTCATGGTTATGAGAACCACCACTTAATCTAATCAAGAGATATAACATGTGTTAGTCTTGGCGTATTAATACTGTCCCATCTTATTAATATTATGACTAGGAATTATTGAAGCACAAACACTATATAGTGTAGTAGGAATCTCATATCATGATCTCTATCATGATTTTCTTAACACTGTGTTGTATTAGGGACTTTATCAAACAGTTTATACGCATATTTAGATATAACAGTCAAACTGAAAGATGAATAATGCCTCTTTTGTTCATCATTATGTATATATATGGTACATTGATTATCTCTAGGGCATAACACTAACACTACAATGCTCACAAAGAATTGCATTTTCCTTTTAATCAAAACTTCTTTCTTGATAATTCAATCTTGGGTAATCACATATACTATAACCATTCCCAACAAGTAGAGCAAACATAATCTTGTTTTCTCCTCATCCCTCATTTTGAAAACTTTTGCACTGTATTTCCCTCACCATGCTTAGAACGTTTTGGACAATTATGAGACATGTGAGCAAAACTTCCGCATATTTGGCACTCATTGGGTACAAACCATTTCTGCATCAAATCTTTCAACTCTTCCCAAGAAACTACCATTTGATACCCACTTCACCTTCTTGTGCATTCATTTGCTCCCACCATTCAAAATCATTTTTGGAAAAATCCATTAAGGCACAGTTCACCTTTTTTCTTTCACTAGGCACAAAATATTTAAACAAAATTTCCATTTTTCTTTCCCATTCATAATACTCCCTCTAATCTCTCTTCCCATGGAACGGAGGTACTAACTTTTCATTGTGCTTAAACTCCTTATTCTCCCCATCCTCATTCCTTCTTTGTAAACTACCCGTTGAATGTTATTGTGCTACTTCCACATAAACCCCCTCACATTCCTTTTTTTTTTTTCCCCAATGGCCTCGTTCACAGCTATCATACATCCTTCCATTTATGCTTGGCCCTTCATCATGTTCATCCAAATATCCCACACTCTTATAGTCATCCTCTTTATATTCTTACTCATTTTCATTATATTCCCCATTACTACTCTCACCATAGCAAGACTATTTATAATTGTCATACCCTTCACTTTCATTCCAATTAGTCATTGTGAATTTTCTTTCAGGAGAAGTACCAACAAAAATTTAAGTTGAAAACATAAGAAAAAGTCCTCACTTCACTCCCTCACGTGTTTACACTCAATTTTTTTGTGGTTACTCTTCGCTCGTGTTTGCACTCTTCTTGGTTTTTATCACAGTAAACTCACCCTCTTGCTTTTTTTTTTTAAACTTGTAATCCAACACTCAAGTTCTCCCAACTCTTTTTCACTTCAAAGGATTTAGTTCTACAAATCAAGTTAACTAAATTCCAAAGAATAAGAAAGAAAGGTGTTTTAAAGGTAATTTATCAAACACTTGGTGTATAATAACAAAGATGCATGGATTTCAAAGAGTTGTTACATTAAGTGATGCTATCACAACCTCAATCACACTTTCAGCAATTGACAATCACTTAAATGCTCTTTATTAAGTGAATTATTCATCATGCTTCATAAATGGAAGCTTTGATAGTCAAGTAAGATCATTCACAATTCATGGGGACAATATATCAAACACATTGAATGTAATCTCGTAGCTAAATGTTTGTAGCAAATTTCAGCTTAGTTTTGGCCCCAAATCAACAAATATTTACACCAAATGACTCCTCAAACATCAATATACCATATAGGGTCAAATTAACAATATTTCCATGGCATAATTTCAAGTTTTTGACCTCCAAAAATAGCAATAGAAAAAGTGACGAAATTTTGAAAATCAATAGATCTTAAAGAAGATTGTACCTTAGCATAAATAAAGTTAGTTGATTAGAATCAACGCAATGTAAACTCTGATACCATTTTGATATGATCTCGTGAAGTACCAAACTTTTAGATTAAACTCAAGAACAAGAAACCTACCAAATCCACACATAAGAACACTAAAATGCTAGGAAATTAACATTCTTATGATAATGTGAATCTAGGATACTTCAAAGACACCCTAACACCTTAATCTATAAAAGATTAGAACACCAATGATGGGAATTTGAAAGCACTTAACTCAATCCTATTAAACACACTAGGCAGCCTAGCATATAAGAATAGAGATGAAGTTTAGATTATCTTTTAAGATTTAGAAATAGGGTCAAATGTGAGACTAAATCCTTTGATTTAGTCTTAATGTTTACTGGATATCACCCAAGAGGATCACTCTCCAAAACTCTCAAAGAGTTCTTGAACTCTCACAATTTCATATGCCTCCCAAAAGGTTCTTTATTTACAATGTTATAATAGAATATATATATAGATGTCTTGCCCTAACTACTTTGTAAATATTACAAAATAACCCCACAATCGCTAAAAAATGTCAAGGGTTCAGATTATAGAATAGGGTCGGCACCGAGTAGGTCTTCTGGGAGTGGCGCTGTGTCCAATCTGGGGTAACAATAGTTGTTCACAAAAAGTCGAAACAAAAAATCGGGACTTAGTTAAGCCACAGCTGGCGCCGGGTCAGGCTGTTATGGCCGGCATCGGGCCTGTCCTATTGGAATAGTACCTGTGCCAAAAATTGAAGAAGAATTTTTGTAGATCATAGTCGACACATTGTCAGTCGATCTGGCCTAGTGTTGGGTCAGCTAGGGGTAGTGTCGTTTTGATGCACTCTAACCCCAGCTCATTGACCTTCATTCCCTTTTCATGTGTTTCCTTGATCTTCCAAATGAAATGTTGGTCGTCTTGAACTCTCCTTATTAGTTCTTTGGTCTTCAATCCTTGTTTTAATGTTAGCTTGATTCTCTACTTAGATTATTATTCCTTTTATGTTCCATTTACAGCTCATTTCACTACCCATCTCTTGACAATCTTTTTAGCTTTTTGCTTGTATGCTTGGATAGCTTAAAAATCATTTCGAAACTTCTTGAATGTTGAATGTTCCTATAGAAATTTTAAGCAAGTTCTGACTTTCCATTCCCCTTCTTTAGATGTGCCTTGTTGCGTGGATAGAGTCGTATTAGAAGTGGACTCGGTAGTTCGTGAAGGGTCTAAGGCAAGACTTGAGGAAACCATTGACACCATCTCCACTAGTGACTTATACTGCCATAGTGGATACAGTGACTCAGACCGAGAATGAATATAGGAATTAACTGATGAACCGTTCGTTCTAACCGAGTCGTCTACCGATAAGACCTCCAATTAATTAACGACCTACTGGTTCGATGTAATAGGGAAGCAAAGGGAAACGGCCACGGATAGTTCTATCAGGTCCTATGCTGAATGCTCCAATTTACCGAAATTGTGGAAATCATGGCCATATGGAAAGGGGCTGCTGGTCAAAGGGAACATCATAGAGATGCTTTAACTGTGGAAACCTAGCTCATTTAAGGAACAACTATCCCAAACCTTCAAGGATCCTCAACTTAACCAGTTGGTGCGAATAGAGGTGCTACCATTGGAATGACTGGAGGAGAAGGTTAAAAATTTCAAGTGAAGGCTAAGGTCTTTACCTTGAACTGGGAAGAGGTTGGAGCTAATGCAGTGGTGGTAGAAAGTACGCTTTCTGTGCAAGGTTATTGTAGTACTATTTTGATAGACTCCGGATCGACTCATTCGTATGAGAACAATAAGTATGCATATCATATGGGTTGGCACATGATGGAATTACCATATACCATGCTAGTAAGTACTCCACTTGATATAATCTTTGGAGGCTCCAAAAATGTGGATTAGGCTCAAGAACAAGTACCCTAGCAAACTCACACACAAGAACACCAAAATGCAAAGAAATTAACACTCTTGTGATAATGTGAATCTATCCTACTTCAAAGACACCTTAACACCCTAATATAACTAGAGATTAGAATACCAAGGATAGGAATTTGAAGGCACCTAACGCAATCCTATCAAATACACTAAGCAACCTAACACATAAGAATAGAGAAGGTGTTGAGATTATCCTTAAGATTTAGAGACAAGATCAAATGTGGGACTAAATCCTGTAGTCTTGATGTTTATAGGAATTACCCAAGAGGATCACCCTCAAGAACTATCTCTAGAAAGAAAATCTAAATTCTCCTTTCAAAATATCCAAAGTTGTGTTTATAAAGCCATAATATGGTATATATAGTCCCCCAACATAACCTAACTAATTAGTAAATTAATCATGGAATTAGGTAGCCATAATACATATATTAAGGCCTTATTAGATGCCTTAAAATAATTAAAAATATACTAAAAGTTGTGAAAATTGAATTACAAATGAAAAGGATAAAAATAAGAAAAATTGCAAAAAGTTGGGACCTACTTGTCTAGGGTCGGCTCTAGCTCTAGCACATAGAGTTGGCTCTAGCTCTATTCTGTCCCAGATAGAATGGAGCTAGATCCGAGCTGGTGCTTGGTCCTTCATTCTATGCCGACACTGGGTTAACTCTAGGTCGCCTATCTTGTTTTATTACACTTCAATCCCTATTCATTTGACCTCCATTCCTTTTTCATGTGTTGCCTTGATCTTTCAAATGAAATGTTAGTTGTTTTGAGCTCTTCTTGTAACTCTTTTAGCCTTCATTCCTTGTTTCAATGTTGGCTTGATTCTCCACATAGATTGTTATTCTTTTTGTGTCTTATTTACAGCTCTATTTATTACCCATCTCTTGACAAACTTCTTAGCTCTTGGCTTGTACGCTTAGATGGCTTGAAAATCCTCCTAAAACTTCTTGAATGTTAAATGTTCCCAAGGAAACTTGAAGTAACTCTCGACTTTCCATCCCCCTTCTTTAGATATGCCTTGTTGCGTGGATAGATTGCTATCACCCCTGGGAAGCTAAAGAGATGCGAGTAAGATAGTGGAAATGTGTGATAATCATGGTTGGGAAAGAAATTTTAAAGTCGGATCTCATAATTTTACCTATTGATGATTACGATATAATTCTGGATATGGATTGATTAGCGAATCATGGAGCAAGAATGGATTGCATGATAAATACGGTGCAGTTTGTTAGACTGGGATGTGATTTATTGGAATTTAATGGAAAGAAGATGAAATAGTTGAAATTCCTGGTAGCGAGAGCAAAGGCGCGAAAAATGCTAAAGAAGGGCTGTGTAGGATACCTGGGTTACCTAATCAATAAGCCAAAGGATTAATGCACCTTGGAAAGTGTCAATGTGGTAAAGTACTTGGTGGATGTATTCCTGGCTGAGCTCACTCCCCTTCCACCTCCGTGGGAAGTTAAGTTTACCATAGATATGATTCCTGGAGTTGAGCTTATATCGAAGACTCACTATCAAATGGCACCTACAGAATTGAAGGAATTGAAAGAGCTAGTGAGACAAGGATATGTAAGGCTGAGTACTTTACCTTGGGGAGCCCGATGTTGTTTGTAAAGATGAAAGATGGAATGCTGAGGTTGTGCATAGATTACAGAGGCTTGAACAACCTCAAGATTAAGAATAAGTACCCCTTGCCTTTGATTGATGAGTTGTTCGATTAGCTACAAGGTTCTTACTACTTTTCCAAGTTGGATCTCCAGCAAGGTTACTATCAAGTGAGGATTAAGAAGGATAACATACCCAAGACAGCTTTCAACACTAGATATGATAATTACGAGTTCATGATGATGTCATTTGGGGTAACGAATACACCTACCGTCTTCGTGGATCTTATGCACAAGGTTTTTCAGCCATGTCTGGATAAGTTTGTAGTGGTGTTTATTGATGATATTCTGGTCTACTCCAAAACTCCCAAAGAGCATGTCGAGCATTTAAAGTTTAGTTATGGAGACATTGAGGGAGCACAAACTCTTTGCTAAGTTTAGTAAATGTGAGTTTTGGCTAGATTCAGTAGCATTTCTTGGACATGTGATATATAAAGATGGTATTAAGGTAGATCCAGCAAAAGTCAAAGCTGTCTCCAATTGAAAACAACCGGGGCGTGTAACTGAAGCTTGCAGTTTTCTTGGATTAGCTAGGTACTACCGTTGGTTTATCAAGAACTTTCTACCTTAGATACAATGATGACCCAATTACTAAGGAAGGATGAGCCATATGTCTAGAGTAATAAGCGTGAAAAGAGTTTCCAAAAGCTTATGGGGAGATTGATGTCTGCATCGGTATTGAGTCTATCTGAAGAAAGTAAACCTTACTCATTGTACACGAATGCCTCCAAGGAAGGATTAGGGGCAGTGTTGGTGCAAGATAGAAAGGTTATAGCTTATGCCTTGAGAAAACTGCAGCCGCATGAGGTTAACTACCCAACACTCAACTTAGAGTTGGTTGCGATAGTATTTGCCCTGAAGAAGTTGCGACACTACTTATATAGAGTGTAGTATAAAGTTTTCATAGATCATAAGAGCTTGATGTATATCTTCACATAGAAGGATTTAAATTTAAGGCAGTGTATGTGGATAGAGTTTTTGGAAGAGTACAAGTGTCCAATTCATTACAATCTGGAGAAAGCTAATATAGTAGCTGACGTATTGAGTCGAAAGGTGAGAATGGCTAGTATTAGGATATAGGAAGTTCATATAGTGCAGGAACTTTTGGAGTGAGAAACAGAAGTGAAAGAGGAGAAAATCAGCTGGTGTAACTTAAAGTTGGAACCTGAGCTGAGGTAAGAAATCAAGGAAGTGTAGAGGAACAATTCGAAATTTTAAACTTTTAAGGAAAAGGAAACCAAGAGAGGAAATGAGGAATTTCGAACCGATGAGGCGGATTGTTATATTTTTGGGAGCGGAAATATGTACCGGATGACCAGGTAATGAAGAAGAAGATAATGGATAGCGTTCACAAGAGTAAGTATGCTATTCATCCTGGAGAGGTAAAAATATACCAAGACTTGAAGAAGGCCTACTGGTGGCCGGGGATGAAGAGTGATGTAGCGAAATATGTCTTTACTTGCTTGACATGTCAAAAAGTGAAGGTGAAACACAAGAAGGTAGCGGAATTATTACAACCGTTGCCAATTGTATGGTTGTATGGTTGTCTGACTTATATTCAAGAAGTTGTTAGGTTGTATGGTGTACCATCGAGCATTGTGTTCGACAGGGATCCCAAATTTACTTCGAGATTTTGGACTAAGTTTTAAGAGTCAATGGAAATGACTCTGAAGCTCAGTACTTCTGCATATCTGCAAACTGATGGACAGTCGAAAGAGTTATTCAGATATTGGAGGATATGGTTAGAGCCTACCTATTAGACTTTGGAGACAAGTGGTTTGATTGTATACCGTATGCCAAGTTAGCATATAACAACAATCATCAAGTGTCGATTGAAATGGCACCCTATGAAGCATTGTACAGACGAAAATGTCAGGTGCCGTTGTACTGGGATTGGACCGAAGATGGTCAAATCAACAAGTCTGGCAAAGTAAATATTGAGGGAATGGCGGATAAAGTAACGATGATAAGAGAAAGACTGAAAGCAGTATAAAGTTAACAGAAAAGCTACACAGATAACAGAAAGAGAGAATTAGAGTTTCAAGTGGGAGATCAGACCTTTTTTAATATAATGCCTAGTAGAGGGTTTTTGAAGCACCCTAAAGGAGGAAAGTTGAGTCCTAGGTATTTAGGACCATTTCCGATGATTGAAAGGATTGGAAACGTAGCATACCGGTTGGACTTGCTAGAAGGGTTAGTAGGAACTCATGATGTTTTCCATGTGTCCTAGCTGAAGAAATACAACGTTGATCTAGATCATGTTTTGAATGAAGAGCCACTGATACTGCAATTTGATCTAAGCTACATCCAGAAACCAAGTAGGATTTTTGACTGGAGTGTCAAGATGTTGTGAAGTAATCAGATATCTATGGTGATGATTCTATGGGATCATCACGGTACTTAGGATGCGACATGGGAAACGGAAGATTGAGAGGAAATATCCAAATTTGACTCTAAAGATATAACGCCCTGAATTTCAGGACAAATTTCTTTTAAGAGGGAGAGGATGTGATACCCCGACTAAAAACACCCTTAATTCATGGAGAAAGTCATGCATGGAATAACATTTTATATATATTACATTTGATAATTTGAGCTATTTTGAAGAATATATGTGATCCATGGGTTCGATATCGCATGAATTTATTTATTTAGATATAGTTGTGTTGGTTGATATGGTAGAGCTTTTCTTTTATTGAGTAGAATTTATTAGAAGGAAAAACGAAATAAGTTGAGTGGGACTTATGGGAACTTGTTTGAGGAATATTTGCACAAGAGTTGTTGTGGTCTAGCGGTTAACACTTGGTGTTTATTTCTTGGTGACTTGAATTCAAATACCAAATCTTCTTTCTTTTCGTTGATTTAATTTCTTTTCCCTATTTTCTCTACTCTTGGCCGAAATCCCTAGGGTTGCCGCCATCTTGCAGTTCCAAATCCTAAACTATAAGAGTGTGATTTATCTTGGGTATTTGATAAAAAGAATTAAAAATAAATTTAATTTCTATTATCTCTTAGTTTAATATTTTATCTTAATCTTTTAGGGAATTTTAAATATTCCAAAATCTGAATTTTTAAAGCCATTATCTAAGTGATTTATTGAGAAAATATGAATATTTATCTTGAATGCTTTATGGTGGCGGCCACTTATTATTAGGAGAAAAGTCTCCATAATTTAATTTTCTTTAAAGAGTTTTAAATAAAATAAAAGGGGATAATGCTGATTTTTAATTGAGGCAATTATCTCTTAGATTTATGGGATTTTCGAAAATATGGTGAAGGATAAAAGAAATTATAGCTTCATCTTTTTTAAAAACCAGATTTTTATCTTTAAATATAATTATATTTTAATTGCTTAATTTTGTTTAAAGTAATTTAGGGTATCAAATAAATTATTTCTTGGTCAATTAACCTATTTTCTTTACTTGAATTTTCTGGAAAAAAAACAACCAGCTTGGCCACCACTTTGATAGCTAGTTTAGCTCAACTTAAACTCTTCAAGCTTGAGATAATTATATCCAAGGTAACCTACAACCAATCAAATTTTATTTAGCTAACTAACACCAGAATTTTTCCTCTTCTTTTCTCCACAATTTCACCCACAATAGACATGCACGAAAATTCCAAGCTCTAGATTCTCTCAAATTCTTCTCTTGTTTAGCCAAAAAACAACACACACAAGATCTCAGTTTTCTCCTCTCAATTTCAGCCAAGGCTAGAACCGAAAACCAGCTCCCTTTCTTCTCTCTTTTTCTCTTTTATTTTCGGCTAATACTAGAACCAAAATATAGCCACAATCTTTTTCTACTCATTACTCAATTTTGGCCAAAGTAAGAAGAAGCAAAGCTGCCATTTTCTTGTTATCATGTGCAAGAGTCCAAAACAAGGTGAACCTCTTCTAAATAACAAAACATCTAAACCTAGCTATTTCTCTCCATGAAATCTGTAACCCTCTATATCTTTATAACGTAGCGGGCTGTAACTTTATGGGATGTCACCCCATCCAATTTCCCAGATAAGAGGTCTTTAAAAATTTCATCGAATATGCAGTGGAAATTTTTTCCAAAATTACTTTTATTGAATATAGTAATCTAACTTCTGATACATATACTCGAGGTTATAATATATCTAAAATATAGAATAAGTCTCTAGGAGTTTACTATACTTTCGTTGCATTTCTGATCACTTAAATTTTTCAAAAGAAATAAAACACGTGAGAGCGTAAAGCTCAGTGAGTCCTACGTGTGCTAGTGTTTTCTACCCAAAAGATTTCTTTAAGAGTAATATCAATATAAGTAAGCTAGTTCAGAAATTCTCATGTGAAAACATTCTCAAAATAAGTATTCTAGGATTTCAAGTGAAAACATACTGATTCAAATATTTAGGTATTCTAGTATAATATATTCTGATTTAAGTAATTAAGTGTTTGAGTAATCAGGTATTCAGGTAAATTCAGTACTTATGCCAAGCATTCAAGTCAGTGCTTATGACAAGTATTCAAGTTAGTGCTTACGCCAAGTATTTAAGTTAGTACATACGTTAAGTATTCAAGTTAGTTTTTACGCCAAGTATTCAAGTCAGTGCATACTCTAAGTATTCAAATTAGTGCTTACGCCAAGTATTTAAGTCATTATATACGCCAAGTATTCAAGTTAGTGCTTATGCCAAGTATTCAAGTCATTTCATACGCTAAGTATTCAAGTTAATGCATACACCAAGTATTTAAGTTAGCCATGCATTGGATTCAAGGATTAAGAAGTTTAGAAAATCAAGAATTCAAGATTCATATTGTTGGTCATGTTTCCAAATTCATATAGAAAACTCGCACTTGAGCACATCAGGAAACCATTTTTCATATCAGGAAAACACTTTACCAAAACTGAGATTTGGAAATTGAAAGGATCACATGATATATTTCATATTCAAGATATTCAAGAAATCGAGTGCTTGATAATGATTTCAAACTTAAGTGTAACATTCATCTCAAAATATATGAAGAAAGCATTAACTATATCAGGAAAGCACATGATCGTTTTAGGAAAACATTTAGCTGAAACAGGATTTAAAAAGGCAATGGGACTTACCTTGTGTTCTACGTTATATTGTATTCGTAGTCTTTAAACCTTTGCGAGACCTTTAAGGTAGAACCCTACATTGGTCATCGTTTCACACTTCCTTTAGTATTCTAGAGTTCACAACCAACACATATCACCAATTACATGTTGTTACTAATGTTACCAAATTTCCTAATTCTTCGTTTCTTGCTCATCATGATATAAAGACTTGAGTTGATCAAAGGTTCACTTATCCGTTTCCTATCTCTTTGTTCAAAAAGTATCCAGGGTTTCCAAATACTCTTGAAATCCCTCTTTCATCCATTAAAACTAATACAATACTTGGGTTTAGTTCTTGCCAAATAAAATTGTGCATTTCTTCCTCCCTGTTACACCTTCTTTGATTCATCATAACTTTAAATTTACAAGTCCAATTGATGTCACATTTGTTCAAAAATGTCCTGAAGACATGTATTTAAGATTTCCAATTCATGAAGCACTAATTTCCCTTCTCATTTCATTCAATTTTGCTTATAACATCTCAGTTTCTCAATCCCGTCACAATTTTGGCAACTTGTAGCTAAATGTCTTAGGATTATTTTGGGACCAATTTTACATACTTTGGAGCTGTGAATACAATTTTTATGATGAAAATGTCTAAGGATTATTTTGGGACCAATTTTACATGCTTTGGAGCTGTGAATACAATTGTTATGATGAAAATACTACAAGCTACCAAAACTGTGACGGGATTGAGAAGCTGAGATGTTGTAGGCAAAACTAAATGAAATGAGAAGGGAAATCAGTGGTTTATGAATTGGAAATCATAAATAAATGTCTTGAGGACATTTTGGAATGAATTTGACATCAATTGGACTTGTAAATTTAAAGTTGTAACGAATCAAAGAAGGTGTGACAGGGAGGAATAAATGCAAAATTTTATTTGGCAAGAGCTAAACCTAAGTATTATTCTATTGGTATTAATGCAAAAAAGAGAGATTTCAAGATGTATGGAAATCTTGGATACTTGTCTGAATAAAGAGATGGGAAATAGATAAGTGAACATTTGATCATCTCAAGTCTTTATATCATGATGAGCAAGAGATGAAGAACTAGGAAATTTGGTAACACCCTTAACATGTGTCTTTATGTGTTGGTTGTGAACTCTAGATTACTAGAGGAAGTGTGAAATGATGACAGATGTAACACACCATATTTCCATGACGTAGTGGGTTATAACTTTGTGGGATGTCGCCCCATCTGATTGTTCAGTCAAGGGGTCTTTATAGCAAACTTTACCCAAAAGGGCAACGGAAAATTTTTCCAACGTACAAAAAGTACAAGAATTTGGCTTCTGATACATACACTCACGAGTATAACAAGTTCAAGATGTAGTATGAACCCCTGGGAGTCCATTGCACTTCCACTGCGTCTCTAATCTAGAATTTTTCAAGGAAAATAACACGCGTGTGAGTGAAAATCACTCAGTGAGTCCCGTGTGTGCTAGTGCTTTAGTAAGAAGACAAAATACATAAAACCCTTGTGGGGAAAACATTTCGTTTGTTCACTTGAAACAATTCCAAAACTCTAAAAAAAAAAAGAGTTTATTTAGAACTTAATTATTTTTGGAAAACTGTGATTCAATTCCAATTCATTGCCCAAATTTCCACATCACATGCATTCCTTCAACTGAAGGTCGCCCTGTATGCAAAGCTCTCAAGGCTTTGCCTTCGGTGCCACGTATTATTGTACTTAGACCGCAGCCTATAGCACTCAACCTTGCGTTGCCAAATAAGTAAGTACACTGCAGTGTTCTACCGAGAATCAAGTTAGTACTTACGCTAAGTATTCAAGTTAGCGCATAGGCTAGGTATTCAAATTAGTGCATACGCTAGGTAATCAAGTTAGTGCTTACATCAGGAATTCAAGTTAGTGCTTATGCTAGGTATTCGAATTAGTGCATACGCCAGGAATTCAAGTTAGTGCATATGCTAGGTATTGAAGTTAGTACATACGCCAGGAATTCAAGTTAGTGCTTATGTCAAGTATTTAAGTTAGTATATACGCTAGGAATTCAAGTTAGTTCATATGCCAGGTATTCAAGTTGGTGCATACGCCAGGTATTCCATTTAGTGCATACGTTAGGAATTCAAGTCAGTGCATACGCCAAGTATTCAAGAAAAAGGCTAGTACTTGAGTATTTCAGGAAACCATTTTTAGGGCAAAATATAATTTTTCAAAATTTGATCCCACTGACTCGTAAGTCAGATCATCATTTTCATGGGCTCCGCAGAGCCAATAATTCACCCCATGGCACATCAAGCCAATAAAACAATTGCAGGGATCAAAAGGTCGTTTTTCAAAAGTCAATCTCATCACGAGAGATCATTTTCTAAAATCCTGTTAAAGCAGGATAAAGAGTTCTGTTCACACATTAAAACATGTTTCCAAGAGTATTCGAGTTATTTTCCCCACACTCGATCATAAAAATCATTTCCAAAGGTTTTTAGGTCATTTTACCCCAATTCGATTCCAAAAGACTTTCCGAGGGTATTCGGGTCAATTTACCTTTACCCGATTTGAAAAGTACTCACAAAAGTTTCAATAAGGGTATTTCAATCATTTATCGTATACTCAATTCCAAAAGTTTTCATAAACATTCTAATGAGGACATTTGGATCATTTTCCAAATGCTCGATTCTAAAAGTCAATTTATGGATACCCGATTCCAAAATTTACCATTTTTTGAAAATCCCAAATATTTAATCCAAAAGGACTAATTTCACAAAATTCATGCTTTAACCATCTAG
This sequence comes from Voacanga thouarsii, assembly GCA_026120185.1. Lineage (NCBI taxonomy): Eukaryota > Viridiplantae > Streptophyta > Magnoliopsida > Gentianales > Apocynaceae > Voacanga > Voacanga thouarsii. The sequence goes on along the minus strand of JANUWF010001905.1, from coordinate 1,379,900 downwards.
TAAGGTTTCCAAGCCAATTATGATGTTCAATTAAGCCCAAAATAGCATAAAATAATTCTTGTTCAGATAAACCTTAAACATGTTTGGGGATTTCCAAAATGGTACAAAACATAGCATTTCATATAAAAGTCAAGCACACTAGCTTTTAAACGGTTTTAGAAATTAAAGGGACTCTCATTGTGTCCTGACTAAACTTTTCTATTCACGGCAGTTCGACCATCGTTTCTACCATTTTCAATGAACCATTGGTTGTTCACTGATAAACCTACATCATATATCATTTTTGGGTCAATTCGTATTTGGCCAAAAAATACTGACGGTTAGCCGACGTCCAACCGACGTTTAGCTGACGATTAGCCATCGGAGCCGACGGGAAGCCGATAGTTAAAGAAAACGTTTAACCTTTGTTCACATCGTTTTTTTGTCGTTTATTCATTTATTTCATCTTCCTTTTTCCACATCCTTTCTCCCTTCATATACAAGGGATTCACTTCATGTTTCCCCTTAATTTCATCCAAAATCACATAATTAATCTTCCTTAAATTCATTCACTTTCGGACTACTTTTCTGGAATTTCACTAGTTTGACACATCATTTTGTTTTGCACATAACTTTCAATCCACAACTCCGATTTGGATCTATAATGTACCAAATTGACCGTAAGACTCTTAAATTTAATTCTAATTTGGCTCTTTCCAGAGTTCTATCTCCCATGATATGATACTGGGCAAAAATAACCCCAGTAGTTTTGCCTCAAACCACTATTAATGCTTTCATTTGTTTTCCTTTAGCCTTTAACACCTTGGAACCAATAATTCACTCAATTTTCCTTCAAATCATCTTTAATTCTGTGATTTCCAGATTCTAATAGCTCACAAGAGTCACACTTATTCAACACAAATTCATCTCTTCTAATCAAAAGCTATTTTGATCCATTTTTCCAACCAATTAATTTCTATTTTTACCCTACTTTGGTCATCATATCATAAACCAAAATCAATCCTTCAAACTACCATAAATATTCAGTTCTTCCTTACACAAAACAATATCCATAAGGCTTCTAGAAAGCCAACATACATAGAACACATAGGAATATACAAGGTTCACACACAAAGTTTACAAACCCTAGCTTTAATCCAAAATCAAGATATAAAAATCATGTTTTCATGTTAAAATTGATACCATAATGATCACCATAATGAAATCTACAACTTTAATTCTTGAAGCATAGGATTTTACCTTGTGTTTGAGGCAATTTGGAGTGATTTTGTTCTAAGAACACCAAGAACACACACACTTCTTTCTTTCTCTCTCCTTTTTCTTTTTCTCCCTATTTTTCTCTAGCTTTTCTTTCCTTGTTTTCTCTTGTTTTTTCCTTCTTCAAGGCTGGCTGAAATTCTGGCTGTTATAACAGCCTTCCCACCACCATTCTCAGCAGAAATTTGGCCAAGAAAATTTTAAATCAATTAATTGTATGGTGGCTAATGTATAGGTGTGTTCCAATGAAAAATTTACACACCAACCACTTTTATTTCCTCCACACAAATTCCCTTATTTCTTCTTGCATGGTTGCTGAAATTCTTGGCCAATCTCCAGCCATTCATTCATCTTCTCTTGGTCCAAATATTAGCCAATTATATTGCTCAGGACCTTAATCAAATAGGTCCACGAGTGATGTGTTCTAATCACAAAATTACACATCATTCTTCATTTATTTTGTAATCCTTTAATTCCATGTGTCTTGCATGAACTCTTCATGCAACCTCTCTTAAATTGACACATGTCCATGGGCTACCACTCACAAAATGCCACACGCAATATTTTTAACCACGATTTCCAATTTCTTCAAAAATGACCAAAATCGGGTCCGAAACGGAAAAATATTTTATTTAACCATTCAACTCCAAAAATTCTACTGAATCCATTAGCAGTTATTAAAATTTTCAATTCCTTCTCTATTTGGTCAAATTTGCGGTCAAAGTTGCGGGCACGGTCAAAATGACTAAAATGCCCCCAATGACCCGAATAGCATTATTCATAACAAAACGTGCGTTTTATCACTCTGATCAATTTCTCTTCTCACCATACCCTCAAATTCTAATTTTATTAATAATAATAGCCTTCCAAAGATTTAGGGTACGGGTAGAACAAATCCAATAATTACATCCAGGTCCTGACCAAATATTATCATACCAAAATATTCGTCTCATTACACCGATCAACTTTTGTTCTGGCCATTGATATAAATTCTCATCCTATTACAAGTAGTAGCTAATCAAAGGTAAAATGCGGGGTATTACAACATATGTAGGGTGCTACCTTAAAGGTTTTACAAAGCTTTAAAGACTACGAATATAGTATAACGGAGAACACGAGATGAGTCCCACTACCTTTTTAAATCCTGTTTTAGCTAAATATTTTTTCTGAAATGATCATATGCTTTCCTGATATATTATGAGATGAATGTTACACTTGAGTTTGAAAGCATTATCAAGCACTTGATTTCTTGAATATCTTGAATATAAAATATCTCGTGTGATCCTTTCAATTTTCAAGTCCCGATTTTGGTAAAGTATTTTCCTAATATGGAAATGATTTCCTGATGTGCTCAAGTGCGAGCTTTCTATATGGATTTGGAAACATGACGAACATGAATATTGAATTCTTGATTTCCTGAACTTGCTAATCCTTGAATCCAGTGCATGATTAACTTGAATACTTGGTGGATGCACTAACTTCAATACTTGGCGTATGCACTGACTTGAATACTTGGTGTAAGCACTAGCTTGAATACTTGGAGCATGCACTGACTTGAATACTTGGAGCATGCATTGACTTGAATACTTGGTGTAAGCACTAACTTGAATACTTGGAGTATGCACTAACTTGAATACTTAGCGTATGCACTTGAATGCTTGGCATAAAGCACTAACTTGAATACTTGACGTATGTACTAACTTGACTACTTGGCATAAGCACTGAATTTACCTGAATACTCAAATACTTGAATACTTAAATCAGAATACCTAATACTAGAATTCTTGAATACTTTAATCAACATGTTTTCACTTGAAATCCTGGAATACTTGTTTTGAGAATGTTTTCACATGAGAATTTTCTGAACTAGCTTGCTTATGTTGATATTACTCTTCATGAGATCTTTTCAGTGGAAAACACTAGCACACGTAGGACTCACTGAGTGCTACGCTCACATGCATTTTATTTCTTTTGAAAAATTTTAGGGATTAGAAATGCAATGGAAGTACAGTGGACTTCAAGAGACTCATGGTATATTTTGGAAATGTTAAACCTCAAGTATATGTATCAGAACTTAGATTCTATATACTTTACTATATTCAATAAAAGTAATTTTGGAAAAATTTCCACCACATATTGGATGAAGTTGTTATAAAAACCTCTTGTCTCGGCAACTGGACGAGGTGACATCCCATAAAGTTACAGCTCGCTATATTATGGAGATATAGGGTGTTACAAAATTAGCAAAACCCTAAACCTCTCCAATACACAAAATAGGCAGCCTCCCATCCTCTCCAAGATTTCGGCAACCATACCCACAAACTCCACCAAAATTGAAATCCTCTCTGAAGGTAAATGATAGGGGTTTAAAACACCATTCATTTTCTAGCTATTTGAGATTTTTTTAAGATATATTTGTTGTAATAACTAGGCATATTATTTCATATTAGACATTTTGCTTGTAAAAGGTATTTTTGGAAAATATATGTAGATTTAAGTTAAAATTGAACAGAAAGTGCAAAAAATCAGAATGTACCTTGCGCTGGGCCCAGCCGGTGGACCAAGCACCAGGTCCATTCTACTTCAGTAGCAGAAATTAAGGAAGCATTAGGAGATTTCCAGAACAAACCTAGCACCAAGTCTGGTAATTGCACCTGGTGTCGGGTCCATTTTGTCTACCAAGGAGAGATGGCCAAAGATAGAGCAAAAACAAATGAAGAATGGAGTTCACCTGGCGCCAGGTTCGTCGAAGGTACCGGGCACCAGGTATGCACTGGAGGCGGAAATTCTGTACGTGGAATTAGGGTTATCCAATAATTTTGGTATTTTCCTACTCCTACTCGGCCAAGACTTCCTCAGCCACAAAATTGGCATCCAAGAGGCCTATAAAAGAACAAGAGAACACAAGAGTTTGAGAAATACAACATAAGGAGGTGAATTAAAGGGCAAAAATTCTAAATCTCTTATTGAAGGAGCTGTTCACCCAAATCAACGAAGATTGTTCGAGAGAGTCTTCAAGGAAGAAGAAAGAGGCTTGTCTATGAGTGCTTTTTGTTTTCTTTATCTTCTTTTCCTTTAACAATGATGTATTCAATGTTTTCATTTTAATTTAACAATATTTTGGGATTCATAATTTATGCATCAATTTAACTACTTGATCAATTTTCTATCATTCTTGGTGTTTTGTTACTTGAATTTATTTAAGTTGATGGAATTAAATTTATGTCTAATGGACTTCGGAAACGAACCTAGATTGAGTTTAATTTAATCAATTCTAAATATTTGTTAAATCTTAATGGACTTGAAAAATAAAGTTAAGATCACAGAACTTAGATAATCAAAGGTTAGTTACTTTTGCCTAAAGTATAGGGTAGTTTGCTGATTTCATGTCTATAAGGAATTATGTTTAATGAATATTTTAGTTATGTTAGTTTGGTGGGGAAATCTACTAATTTAATCAAATGATAATGATTCTATAGATTGGAAAAGAAGTGGATTCTATATAAGTGAATTCATTACTTGGGAAACGACTGAACTTTACTTTATATTCCTTCATGATTGCAAGATGATGATGAATTGAGATAGTTGTTAAGTAGGTTATTGTTATGTTTTCTAGGATAGGTGTCTAGGTTGCATATTATTATATCCTTGAATTGTATATATTACTTTATTTTTTTTATTCTTTTCTCACTTTATTTGGGTCCGTTAAACAATGAATAAAAAGTGATTAGTTTGTACTTGTTCTTCTGAGGATCGATACTCGTTAATTCCCTATACTATGCTTGTGATGAGTATACTTGCTCACATATGTATTTTGGGATTAATGTTTTAATTAAAACTTGATTAGAGATATATTTAACATTGATGATTATAAATACCCACATTTATGCATTAAGTTTTTGGCACCGTTGCCGGGGAGCAATACAAAGAAAGCTTAGATTTTGTTGATCTAACCATGTTAATATGTAAATATGTTTATACGTGAATATGTATATATGTTCCTTGTATGACTAGGTGTTGTATTTTGTTTTCTTGTATACTTGTACTTTAATGTCTCTGTATGTTATAATTCCTTGTAACTTAATTTGTAAATGTACCCTAACTATTTAACTTGTAAATTCTATAATCTCAAAATTTTTCTGTCTTATATAGACCTTGCTCTTTGTTTATGACTTGACAATCCAAAGTTGAGATAGTTGACCTTGATCCAAAAATAGAGAGAACTCTCACTAAGGTCTAGAAGGTTATAAGCGAAAAGGTACGGAAGGCAATGGAGTTAAATCAGCCGAACGATAGTGGTAACAGTGGAGCTAACATGTAGGTTATGAATGACTTTGTAAAACTAGCAATCTTACGTACAGGCTCTAGTATTGCACGGCCTAGGATAGAGGCCAATAATTTTGAGTTAAAACCCAATGTGATCCAAATGATCCAGAATATAGTCCAATTTGATGGGTTAGTCGAGGAAGATCCTAATGCCCGCCTTACGAGCTTTCTACAAACATATGACATATGTAAGATGAATGGTGTTTCTAAGGATGCCATCAAGCCAAGACTCCTCCTCTTTTCCTTGAGAGATCGAGCAAAATCATAGTTAAAATCTTTGCCCACTGAATCCATTACTACTTGGAACGTGTTAGCTGAAAAATTCTTGGCCAAATATTTCCCAACAGCTAGAACTTCCAAACTTAGGACTGACATTTTTGCTTTCCAACAATTAGAGGTTGAAAACCTGTATGAGTGTTGCGAGTGGTTTAAGGAGATGCTGAGAAAATATCCTCACCATGGATTCGAGTTGGGGATGCAAAAGCTGATCTTTCATAGTGGGTTGAGTTTTGCTACAAGGCAATTAATGGATGCATCTGTAGGAGGGTCCATCAATTCCAAAACCCTGGAAGAGTTATTCGATTTAATTGAAAATCTAGTTACAAATAACTATACCTAGGGGAGTTCACAGTCTAGAACTCATGTACACGGAGTGCATAAGGTGGATTTAATGACGGCATTAGGTGTGAAGGTGGAAGCACTCACCCAGAAAATGGATCAATTGGTAATGTGTCCTTCCCAAGGGCACGTAATAAGTTTGACTTGTGATTTTTGCGAGGAAGGGCATCCAAACCATAAGTGCCAAAATATGGGGTCTTCGCAAGAAGCATTGGAACAAGCGGCATTTGTAGGTAATGGTCGGCAAGGTAATAATCCCTACAACAATACTTACAACCTAGGTTAAAGGAATCACCTTAACTTTTCTTGGAATAATCAAAAACCAACCTTGACAAGCTTCTACAAATTTCGAGATTCAAAGGACTCAACCACCTCTGCCATACAACGCCCCCCAACTAAACCATCCTTAGAAGAATTGGTCACCAAACTGGTAAGTGGGACGGAAACACGGTTCAAGGAATTGATGTGACAATGAGAAACTTGGAGGCGTCCATGCGCAAACTTGAGGGTCTAATTGGATAGTTTGCTAAACTCCTTGGTGATTGTCGATCGGGGTCACTGCTAGGCAACACGGAGACTAATCCACAGGACCAAGACCATGGGAAACACTGATTTTAAACTACTTTAATTTTTGCTAAACAATTATTTTAATTCTTGCCTATTTTCATTTATTTACTTGTGAAATTTAATGCTTTGTTTGATTTTGTGTTCCTTTGTCTTTATTTTCATTAAAATACATCTTTAAAAAAATGTTATTTTCCCGCCAAAGCTGACCTGGCGCTAGAAGCAACCTGTGGCCTAGGCACCGGGTCAACACGGCCCAATAGTGAAGCGCGGGCAAAACAGGTTCAGCGCCAGGCCCCATGTTGCCGCCACACTAAAAATGGCCTCCTTGGCCATTTTTGTTCAAAAAACTTTCATTCCTCTCCACTTTTCTCTCAACCTATTGCCAGGTCCATCTGTAAAACACCGTCGGATCACTTTCTATACCTCCAAAACACTTCCAAAACACAAAATCTTTACTTTGTTCTTGAAAGTTTTGATCAAAATAAGGAAAAATCCAACCTTTTCACCCAAAACCCATTTTTTTTTTTATCTTTTCATTAGGAGCACGATTTCTTCATACTTCTTGCATAGAATTATTGCCCATGCATTTGAGATCATTATGGTATGAATTTTTTACACTTTCTATGGTTAAATTTTTTCTTATGAATCTTGGGTAATTTTCTATGCATTTTTTGGGCAAAAATTCTTAAATATTTTCTAGTGAAGAATTTGATTATTAAGGTTGCTTTCTTTGAGCTTGCATTGGTATGAGAATTTTGTGGATACTACTTTATGATTAATGCCACTAACTCTACACTTTTTTTTTAGAAGTGATTGAGCATGCATGCTTTGTGATTAACTTTTGGGATAAAGGATACTTGTTCAATGTTTAACTTAGCCTTATGTTGACAAGCTTTGCATTATGATATAAATGGTATGGTTGATTGAGCATTGTGATTCTCAGCTGAATATGGTTTCCTTGACAAATATTAAACATTGTGGATTTGATCAAATTGGTTAATAAAGTGTTTGGATTGGCATATGTCTTATTTTCTTACAGGTTTGTTGGAGGAAGTTGAGTGGTGTTTATTAATTATCTTTTGGTGTTTTGTGTAAGTTGGTGGTGGTGCTGAAGGGTGTTATGATTGTGAGATGGTTGAGAGTTGAGCATTTGTTGTAAAAAGTGAGTTAAGAGCATCATATTTTTCTGTTGTACCAACTTTCTTCATCCTTCCATCATGTCTAGACGGCTCAGAGGGTTAGCACCGAGGGCTAAGAGAGCTTGAGAGGCATCTTTATCCACACCTTCCTTCGAGCCTCTACCTACCCAACCTACCCTATTTTCTAATCCTATATGCCAAATCTGGTATGACAAGCACCAACACAATAAGATTATAGTAGAAAAGTGTTACAAGCCATCTTTAGACAATTCCCTACAACTTTTTACTATGTTTAGGCATCTGGGGTAGGAGCCCATCATTAGAATAGAAGGTCCTTATTGTCTTGTGCGTGTGAGAGAGTTTTTATGCCAACATGCTGGACAAAAAGAAAAATACTCTCCAAGTCATCTCTACCATGGTCAAAGGGATTCCCATCAAGTTTGACAACGCTAGACTAGCTAGAATTTTGGGAATCTTGGATAAGGGACCGTGGATAGCTATGGACCATAATAACCAAAAGATCATCTCTGAGCTTACCTAGGATGTGGGGGCTGTAAGGGCTAGTTTTCATATGCGGAGAAATGGGGAAATAGGTTAATAGCAGTATTACTCCAATAATAACCTTGAGGCTCAATAGCATGCCCTAGTCTATATCTTTACATTCAATGTCTATCCCAAGGCTACTGGCTTCAATGAGTCTAGGATCTATGAACTTTATATTCTGGATAAGATGAGAAACCGTGAGCTTATTCTCCTTGCCCTACATATTATTAACTTTATGAGAGAGGTTGTGGCCTCTAACATTGCAGCCAAAGCCCTCAAATTCCCTTTGGTTATTATGCGTATTTTGAGAGGCTTTGGAGTATGACTGGATGGAGAGTTGAGAGAGCCCACTACTTACCGCAACCTCGTGACGGAGCATACTTTGGTTCAATATGCGTATCGCTATGATGGGAGGGCCGAGTGGTGGAAGAGGCCATATGAGGTGCAGTATCCCCATAAGGAAGGAGCTTCCCCCTAATTAGGAGAAGGAAGAGGCACCACTTGCTAAACTAGCCTCTCATGGCACTAGTTCCCATTCATACAATGATTTTGAAGCACAAATGGAAGCATAGATGGAGAGCCAAATAATTATCCTCCACCAACTCTGCGATTCGATTGCCGACATTCGTCACCGCCAGGATGTTTAAGATCAGAAGCTGGCCACTTTGATCCAACACGTTACTGGTGCATCTTCTAGCTGCGGAGCTGACAAAGATGACAATGATGAAAATGATGATAATGAGGATAATTCTTGACTCACTCTTTTGTATTTTATTTTATTTTATTTTCTGTTATTCTTTTTTTAAAAATTTTAATGACCTTTTACTAGCTTGTAGGTGTCTTTTCTTTTCTTTTCTTTTTCATTTATTTTATTTTATTTTTTACTTTATTTTTCTAGATTTATGTTTTTCTTTATTTTGTTTCTTTTCTTTTAGTAGGCACTCTTGTGCTAACCCTTTCTTGAGGTGTATTAGAACCTGGTGGTATGACAATGTAATGGAAGTATCTTCTTTACTATATTCTTCTTCTTTATTTGTCTTAGTCTTCTTGGTTGTACTTTTATTATTCTATCATTGGCCATTAAGGACAATGTCCAGTTAGTGTGGGGGGGGGTAGAATAAGGTTAAAGAAGTGTTTTTCCATATTATTTTGTGAATATATTTCGTGTTTTTTTCCATATTTTTGAAAATTTCAGTGATTTCATTGTTAAGCAAGGTTGTAATTCTTTTTCTTACTTGGATATGAGTTTTGTCATTCATTAGGTGGAGTTTAATGAAATTGGTTTTATTGGATCATATATTTGTCAAGACTTGAGATTTTTTATTAATCTTGTTTATGCATTTGCGTTTGAATGTTATTTGACTTATCTAGTTAAAATATAGAAGATATGATGAATATGGGAATATTTGATTGGCTAACTCTTGTATTATGAGTTTAAATTTTGCTAGCTTTGAGTTATGATGAAAAAAAAAAATGAGTTGAAAAAAAGATCTTTGAGAGGAAAATTGAGGAATATTATGAAAAAATTTGATTTGAGTTAGAAAAAAAAAACAATGAGTAGAACCAACATTATTGTTGGTGTGAAATGAGAAAAAATGCTCTTAATGATTATTATTGAAGACCTTTAGCTGAAAAAGGGGTCAATATAGGGAGAAGTAGCAAGTGAATTCAGTGCACTCTCTTAAGGCAATCCCGAAGGCAAAAAAGAAAGAAAGAATTGGTGAGAAAAAAAAAATGATTAGTGATGACTGTAAATGGGGCTAATACGGTGTGTGAAGAGAAATCCATGCACTTGAGGCTATCAATTCCCTAAGTCATTGAAAAATTTTGAGAGAAAAATATTGGAGTGCTTTTCTTGCATCATAACTTGAGCGTGCAATTATTAGATTTATAATGTTTGTGTTGGTAGATGGCTTGACTTATATGATTCATATTGTCTATATTTTTACTTGAAGAGTAAAATAATTTTCTTAGACTAAGGTATGCACTTAATTAATTTAACTTCAAGAGTTTTCTGATGTTTTGTCCAATGCTTCAAAGTTTGAAATTATTTTCAAAGGGAATGAATAACAAGAGTTGTATCTAAAGATTGAAAGGAAGACATGATCTTTCCTATGATGAAGAAATTTTTGGAATGAAAAAAAAAACCTTGTGTTTTCGTGATAATTTTTCTTAGACTAAAGTGTTTTGCTTGAGGACAAGCAAATGTTTAAGTGTGGGGGTATGTGATAGGGGTTAAAATCACCATTCTTTTCCTAGTTATTTGAGGTTGTTTTAAGATACATTTGTTGTAATAACTAGGCATTTTACTTTCTATTTGACATTTTACTTGTAAATGGTCTTTTTGGCAAATATGTGCAGATTGAAGTTAAAATCGAGCAGAAAGTGCATAGAACCAGATTGTACCTAGCGCCAGGCCCAGCCAGTGGACCTAGTGCTGGGTCCATTCTGCTGCAGCAGTAGAAATTGAGCAAGCTTCAGGGGATTTCCAGAACAGACCTGGCGCTAGGTTTGCCAACTTGCACTTGGTGCCGGGTCCATTTTGTCTGCCAAGGAGAGATGGCCAAAAACAAAGCAAAAATAGAGAAAGAACAGAGTTCACCTAGTGCTAGGTTGGTCAACAGTACCTGGCACCAGGTACGCTTTGGAGGCAGAAATTCTGTATGTGGAATTAGGGTTATCCAATAATTTTGGTATTTTCCTACTCCTACTTAGCTAAGACTTCCTCAGTGATGAAATTGGCATCCAAGAGGCCTATAAAAGCAAAAGAGAACACAAGTGTTAGAGATATACAGCATAGACAGGTGAATTAAAGGGCAGAAATTTTGAATCCCTCATTGAATGAGGTGTACACCTAAATCAAGGAGAATTGTTCAAGGGAGTCTTCAAGGAAGAAAAAAGAGGCTTGTCTATAAGTGCTTTCTTTTCTCTTTGTCGTCGTTTCCTTTAACAATGATGTATTCAATGTTTTCACTGTAATTTAACAATATTTTGGGATTCATGATTTATGCATCAATTTAGCTACTTGATCAATTTTCTATCATTTTTGCTATTTAATTACTTAATTTTATTTAGGTTGATGGAAAATAATGTATATCTAATGGACTTGGGAAACGAATTTAGATTGAGTTTAATTTAATCAATTCTACATATTTGTTAAGTCTTAATGGACTTGGAAAATGAAGTTAAGATCAAATAACTTAGGTAATTAAAGGTTAGTTAATTTCGCCTAGAGTATGGGGTTGTTGGATAATTTCATGTCTATAAGGAATTATGTTTAATGAATCTTTTGGTTATGTTGATTTGATTGAAAAATCAGCTAATTTAATCAAATAGTAGTGATTCCATAGAATGGGAAAGAAGTGGATTCTATATAAGTGAATTCATTATTTGGGAAATGATTGAATTTTACTTTATATTCCTTCATGAATGCAAGATGATGATGAATTGAGATAGTTGTTAAGTAGGTCATAGTTCTGTTTTCTAGGTTACATATTATTACATCCTTAAGTTGTATACATTATTTTTTTTAATTCTTTTCTCACTTTATTTGGGTCGATTAAACAATGAATGAAGAGTGATTAGTCTATATTTGTTCCTTTGAGGATATATACTCGTTAATTCTCTATACTATGCTTGCGATGAATATACTTACTTACATGTGTAATTTAGGATTAATATTTTAATTAAAACTTGATTAAGGGATATATTTAAAATTGATTGATAGGGGTTGAAATCACTATTCTTTTCTTAGTTATTTGAGGATGTTTTAAGATACATTTATTACAACAACTAGGTATATTCATTCCTATTTCACATTTTCCTTGTTTGAGGTATTTTTGTCAAATATGTGTAGATTTATGTTAAAATCGAGTAGAAAGTGTACAAAACCAAAATGTACCTGGCGCCAGGCCTAGCCAGTGGACCTGGCACCGGGTCCATTCTACTCCAACAGCAGAAATTGAACAAGCTTCAGGGGATTTCCAGAATAGACTAGGCGCCAGGTCTGGAAAGTGTATCCGGTGCCGGGTTCATTCTGTCTGCAGGCTAAAAATAGAGGAAGAACAGAGTGCACCTGGCTACAGGTAGGTCAAAGGTACCCGGTGCCAGGTATGCTCTGGAGGTAGAAATTCTGTACGCAAAATTTGGGCTTATCCAATGATTTTGGTATTTTCCTATTCCTACTTGGCCAAGACCTCTCCAGCCATGAAATTGGCATCCAAAAGGCTTATAAAAGCACAAGAGAATACAAGGGTTTGAGATATACAATTTAGGTGAATTAAATGGTAGAAATTCTAAATCTCTCATTGAATAAGGTGTTCACCAAAGTCAAGGAGGATTGTCATAGGGAGTCTTCAAGGAAGAAGAAAGAGGTTTGTCTATAAGTGCTTTCTTTTCTCTTTGTCTTTTTTTCCTTTAGCAGTGATGTATTCAATGTTTTTATTGTAATTTAACAATATTTTGGGATTCATGATTTTGTGTTAATTTAGTTATTTAATCAATTTTTTGTAATCTTTGGTGTTTGATTACTTGATTTCATTGGTTATTGATATGAGTTCTTCTAATTGACTTTGACACAACGATGTTAGGAGTTTCGTTGCATTAATTTCGTATCTTTTAAATCTTGATGGATTTGAATGATGAAGTTAGGATTTTAGAACTAAGTGATCAAAGGTTAAGTTAATTTCGTCTTGATATAGGGTTATTAGCTAATTTCATATTTTTAAGGAATTGAGATTCGTGCATGTTTTGGTTAGGATGGCTTGATTGACAAATCTGCTAATTGAATCAAGATATGAATGATGAGCTTAATGCATGTTTTGGATAGGTGATAAATCTATTAATATGAATAAAAATATAGGATTCCTTGGATTGACAAATGATGTGGAATTTTCCTAAGTGAATTCATGACTTGACAAACGATTAAATTTTATTGTGCAATCCTTCATGATACCAAGATGATAATTAATTTAGAGGAATGCTAATTGGTTCACTGTCATGTTTTCTAGGATACTTGTCTAAATTGAATAAACTTATATCGTTGAGTTGTATATATTTCTTTTGTTTTTCTTTTTATTATTTTCCTACTTTATTTGGGTCGGTTAAACAATGAAAGAAAAGTGATTAGTGTGTACTTGTTCTTTTGAGAATCGATACTCATTAATTCCCTATACTATGCTTGCGATGAGTATACTTGGTCACATGTGTATTTTGGGATTAATCTTTTAATTAAAACTTGATTTAGGGATGGATTTAAAATTGTTGATTTTATATATCCAAATTTTATGCATTAAGTTTTTGGCGCCGGTGCCAGGGTTTAGGATATTTTTCTGTTTCATTGTGGTGGTGTTTTTAAAAAACTTGATTTTGCATCATGTTTTGGTGCCGTTGCCGGGGAATAATATCATGAAAGCGTGGATTTTGTTTATTTAACCATGTCAATATATTTTTATGTAAATATTTGAATATGTATATATCTTCCTTCTATGACTAGGTGCTGTATTTTATTTTTTTGTATACATGTACTTTAATGTCTCTGTATGGTGCAATTCTTTGTAACTTAATTAGTAAACGTACCCTAATTGTTTAACATAAATTCTATAATCACGAAATTTTTTTTGTCTTATATAGACCTTGCTCTTAGTTTATGGCTAGACAATCCAAAGCTGAGATAGTTGACCTTGATTTGGAAATTAAGAGAACTGTTACTAAAGTCCAGAAGGTTATAAGAGAAAGGGTAAGAAATGCAATAGAGGTAAATTAGCTAAACGATGGTGGTAATGGTGGAGCTAACAGACAGGTTATGAATGACTTTGTAAAATCAGCAATCTCATGTACAGGCTCTAGTATCGCATGACCTAGGATAGAGGCCAACAATTTTGAGATAAAACCCAAAGTGATTCAAATGATTCAAAATATGGTCCAATTTCATGGGTTACTTGAGGAAGATCCCAATGCCCACCTTGCAAGCTTTCTAGAGATATGTGACACATTTAAGATGAATGGTGTTTCTGAGGATTCCATCAAGTCTTCCCTTTTTCCTTGAGAGATCGAGCAAAATCATGGCTAAAATCTTTTCCCACCGGATCCTTTACTACTTGGAATATGTTAGCTAAAAAATTCTTAGATAAATATTTCCTGCCAGCTAGAACTTCTAAACTTAGGACTGGTATTTTTACTTCCCAATAATTAAAGGCCAAAAACGTTTATGAGTTGGGAGAGGTTCAAAGACATGTTGAGAAAATGTCCTCACCATGGATTTGAGTTGGGGATGTTAATGAAGATCTTTCACAATGGGTTGAGTTTTGCTACTGGGTAACTAGTGGATGCAACTGTAGGAGGCTCTATCAATTCCAAAACAAGGGAAGAGGTATTCGATTTAATTAAAAATCTGGTTACAAATAACTATGCCTGGGAGAGTTCACGGTCTTGAGCTTGTGTATATAGAGTGCATAAGATGGATGCAATAGCTGCCTTAGAGGCAAATGTGGAAGCACTCATGCAGAAAATAGATTAATTACTAATGCCTCATTCCCAAGGGCAGGTAATGAGTGAGACTAGTGATTTTTGTGGGGAAGGGCATCCAAACCATGAATGCCAAAGTATGCGGTCTTCACATGAAGCATTAAAACAAGCGATATTTGTAGGTAATGATGCACAAGATAATAATCCTTATAACAATACTTACAACCCAAGTTAGAGGAATCACCCTAACTTTTCTTAGAATAACCAAAACCAACCTCGACATGCTTCTGCGAATTTCGGGATGCAAAGGAGTCAACCACTTCTGCCATACAACGCCTCCCAGCTAAAGCATCCTTGGAGGAAATGGTCACCAAACTAGTAAGTGGGATGGAAACACGGTTCTAAGGAATTGATGTGACTACGAGAAACTTTGAGGCATCTATGCACAACCTTGAGGGTCAAATTGGACAATTAGCCAAGCTCCTTGGTAATCGTCAACTAGGAATACTGACAGGTAACACGGAGACCAACCCATGGGACCAAGGCCGTTGGAAACATTTATTTTTGAACTTCTTTAGTTTTTGCTGAACAATCTTTTTAATTCTCATCTATTTTCATTTATTTAGCCATGAGACTGCATGCTTCATATGAGTTCATGTTCCTTTGTCTCGTTTTTCATTAAAATGCATGTTTGAAAAAAAAAAAATGATTTTCTGGCCAGAGCTAACTTGGCACCAGGCCCAACCCATGGCACGGGCGCCGGGTCAGTATGGGCCAACTGAGAAGTGTAGGCAGAAGAGGCCAGGTGCCAGCCTGGCTTAACTGCCACACTAAAAAGGCCTTCTTGTCCATTTTTTGTTCAAAAAAACTTTCACACCTCTCTAATTTTCTCTCAACCCGTTGCCAGGTTTATCTTCAAAACACCGCCAGATCCCTTTCTATACCTCCGAAACGCTTCCAAAATATAATATCTTTACTTTTTTCTTCAAGTTTGATCAAAACAAGAAATATCCAACCTTTTCATCCAAAATCCATTTTTCAATCCTTCTATTGGGAATACAATTTCTTCCAACTTTTTGAATAGAATCATTGCCCATACATTGGAGATCATTATGGTATGAATTTTCTACACTTTCTACAATGAAGTTTTTTCTTGTGAATTTTTGGTAATTTTCTATGCATTTTTGGGCGAAAATTCTTCAATAGTTTCTAGTGAAGAATTTGATTGTTAAGGTTGCTTTCTTTGAGCTTGCATTGGCATGGGAATATCACGGATACTACTTTATGATTAATGCCATTAATAGTTTACATTTTTTTTTTGGGAAGTGACTGACCATGCATGCTTTGTGATTAACTTTTGGGATAACGGATACTTGTTCAAAGGGTTCACTTAGCTTTATGCTAATAATCTTTGCATTATGATATAAATGGTATGGATGATTAAGCATTGTGATTTTAGGCTGAACGTGATTTCCTTGAGCAATATTGAACATTGTGGATATGATCAAACTGGTTGATAAGGTGTTTAGATTGTCATATGTCTTACTTTCTTGCAGGTTTGTTGGAGGGCATTGAGTGGTGTTTACGAATTATGTTGAGGTGTTTTCTGTTGAGTGGGGGTGGTATTGTATGGTGTTGTGATTGTAAAACGGTTGAGAGTTGAACATTTGTTGTAAAGCGTGACTTAAGAGCCACATACTTTTCTATTTTTATCATCTTTCTCCATCCTCCTATCATGTCTAGACGACCTAAAGGGTTAGCACTGGGGGCTAAGAGAGCTCGAGAGGCATCTTCATCTACACCTTCCTTCGAGCCTCTACCTACCCAACCTATCTATTTTTGTGATTCTACGTGCCTAATTTGGTATGACAGGCACCAACACAATAAGATTATAGTAGAAAAGTAATACAAGCCATCTTTAGACAATTTCCTACAGCTTTCTACTATGTTTAGGCGACTGGGGTGGGAGCCTATCTTTAGAATGGAAGCTCCTTATTATTCTGTGTGCGTGAGATAATTTTATGCCAATTTGCAGGACCAAAGGAAAAAAATACTCTCCAAGTCTTTTCCACCACGATAAAAAAGATTCCCATTGAGTTTGACAGGGTAAGACTAGTAATAATTTTAAGAATCTCGGATGAGGGACCGTAGATAGCTGTGGATCATAATAACAAAAAGATCATCTCTGAGCTTACCTGGGACGTGGGGGCTATAAGGGCTAGTTTTTGTATGAGGAGTAAATTAGAAATAGGACAATATGAATATTACTCCAACAATGACCATGAGGCTCAGTGCCGTGCCGTAGTCTATATCTTCGCTTTCATTATCTATCCTAAGGCTAGTGGCTTTAATGAGTCTATGGTACTTAACCTTTATATTCTAGATAAGATGAGAAGCTGTGAGCCCATTCCCCTTGCTCCAATTATCATTAACTCATGAGAGAGGTTGTGGCCTCTAACATTGTAGCCAAAGCCCTCAAATTCCTTTCGGCTATTATGCGTATTTTTAGAGACTTTAGAGTATGACTGGTTGGAGAGTTGAGCAAGCAAACTACTGACCGTGACCTCATGACGGAGCATACTTTGGTTCAGTGTGGGTATCGCTATGATGAGAGGGCCAAAAGGTTGAAGCGGCCATATGAGGTACAGGGAGGAGCTTCCCCTTATAAGGAGGAGGAAGAGGCGCCACTTGCTAGACCAGTCCCTCGTGCTACTATCTCTCATTCACACACTGATTTTGAGGCACGAATGGAGGCACAGATGGAGAGCCAGATGACTATCCTCCTCCAGCTCTGTGATTCCATTGCCGACATTCGTCACCACTAGGATGCCCAAGATTAGAAGCTGGCCACTTTAAACCGACACGTTATTGCTGCATCTTCCAGTAGCGGAGTTGACAATGATGAGGATGGCTCTTGACTCACTCTTTTGTATTTTATTTTCTGTTATTTCTTTTTCTTTTAAATTTTAATGACCTTTACTAGCTTGTAGGTGTCTTTTCTTTTCTTTTTCTTTTCGTTTATCTAATTTTTATTTTCTTTTTCTATATTTATGTTTTCTTTCTTTTTTTTTTCTTTTCTTTTAGTAGGTACTCTTGTACTGACCTTTCCTTAAGGTGGATTCACACATAGTGGCACAACAATGTAATGAAAGTATTTTCTTCACTTTATTATTCTTCTTTATTAATCTTCGTCTTCTTGGCTGTGCTTTTATGATTTTATCTTTAGTCATTAAGGACAATGTTCAGTTTAAGTGGAGGGGGGGAGGGGAGAATAAAGGTTGAAAAAGTGCTTTTCCATATAGTTTGGTGAATATATTTTGTGTTTGTGATAATATTTTTTTTAATAAAAATTTTAGTGGTTTCATTGTTAAGCAAGGATGTAATTTTTTTTCTTACTTGGATATGAGTTTGGTCATTTATTAGGCAGAGTTTGATGAAATTGGTTTACTTGGATAAGATATTTGTCAAGACTTGAGAATTTTGATCAATCTTGTTTATACATTGGTGTTGGAATGTTATTTGACTTATCTAGTTGAAATATAAAAGATATAAGGAATATAGGAAGAGTTTATTAGCTAACTTTTGTATTATGAGTTTAAATTTTGCTAGCTTTAAGTTATGATGAAAAAAAAATGTGAGTTGTAGAAAGATCTTTGAGAGGAAAGATTGTGGAAAATTATGAAAAAAAAAAATTATTGGCGTTGAAAAAAACAATAATTGGAAACAACACTATTGTTGGTGTGAATTTAGAAAAAAAGTCTCATATTGATAATCGTTGATGACTTTTAGTTGAAATGGGGTTAATATGGAGAGAAGTAGCAAGTGAATTTAGTGCACTCTCTTGAGGTAATCTCGCAAGCAAAAAAGGCAAGAAAGAGCATAGAAAAAAAGAATTGTTGAAAAAATGATGAGTGATGATTGAAAATGTAACACCCCACTACCTACGTACCCAGATAGGGCGGGATGTCGCCCCGTCTAGAGGACCAGGGGTCTTTATAACAAGGTATAAAATAATAAATAATAATAATAAAAAACCCAGCTAAATAAAATAATAAAATACTCTTATTACATCCGAGGGTAATACTTACACAAGTCTGAGAGATCAAAACTAACAAACATCTCTTGAAAGAAATATAAATCAAAATAAAATAAACAAATGGAAGATTATCGCTTATTTCTTCAACCTGTTCAATATAAGCACTCCACTAAAATCATGATATAAAAGGTGTTGGCATCTCAGTAAGTCCCGTGTGTGCAAGTGACAAATATCACCATTTCGTGCATGTAGGTTTATCAAAATCACAAAAATCGTGTTTGCAAGTCAATTTCATCAATAATAGTCATATAAAGGAGCCTTGCTCAATAAATCCAAAATAGTTCACAATAAATTATCATTTCATCATATTCATAATTCATTAAATAGGGACTAGTAATGATTCAAACAATAGTATCATAATCCATATCATGGTTATCACCATGATAACATTCCAATGTATTCTTTCAATAATGGACAGTGGGTGATCCTCCCACTATGGTGAGATATTCCTCCATCTCTACACCCAACACTCCAGTTATCTAATCTGGATAAACGATGTCCACATGGACCAATATGCTAGCTCAGACTGGCCTGAGTAAGTAGTACTTCTGTCTCTCCAAGTTGAGTTTATCTTCTGGAGGTGGCCTCCTGCCAGAAGACTCACTCTTACTCTTCAAGACTAGTACCACTAGCCTACCCCTGCTGAGTACTCAACACTTCCCATTTAGGGGCAGAATCATTTTCCCTTTTTTGAAATTCTTTGATTAGATTGACTGCAAAACGTGATTTTTCATAATAGATTTCCAAATTGTTTAGTGACAGAGTAAAAAATCGTTTTTCAGTTTGAGCAGTTGAAATTTGACAAACTCATTTAGAAAGTAAAACATCCATATTTCCAACCCAAGCATCAAAACATCACAGTATAACTCATCATGTTTAACTAACATTTCAATCCTCTTGTCAAAATATCATATTAACATCAATTCCAATTAATATTGTGAAAATTACTTGCAAACAGGTAACATTTATCAAAACGGTTATGCAGGGACTTACTTGGATAAATCAACAGTTGGACCTAACTTAATTGATTGCCCTTACTTCCACTCATTCCTTATCTAGAATAAATGATTCTATAATTAGAATCTAAATATTACATCCACTATTTCATGCAACATGAATTTTTATGATCTCATTTATCATCTAATTGATCTATCATATCTAGATGATTAATTACATTAGATCATATACACAACTTCCTTTGGCATGCTAATGATCAAAACCATGTATTCATCCAAATCAAATCACCATACGACAGCTCTTATATTCAACTAGCATAAAATCATCATAATCAACCCCATAAACATTAAAAGATCTCATCTTTACCAACCTAGCATAGATCTTGATTCATCATGATAAGATGCATCAATGTCCTATCTCATACATACTTTGTCTATGTCCCACATCAACATATTTATCATTCTAGTCCATTCATGCTTTCATGCTAGACTCCGTAAGTATTCATAAGTTAATACTTTAAAGATCAAAGCCATTTAAATCAGTAAATATAGGATCTTGATTTCCTCTTAGTGAACTAGACTTAAAACACGACAACTCCTTGATGACTAGCTTGAGTTCAACGGATAGTTGAGGAGGTTGGCCCACCTAGATGTTCTTGATCTAGATTCACCAAGAAAGGGAGAAAATCAGTCCCTTATGGACATGATTTAAGTGAGAAAAGAGAGAAAGAATGAAGTAAGAGATGGATAGAATGATTGAAGATTGTTTACCTTGTAGGTTGTTTCGGTTTTGGGGGTTGTTGCTACTGTGTTTTTGGTGCTTATGATGACTGAAAATATGGATAGAAAGAAGGAAAAGATCAGCCTGGTTTTAGTCTCTATGGTTGTAATACCCCCGCTACCTAGGCCCGCCGGGGCCGGGGATGTCGCCCCGTCCAAATGACAAGGGGTCTTTATAACGAGGTCACACAAATAAAATAGCGGAATAAAAATAATAAAAATAATACTTCAACTTAATATTTATTACAACCAAAGAATAAATCCACGAATTCCCAAAAGGAAACAAATCCATAAATAAAATTATCTACTCTCGTCTCCCCAAAGCAATACATAAAATCAAAAGACACATTCTATTCCAAGGCAGATAACACTAGCTACTCATCCCCACAGTAGGATCGGCCTGAAATCATGGTAAAAAGGTGATGAGACAGACATCTCAGTAAGTCCGTGTATGCTTTGAGTGTTCAGTGAAAACAATTCGTGGATGTAAAGTGTGAAATCTTTATAAGAGAAATATTGGCAATCAATAAATATTAGTCAAAAGCAAGAGTGGTGTTTTCCCCTTTTTGAAACCATACAAGTGCACAATAAAATCAACCACTCATAAAGGTGGTCATGGGTTACCACACGTTGGGCCCCATAACCATACAATGGTCAGAATGCCACACTTTGTGCAGACTGACAAAAGAAATACTGGCAAACAATGAATGATGTTCAAAAATAGGAGTGGCGTTTTGGCTTATCTAGCCGTGTATAATTTATAAGATCAACCACTCGAAAGAAAGGATTTTGGGTTACCACACGTTGGGCCCCATAACCGGTCAGAATGCCTAACACTTTGTGCAGACTGACAAAAGGTAGGTGATCGGCCTACCGGGTAAGATACTCCTCCTTCTCTATACCCAAACAACAACCGGGTGTCCATTCCGGGAAAACACAGTCACTTGACTGAAATAAAACAAACTGCTAGCTCGGATTGGCCTGACTAAGTAGTACTGACGTTTCTCTAAGTTGAGCTTATCTTCTGGAGGTGGCCTCCTGCCAGAAGACTCACTCTTGCTCTTCAAAACTAGTACTACTAGCCTACCCCTGTTGAGTACTCAACGTAACGTATTCCACTTGGAAAAAAGTGAACAAAACACAGTTCTACGTGAAAATGGCAATTAAGGTTTTCTAGAGTTTGGGCAAAACTGGTTTTTGAAAGAGTTTTAGGTTTTGAGTAAAATCGCCCTTGATTTGCAAATAATTTATTTGTCTGAAATGAGAATGGAAATAATCCTCAATTGCTTTTACAGAAATGAGTAACCATGCACTCTACATTTGCCTTGCCATAAAAAAAAAATCATTTTTCATCAAACAAGTTGTATGCAGGTGCTTACCTGATCCTTGCTCACAACAAAGGTCTCCAATAGCCGACCCGACCCGCATAGGGTAAATACAAACCACAATCAAACTCAAGCCAAAGACTCACTTTCTCAAATAAAACTAACTTAACTTACTACAGTCATATCCCTAGTGTCCCAAGCTTTAAGACTCAATAATAAATAAAAGGGTTTATAAAATAAATACTAGTTTGATATTAAAATAACTAGAGTTTGAGAAATAGGTACAAAAAGTTGAAGGTTTAAATCTTGCTAAAAATAAATTATGGTTTATTTGAAAAGGGGTCCAAGGTAGTATTAGGTAAAATAATGATTTACTAATAATTTAGTTGTTAGAAAATAATTGATAGCTAAAATTTGTTAAAAATAAATTTAATGAGTCTTGCCTGAAAAATAATAAGCAAATCCTTAATGGGTTTTGATTAAAAGATAATAATTAAATTTTTATAATAAATATTTTATTAATTATAATTATTTCCATAAAAGGCTTTAACTGATTTTATCATTTTAAATAATATATACATATATTTTCCAGCAAAAACTATTATTTATTTGACTAGAATATCACTATTTTATATAAAGACCAAATCCACATTTTCCTATGGTTTTCAAAATTTTACTAGAAAAATCATATTATTAGATATTTTATTAATGACATAAAATTTAGCTTAGGGACAACTAGATCATGATCATATTCCTATAGCTATCCACAATCATGAACATATACAACCCTTCAATTCATCAAATCATCCAAATCATGCATACAAGCATAGATCTCAATTTATCAAAACATGATCTAACGCCTACTAGCATAAATAAGATCATGGCTTCAATAATCCAACATGAATATAAATCCTATTCACCAAAAGTGACATAATCTCTAGCACACTTCATCACAAATACTACCTATGACATGCATCAACCTCAAATCATCATATAATCATCCAAGACAATCCTTCCATGCATAAATCCCATCTTCTTCCCAATCATACTTATATTCGTGCTTCAATCTCAGCAATATATATATATATACTTAAATCCTATCGCCATCCACCTACTATCATCATCATCCTAGAGACATGAATCTAGAGTTTAAAAGAAAGGTTGAAGGGACTTACTTGGTTGATGAATGCTTTGAAGGAGTTTAGAGTAGATCTCAACTCCTAGATGTCTAACTTTGTCCGTGGGATATGGCGAAAACATGTTCAAGGGAGAAAAAGTCATTCGGCCAAGAGAGGGAATTTTCGGCCATGAGAGAGAGAGAGAGAGAGAGAGAGAGAGAGAAAGAAAGAGAAAAAGAAATCATTAGTATGTTTATTCGCATAGGTTCTCATTAGAGATCAAGATTGGAGAAGATGAAGTTGTTAGAATAAATTTACCTTGAAGGTGTTCTTGACCTTAACAGAAATTTCTGGTTTTTGATCCAAAAGTGCTAGTTGGATTTTGGAGTTTGATGTTAAAAATGGTACGGATGGACTCACAGTAATGAATAGATGAAATCTGGAAATTTTAGAGGTAGTTTGAAGTGATTTGGAGAGGTATTAGGTGAAAGGAAGTAGTAGGTGTTCTTGGTGTAGTGTGTGTTCTTGAAGGTTGAAGAAAATCGAGAGATGGTAATGCGCAGCTACTGAATTTTTGTGAGAGATAGGGGTGGATGAATTTTTGTAGGGTTTAGGAGGTTGATTCTCTGATTTGGAAGGGAAAAGGAAAGGTTAGTTGTTACAATCTTTGAAGAATATTTTTAGGAAGTAAATTTGGAAACTAAATATTCCAAGAATATCTTGATTATTGGACAGCTTTTAGAAATCTGCCATGGCTGATTGTTTGAGCAGAATTTCGTGGGATTAATGCTGAATTATGGAGGCTTATGGTGGCCAAAAGTAGGGTGTACAATGATGAAGAAGTATGGTCCATTGAGCAAAATATTATGGAAGGTTACTAAATAAGATGGCTGAAATTTTGGAAATTCAATCAAGCTAAAATGCAGGGATTTGTTTGAGAGATTTTTGGACAGCCATTAATGGAATTTTGTGCAGAAGTTCAAGGGAATCAATGGAGCTCTGTTGATGGTGGTTTAAGGAAGGTTTTGACAGCTTAAGGTTTATGTTTTGGCTGGAAGAGAGATAGGAAACAAGCTGGATAAAAATCTGCACAGAAATTTCGCTGCACAGTGATTTTTCTGGCAGATTTTCGTCTGCTGTTCAAATCCATTTTGCAGCGAGTTTTGAAGGGGATTTCAGGGGTATTCAAGGCTGGTTTCCAGACTTCTTTATGGAGGAAAAACATGGCTAAGGTGCTGCACAAAATTTAGGAGAAAATAACTTGGTTTGGAGCTCTCAAAACTGATTTTCGTACAGGAATTTTTTCCTGTTTTGCTCCAGCTTGTGCAGTCCGAAATTGGACAAAAACTTTTAGGTTTCAAACTGATCCTAAAGACCATTTTTCTGGTAGCATTTGGGTGGGAATGTTAGCTAAAAATTTCGACTCTTTGAAGGTACAATAAGCTGGAAAATTCCAGCTCATTCTATGAAGAAAGATGAACTAAGTTAGAGGAAAATTTCAGCAAGCTTACTAGGGGGATTTTTCCTCTTGAAATTCCTCACAACTCTTCCATATTTTTCAGACCATAAGGAGTCTTTTACCAAGACATTTCGATCCTAAAAGACCTCAGTACTTTACTGAATTTTCTGGAAAGAAAAAGGCTAGAACATCTTGATCAAACCAATGAGTTGAAACTAAGGAAAACTAAAGATCAAGGAAAAATGATTTTCCCTATAAGAATTTCGAGAAGAGTAAAAGGAGTAGAATGAGGTTACTTTTATCATGTCTCTCCTAGAACATCATCACCACATTAATCTAGGCCCTTAAGGCCGAAACCATACTTTCCCAAGCAAAATAAAATATACTCAAGCTAAAGCTTCTATGATGGACTTTGAACCCAAGACCTCAAGAATTAATTCCAAAGCTCTAACCACTACACCACAACAACTCTTGTTGCTATTTCTACTAGAAAAATTATTTCCTATTCAATCCACAAGCTATCTCCTTATTTTCACCTCGGGCAAAAATTACCATTTTGCCCCTCTCACACATCACTCACCAACAAGACTTCAAGATAATAAAAATCAAATTCAAAGCACATAGAAATCATATGAAAGCATATTTAATCATGAAATAAAGCATGATATGCATCCCAAACCCCTTACTCTAAGGTTGGTCTTGACTGGGGTTTCACAATGGTGGTGAGAATGAGAGCAGAAAAGTGAGTCTTTATGTAGCTGTGTTTTTGCTCAAGGACTAGGGAGAATTTATGCAGA
Organism: Voacanga thouarsii; assembly: GCA_026120185.1. NCBI lineage: Eukaryota > Viridiplantae > Streptophyta > Magnoliopsida > Gentianales > Apocynaceae > Voacanga > Voacanga thouarsii. Next base: position 1,354,454 of record JANUWF010001905.1, on the reverse strand, counting down.
TTTTTTGCTAGAATTTTTGTGCAGAATGGTTGCTGATTGTGGCAGAAATTGTAAAGGAAAGGAAGGGAAAATTCTGGTATTTTTTTTTTTTTTGTTAAACCAAAGTCCAAATTGGTTAAGGTTTTCTTGGATAACTTTGTAACACACCGCTACCTAGGCTCAATAGGGCCGGGGATGTCGCCCCGTCCAAAGGACAAGGGGTCTTTATAACTAGGTCACACAAACGAAAATAAAACAATACTTTAAAATTGAACTTATTACAACCTAAAAATTCAAGAAAATATCCAAAACAAATTGTTCACTATCATCTCTCAAAACAACATATAAAATAAACGACATAGAGTCTTCCAAGTAGGCAACAAATCTAGCTACTCATCTCCACAGCAGGACCAACCTGAAAACATCTTATAAAATGTGATGAGATAAAAATCTCAGTAAGCCTATGTGTGCTTTGAGTGTTTCAGGTAAAATAGTTCATGTATGCAAGTTGTAAAAATTGTTTAGAAGAAAATGCTGGCAAGCAATAAATAAGGATTAAATTAAAAAGTAGTGTTTTACTTTTCAAACCATACATGTACACAATAAATACAACCACTCAAATGGGTAGCCATGGGTGACCACACGTTGGGCCCTATGACTATATAATAGTCAGAATGCCACACTTTGTACAGACTGACAAAAAGGTAGGTGATCGGCCTACCGGGTAAGATACTCCTCCTTCTCTACACCTAAACATACTGGTTGTCCACTCCGGAAACACACAGTCCACTTGACTGAAACTTGCTAGCTCGGACCGGCATGACTAAGTAGCACTGTCGCTTCTCTAAGTTGAGTTCATCTTTTGGAGGTGGCCTCCTACCAGAAGACTCGCTCTTGCTCTTCAAAACTAATACTACTAGCCTACCCTTATTGATTACTCAATGTTGATTGTCCCACTTGGGAGGAAACGGATAAAACATTGCTTTACTTGGAAATAGCAATTAAGGGTTTCTAAAATTCGTGTCAAAGTGGGTTTTTAGAAAGAGTTTAGTGTTTGTGCAAAACTGCTTGATTAGTTTTCAAATGATTTGTTTGACTGAACAAGAAAGGAAACAGTCCTTAATTGCTTTTACAAAATGAGTGTTCATACGCCTCACGTTTAGCTTGTCATAGTAACCTTTTGTCATCAAATAAGTTTATGTAGGAGCTTACCTGATCCTTTACTTGCAAATTCACAAATCTTCCAAAGATGACCTAACCCCGCCTGGGGTAAACACAAGTCATAAGGTTATATTCAAGCTATACTCACTTCCATAAATAATCCTAGTTCAACTTATTACAATCATGACCCTAATGTCTTAAGCTATAAGCCTAGATGATAAAGGGTTTTATAAAATAAGTCTATCTTGATAAGTGAAAATAACTAGGGGTTGTAAAATAATTACTAATAGGTTATAGGTTCAAATACAAATCTTGAGTGTTGTTATTAATAAATAAACTAGGGTTTAATTGATAAAGAATCCTAAGTCCTAGATGATATTGTTAAAATAAATAATAAATTTTTACTAATCTCTTAATTAATAATTAGTAGATAGAAAATAATTAATAAATAAAATTAATAATAAATCATTTTTATTAAATTTTGGTCAATAGATAATAAATAAATTTCAATAGTATTTATGAATATATGGCCTACAAGATTAATATTTTACCTATTATTATTATTATTATATATCAATATTTATGTATTATAAAAGATATCATTTATTTGGCTAAAATATTACTATTCCAAATCCAACTTCTTAGGGTTTTCGAAATCTTTGGAGGAAATCATAATATTAATTTTAATTAACGTAATAAAATTGGCCAATTGAAATAGGTGAGGATTAACAAGGTCATGATCATAATTTTCCTATTGCCAACAAGAATCATGAAGATAAAATCCAACATCAGTCAACAAACTATTCTATTCATGAATAAAGGCTTAAATTCATACCTACTATCACATGGCCAAATCTCTACTCAGCATTATCATATTCATGGCTTCAATGAAAACAAGAATATAATACCCTATTCACCAAAGGTGACATAATATCTAGCATGCTTAAACATCCATACTCACTCAAGACATGAAGAACATGCATCGATCCACAAGAAATATCATAAAACTTAACCATGGCAAAACATCCTCATGCTCCAATCTCAACTCCTTCATACATAAGCACATACTCAATCCCCAATCATATTCTATCCTTTTCTAACAAAATCTAAGAGACTTGATTTTAGAATTAAAGAGAGGGTTAAAGAGAAACACTTGGTTGATGACTATCTCAATGAAGATTCAAGGAGATCCACACGCTTAGGAGGCTTGAATCGTCTAAGAAAGAAGAAGAAAAACAGCCATGGTCGAAGCAACCATTTCAGCCGAGAGAGAGAGAGAGAGAGAGAGAGAGAGAGAGAGAGAGAGAGAGGGAGAGAGAGAGAGAGAGAGAGAGTATTAGAATATCATGTTAAAGATTGAAGGGAAAGAAGATGAACAAAATCGTTATTGGTTACCTTGATAGTGTTCTTGAGACTTCCAGAAAAATTTTAGTTTTTGATCCGATAGCAAATTTTTGTTTTCAATATTTGATGATATAAAATCCAGAAATGGACTCTAGGGAGTGAGTAGGCGTGATCTGGAATTTTTGGAAGGGTTTGGAGGTGTTTAGAGTTGTCTTAGGCTTGAAGAAAGGTAGTGTTTGTTCTTGGTGTTCTTGGAGAAATAGAGAGAATTGGAGAGAAAGCTGGACGAAATGCTGAGGGGATTTGGCTAAATGATTGAGGGATTCTTGTGATTTAATTTTCAGATTAGGGAAAAGAAGGAAATTTGGTTGTTTGAATTTCGAATGGAGTAATTTATGGAGTGTTTTAAGGTAGAAGATATAGTAATGTGGTTTGATTGATGGAGGTTCTTGGAAGCTACAATGGCCGACTGGTTTTGCTGAAATGAATGAGGGTTGAAGGAGCTATAGGTTGGCCGAAATTCTGAGTGCAATGGTGGGTGAATTTCTGGTTGTTTGAAGCTTAATCCAAGGGAGTTTTCATGGAGCAATTGCTGGAATTTTGAACTTCAATTGAAAGCTTGATTGGAGTAATTGAAGGAGGAATTTAAGGAGTGGCTATGGAGTCCAATCGTGCAGGTTAGTGGAGGAGGGTAGTGGAGTTCAGTTCATGGCTGACTAAGGTTAACTTCATAGAAGTTTGAGGTGATTTTCGAACAAGGCTTGAAAAGAGAGCAAGGCTGAAATTTTTCTGGTTTGATATTCAAATTGCTTGCTGGAATTTTTTTGTGCAGCTTTTTCTGCAATGTTCTAACCGATTTGCAGAGAGTTTGGAGAGGTATAGGAGAGTCCTTTTAGGTTAGTTTTCAGCCTTCTTTATGGAGGAAAGGCAGAGGTAATCCACTGGTTTGAAGGGTAGAAGAAACAACTTGTTTTTGGACTGCTAAACATTGAAGCTGTCCAAAATATTTTTTCTGGTTTGCACAGCTTTGTGCAGTCCGGTTTTTTGCAAAGGATTTCAGTCTTCAAACCGAACAAGTTGGCCATTTTTCTGGCAGCATTTGAGTAAGGAAAATGGTTGAAGTTTTTCAAGGATAAACTGTCCAAGAACCTAGAAAATTTTCAGATTGCTTCCATGAAGAAGATGAATACTAAGGAGTGGAGTTTAAAGGTTCAACCATGGAGATTAATTCTCTTGGGAACCTTTCTTACCTCCCTTCCTATTTTCAGTCAAAACTCTATCCTCTAAGAGCCATTTCCGAAATTCCAAGGTCAATAAACCTTGCTGAATTTTCTGGAATTAAAATATGGATTTAGATGAATTGAACAAACTTAATTGGTAAAGGATTTAAGGTAAGTAGGGAATAAAAGGACATGAATCCCTTAAGAATTCTTGTAGGGTATAAGAATAGGATTAGGACATTCCCTTCATGTCTCCCCTAGGAGAACACTCCTATTTCTACTTATGGAATGCAAGGGACGAAAAATTCAATCCAAAAAGAAATAATCATAGCAAAAACTTAAATGATGGGATTTTAACTCGAGACCTTAGAGATTATTTCCAAAGCTCTAACCACTAAACCACAACAACTCTTGTTCTTATTTTCTCTCTCAAATATTCTTCCTATTAAATCCTTAAGCTATCTCCCTATTTTGACCTCAGGAAAATTACCATTTTACCCTTCCTACTTAATAAGCACAACTAAGCCTTCTAGACTATAAATTATAATTCTAAAGCACATAAAATCATTTCAAAATATATTTATGCATGTAAGAAAATATGATATGCATCCCAACCCTCTTACTCTAGGGTTAGCTTTAGGTGGGGTTTCACAAACTTTACCTAGGGTTTGAAGAGTTTAAGTTGAGTTCCAAAATCTCTTAAGGTGGCAGCAGCTTTGAGGAATTTTCCAAAAAAATATACGAAGGAATTAGGTTATTTGTTTAATAAATAATTTAATTAATTCCCTATATTAATTTGAGTGAAATTTAGATAGCTATTAAATAATTATTTTACAATATAAAATTCTGGTTTTCTTTTTCTTGAAGCTAACCGAAATTCCTTTCCCTTTTTCCCTAAAATTTATAAAACACATATTCTAAATGATAAGTGCTTCATTTAAAATCTAGCATTTATCCTTTTATTTTCTTTTAAAATTATTTGAAGAAAATTAAAATATGGAGACTTATCTCCGTAAGAAGTGGCAGCTACTTTGAAGAAAATAGGCTATCTATTTATATTCTTTTTCTCCTAATAATTTACTAAGATATAGCTTTCAAAAATCCAGATTAGTAATATTTAAGATTTTCTAAAAGATTATGATAAGATATTATAAATAAGGATTTAATTTATTTTCAAATGCTTTATAAAATAATTCCCAAGATAAATCACACTCCTAAATTTTAGGAATTGCACTCCAAGGTGGCGGCTACTCTAGGAGGATTTCAGCCAAAGCTTAGAAAAATTAGGGAAAAGAAAATAAAAGGAAAGAAAGGATTTGCAATAGCTAGGTTACGAACTCAAGCCCAGCAAGAATTAAACACCAAGCATTATCCACTAAATACAACAACATTTGTGTAAATATTCCCCTAACAAATTCCCTTAACTACTATTAACTTGCTTAATCTCTTCCTAATAAATCCTCCTTAATAAAACAAAAGCTCAATTAACTTAAATAACACAACCACATCAGAACAAATTAATTCATGAAACAGCAAACTCATGAAACTCATATTTTCATGAAAGTAATTCAATTTACCAAATGCAATATAAAATTGCTATTACATGTATGACTTTCCCCTCATAATAAAGGTGGCTTAATATGGGGTATTACAGAAAAGGGGCCCAATACAATGTGTGAAGAGATATCCATGCACTTGAGGCTATCAATTCCCTAAGTCATTGAAAATTTTTGAAAGAAAAAAATTGGAGTGCATTCCTTACATCATAACGTGACTGTGCAATTTTTGGATTTATAATGCTTGAGTTGGTAGATGGCTTGAATTATGTGATTCATGTTATCTATATTTTTACTTAAAGAGTGAAATAATTTTCTTAGACTAAGGTATGCACTTGATTAATTTGATTTCAAGTGTTTTGTGAGGTCTTGTCCAATGTCTCAGTATTTGCAATTGTTTTCAAAGGGTATGAATGACAAGGGCTATTGAAAAGAAGACATGATCTTTGCTATGATGATGAAACTTTTGAATGAGAAAAAACTTCTGTTTTCTTGATAATTTTTTTTGGAATAAAGTGTTTTGCTTGAGGACAAGCAAATGTTCAAGTGTGGGGGTATGTGATAGGGGTTAAAATCACCATTCTTTTCCTAGTTATTTGAGGGGGTTTTAAGATACATTTGTTGTGACAACTAGGTATATTCCTTTCTATTTAACATTTTACTTGTAAAAGGTATTTTTGAAAAATATGTGCAGATTTAAGTTAAAATCGAGCAGAATGTGCGCAGAACCAGAATATACCTGGTGCCAAGCCCAGCCAGTGGACTAGGCACTGGGTCCATTCCACTCCAACAGTAGAAATTGAGCAAGCTTCAGGGGATTTCCAGAACAGACCTGGTGCCAGGTCTAGCAAGTGTACTTGGCGCTGAGTCTATTCTGTCTACAGGCCAAAATAGAGGACGAACAAAGTGCACCTGGCGCCAGGTGGGTCGAAGGTACTTGGCGCATAATTTGGGTTTATCCAATGATTTTGGTATTTTCCTATTCCTACTCGGCCAAGACTTCCTTAGCCACGAAATTAGCATCCAAAAGGCCTGTAAAAGCATAAGAGAATACAAGAGTTTGAGATATACAACTTAGAGAGATGACTTAAAGGGCAGAAATTCTTATTCTCCCATTGAAAGAGGTGTTCGCCCAAGTCAAGGAGGATTGTTAAAGGGAGTCTTTAAGGAAGAAGAAAGAGGCTTGTCTATGAGTGCTTTCTTTTCTCTTTTTCTTCTTTTCCTTTAACAATAATGTATTCAATATTTTTATTGCAATTGAACATTATTTTAGGATTCTTGATTTTGGGTTAATTTAGTTATTTGATCAATTCTTTGTTATCTTTGGTGTTTGATTACTTAATTTCATTGGTTATTGATGTGAGTTCTTCTAATTGACTTCGACATAATTATGTTTATAGTTTTGTTGCATTGATTTTGTATTTGTTAAATCTTGATGGATTTGAACAATGTAGTTAGGATTTTAGAACTAAGTGATCAAAGGTTAAGTTAATTTTGCCTTGACATAGGGTTATTAGCTAATTTCATATTTTTAAGGAATTGAGATTCATGCATGTTTTGGTTAGGATGGCTTGATTGACAAATCTACTAATTGAATCAAGATATGAATGATGTGCTTAATGCATATTTTGGTTATGTTAGCTTGACTGATAAATCTATTAATATAAATCAAAATATAAGTTTCCATGGATTGACAAATGAAATGGAATTTACCTAAGTGAATTGATAACTTGACAAACGATTGAATTTACTGTGCGTTCTTTCATGATACCAAGATGATAATTAATTGAAAGGATTGCTAATTGGTTTATTGTCATGTTTTCTAGGATACTTGTCTAAATTGCATAAACCTACATCCTTAAGTTGTATATATTTCTTTTTTTTTTTCTTTTTATTCTTTTCCTCACTTTATTTGGGTCAATTAAACCATGAAATAAAATTGATTGGTGTGTACTTGTTCCTTTTAGGATCAATACTCGTTAATTCCCTATACTATGCTTGCGATGAGTATACTTTTTCACTTGTGTATTTTGGGATTAATGTTTTTATTAAAACTTGATTAAGGGATTGATTTAAAATTGATGATTTATATACCCAAAGTTCACGCAACATTGATGATTTTATATACCCAAAATTTATGCATCAGTAAACAACTCATAAACCTTTCATCAATTCTTCTTCAATTTTTCTCTTCTTCTTCTCCAAAATCACAGCTAAAAGGGACTAGTTTTCCCCTATTGCTGGTGACTGTCAAACAAAAAGATCAAGGCAAACCCATCACTTCTTCTTCTCAAGTGAACTCAATCAATCACCAATGAGTCATCTTGTATTACCCCGTTTTAAACCACCTTTATTGTATGGGGATAGTCATGCATATCATAACATTTTATAGTGAAATTTATAATTTGAACCATTTTCATGAGTACATGTGATCCATGAGTTTGTTATTTCATGAATTTATTTATTTTGATATAGTTGTGTTGGATGACTAAGTTGAGATCTTGTTTAATTACATAGGATTTATTAGAAGGGAAATGAAGTAAGTGAGTAGGAGTTAAGGGAATTTGTTGGAGGAATATTTGCACAAGAGTTATTGTGGAATAGTGGCCAGAGCTTGGTGTGTATTCTTTAATGATTTGAGTTTGAATCGCAACTCTTGCAAATCCTGACTTTCTTATTTCTAATTAAACTCTTTTCCTTATTTTTTTCACTCCTCTTGGCCGATTGCTCTAGGGTTGCTGCCACCCTAGGTTTCCAATTCCTAAAATGTAGGAATTTGATTATTTTGGGTTTTGCTAAAAAGGAATTAATATAAATTAATTTCCTATTATTCTTTTTATTCCAAACTTTTAGGAAGTTTAATTATTTTATCATCTAGAGTTTTCTAAGGATCTTATTGAAGGGTTCCATTATGGAAAGAAAAGTATAGGAACATTTATTTTAGAAACTATATTATAACTACTATTTTTAAAAGAATGAAAGTTTCCCAAGTTATTTTTCTCTAAAGGGTTTATTTGGAAATAAAGAGATCTTATCCAAATCTTTAAGGGACATAAATATTCTCCCAAGATTTATGGCCTTTTCAAAAACTAATATTTAAGGAAAGAAATTTCAGCTTTATTCCAAGAATTTAGATTTTATCACCTAATATAATTATTCCTTAAATTAATTATTTTTGCCTAAAATAAATTAGGAAACTACCTAATTCTTGGATAAATATTCCATTTTTATTAACTGAAATTTCTGGATTATAACCAACCCTAGCTGTCACCTTGCAAGAGCTTTTATTCCATTCAAATTTCCTAAATAAAGAGAGAAACTTACCTAAGTAGTTTTAATCAATTGAGGCTCTTGTAATCAATTAATCAAACTAGATTTTTCTCCACTTCTTTCTCTCTAATTTTGGCCACTAAACACACACACACAAAAATTCCAGGAAAATTGGTCTCCAATTCTCTCTTGCATAGCCAAAACAACAACACCAAAAAACCATTAATCCTCTTCTCCAATTTTTGGCCAATACAAGAACCAAAAAGCAGCTTCATTTTCTCTCATTTTCCTCTCTTTTTTTTTTTTTTTTTTGCCACAATACCAACTAGAAAATATCCACAAAAAAAAAGTCTAAAACTTGCACAATTTTGGCCAAAATAAAAAGGCCAAAAGCTGTCATTTTTCTTCTTGTGATCAAGATTCCAAAACAAGACCAATTTTTTCCAAATACTAAAACACCTCAGCCTAACCTATTTCCTTCATCAAACCAGCTTCTAAGAAAACCCTACAAGCTCCCACTATATGAAATTCCTGCCGCTACCCTTTCCAAGAAATTTGTCCCTCTCAACCACTAAGCATCTCCATACTTGAAATCTAAGCCTAAGGTGAGTGGCCTTTCAACCCTTCTCAACTTTTATTCCAATAATCCTCACCTTTTCTTCTTGGTCTCAATCATTAAAGGAGCTGATCTTTGTTGTCTCTTTTAACTAGAGATTTTTGAACAAGAAGGCCAAGGGCATCCCAATCAACCCTCCCTTCCTCAAGCGAGCCCAAGCAACTACCAAAGACATCACCTTTGATCTTAGTGTGTCTTGTTAAGAGGTATTCTTGGTCTCAATCTCTTTGTGCTTTAAATAAGATTTCTTTTATGGTGGTGTTGTCATGCATGGAGACTAGAAAAAAACATGAATAGGCTATATTGATGAATTGAGGGTTGAATAGAATGAACTAGGTATCTATATCTTTGATCATGATTGAATAATGTTGTGAATGTCTAGATCTATTTTACATTGTTTAAAGATGAGATCTTTTGACTCAAATGAGGCTATGATATAGATTTAATGATAGGTAGATATGGGAGTTATCATGTTGATGGTTTAAGTTGAGTATATGCATGCTTGATATTGAGTAGCATAATCAGAGATGGTCATGAGAATGGTCTATTAATTTGATTTGTTTAGATGCCATGAATGATCTAGGGGATCATGGGGATTCTTGTTACATGAGATGGTAGTAGTTAGGCCATGTGCAATATTTTGGATCTTACTATAGAATCATTGATTCTAAATAAAGAGGACGTCTGAATAGAGAGCCAGCATTGGCTTTGATTTGTCTGGTTGGGTAATCATGTAAGTCCCTGCAAAAGTGTTTTACCAAATATTACATTTTGCAAGTTTTTTGTGCTATGATATTTGAAATGGTGTCAATGAGATGATTGACGCGTTGGTTGAATATGTTAAGTTGTATTATGGTATTTTGGTACTTGATTTGAGAACGTGGATATTTTATTCTCTAAAGGAGTTTGTCAAATCTCAATTTTTAAAATGAAAATGATTTTTTTTTTCTTTATTACTAAACATTTTAAAAGAAAATTTATTATGAAAAGCCACGTTTTGTAAAGACAAGATAATCAATGTTTGTGAAAATAAGCAAAATGATTCTGTCCCTAAATGGGGAGCGTTGACTACTTAGTTGGGGCAGGCTAGTGGTACTAGTCTTGGAGAGTTGGAGTGAGTCTTTTGGTAGGCGGCCACCTCTAGAAGATAAGCTCTGCTTAAAGAGGAGACAATACTACTTAGTTAGGCCGGTCCTCCGAGCTAGCGTATTGGTCTATATGGACTTTATTTATCTAGATTAGACAATTGGTATGTTGGGTGTAGAGAAAGAGGAGTATCTTACCCTAATGGGTGGATCTTCCACTGCCCAGTGTTAAACAGTTACACTGGGAGCTATCATAATGGTGGTCATGATATTACCTTGATATTAATATTAATGTTGAATCATTGTTGCTCCCTTCTTAATGAACTTATGATTATGATGAGATGATGATTTATTGACAATTGCTTTGAATATGTTGAGCAAAGCCTTGAATAACTGCTTGTTGATGAAAGTGACTGCAATCATATTTTGTGATTTTGATAAACCTGCATGCACGAAATATTTATATATGATATTTGCACACACGTGACTTATTGAGATGCCAATCTCACACTATTTTACACCATGTTTTCAGGAGAGTTCTTTTGCTAAGTTGGTTGGATGAATAAGAGTTGGCTATTTAGATTTATTCTATTTTATCTTTGTATTTATTTTGAAAGATGATTGTTAGTTTTAAATTTTCAAACTTGTATAAGTTTTGACTTTGGTTGTAATAAGAATATCGCATTATTTCTTTTAGTCATTTTCTTTTGTACCTCGTTATAAAGGCCGCTGGTCATTTGGACGGGATGACATCCCGTCCTATTTGGGTATGTAGGTAATGGAGTGTTACAAGTGTTCTCAGAGATTAGGTTTATGCAATTGACCTCATTAAGTAGTACCTAAACCCTAGGAATTGAGATTTATTAAATAGTACTTGAACACTAAGAATTGAGATCTAGTTCTGACTTCTTTATATTTCTTTTATAGGATGGCTAAGAGATCCGTAGCCATGACCAAAGACTGGCCTTTTATGTATGGTCTCGCAAGTGGTAGAGTAACTATCCCCATTCCTATACTGGATTCATCATCATTTGATTCAGAGACAGAATCTGAGGGTGGATGGTTCTTGTGTGAAGATGAGGTAGACCACGAGCCACCTATGATAGAAGACCTAGGAGTAGAGGGAGGACAAGAGGATCCAGCACTGGAAATGCCTACATTTAAGGAGAATGAGGATATGGTAGAGCTTGAAGGTGATAATGAAATGGAGATAGGGGGTGGATGAGCAATTGATGATGAGAGTGAGGATGAGTTAGGAGGACTTGGGATTGAGAGGTTGAGACTTTAAGGGCAAGGGTGAGATGGAAGTGATTGAGGAGGAGGATAGAGTTGATACACCTACAACTCCATCTATAGAGGAAGGAATCTCGACGTTGTTGGGAAGTGAATCGTAGGAGTCGAAGACATGGAGACCTAAGAGTGCATTGATGTTGGCCATGGAAAAGCTTTGGGATGCAGAGTTGAGAGCTAAGCTTAGGGGTAGGAAAGTTGAGGGGTACATTTTGGGTCGGCCTAAGAAGAAGCTTCAATCATTTGGGTTTACAAAGGATTGTATGATAGATCATCCCAACAGTAGTGCAGGATGGCTAATGGAATCTTCTTCTGAGACTTTTGAGGATTCCAGCGACTCTAGCATAGTTTAGAGTTTTTAGGGCCTTAGTTCTTAATATTTTATTTTTATAAAGAGATATTCGTTTATTTATTTAATTCAAAATTTATTCTTTATTTCAAACATTATTTAGCATGGATAAATGGAGTACCTAGTAGGATACTCCCTTGTTTTGTACCAAGTTGGATTGGTCAATAAAAGCATGATTTTGTTGATTTATTTATTCTATTTGGAGTATTATTTGCAAAGCATTTACTTTCCATCGAATAGTAAACTATTTCAAATTTATGAGTTGATCAATCACATGTCATGATCTTTCCCCTAATAAACCTTGTATTGGGTGCAAGTAGATGGCACCGAAGAGTAAAACTATCGTGCGAGGGGAAACCGTTGGAGAGAGTGAGTCATCAACTCCCGAGTTCAAGCAGACGCATCGGTCCACACCAAAAGTGAAGGAGGGTTTTGAGCAGGATCAGGAATTGACATCTGGAGGATCTTAAAAAGCGACTATAGGGCAAGCTTTTGACAAGAAGGCTGCTATTCTTTAGAATTTGACTGGGAAGGTGGATAAGGTGGACAAGAAACCGCCTAAGGGTTAGGATGAGACACTAGAATGATTCCTAAAGTTCTAACCTCCAACGTTCTAGGGAGAAGTGGAGCAAGATAAAAAGGAAGAGCAGTAGATCGAGTAAATAGAGGAATCTTTGTGACTCTATAGTACACCGAAAGAAGAAAGGTGAAGTTTGCTACATTCAGGCTAAGCAGACCTGCCAGAGCATGGTGGTAATGCATTCAGGAGGACTGGGAGAGAGAGGATTGCGACTGGATATAGGAGAACTTTATGGAGGCTTTCAGAGCTGAGTACATTCCACGATGGATAGCGAAGAAGAGGGAGGATGAGTTTTAAACCCTCAAGTAAGGAGAGATGGCCGTGGCCTAGTATGCTGTGCAGTTTACTCAATTGTCTAAGTACTGCAAGTGTTTGGTGAACACTGAGAAGAAGCAGACGCATTAATTTGTGAAAGGTCTCAGGTAGGATTTGAGGAAGGTATTGGCTCTATCTCCACCGGCGAAATATACAGCTGCAGTGGACACAGCGACCCAGACGAGAAATGAGAATAGGAACCAACCGATGAACCGTCCATTCTAACCAAGTTGACTACCGATGAGACCTCTAATTAACAAGTGACTTGCTAGTCCAACGCAGTGGGAAAACAAATGGAAACAACCGAGGACAATCCCACCAGGTCCTATGTAAAATGCTCCTATATGTCGGAACTATAGGAGGCGAGGTCAGGCAGAAATGGATTGTTGGTCCAAGGGAGCAACCAAGAGATGTTTTAACTGTAGGGATCCGAACCACCTAAGAAATAATTGCCCTAAGGCATTCAGGAAAGGGCAAGGAGCTGCTACCCAACCAGCTGGGGTGAACAGAGGTGCACCTGTTGGGATGGCTGGAGGAGGATGTCAAAAACCTCAAGTCAAAGCTAAGGTTTTGCTCTAAATTGTGAAGAGGTTGGAGTTGATTTAATGGTGGTTGAGGGTGCACTTTCCATTCAACTTCAATCTGTTTCTATTTTGATAGACCACGGATTAACTCATTCATATGTGAACGGTAAGTGTGCATGCCATTTGGGCTAGAACGGGATAGAATTTCCTTATACCATGTTAGTGAGTACACCCATGGGAAGGTAAAGAGATGCGAGTAGAGTAGTGTATGAGTGTGACATTATGGTAGGGAAAGAGATTTTGAAGGCATACCTCATAATCCTACCTATCAATGGCTACGATCTAATTCTGGGTATGGATTGGTTTCCAAAGCATGGAGCAAGAATAGATTACAAAGTCAAGGTGGTGTAGTTTGCTAGACCTAGATGCGATGTATCGGAGTTGAGTAGGAAGAAGGTAAAAGAGTTGAAATTCCTGATAGTTCGAACAATAGCCCAGAAGATGTTGAAGAAGGGTTGCGTAGGGTATTTGGCTTACTTAATTAATAAGTCAAAGGATCAGTGCACCTTGGAAAGCACCGAGGTGGTAAAGGACTTCGCAGATATATTTCTAGCTGAACTCACTTCTCTTCCACCTTCATAGGAAGTTGAGTTCGCTATTGATCTAGTTCCTGGAGCTGAGCTGGTATCAAAGACTCCCTATCGGATGGCACCTACAAAATTGAAGGAATTAAAGGAACAACAAGAGGAATTGGTTAAGCAAGAGTACATAAGACCAAGTACTTCACCTTAGGGAGCCCCAGTATTATTTGTAAAGAAGAAAGATGGGACGTTGAGGTTTTGTATAGACTATAGAGGGCTGAATAACCTCATAATCAAGAACAAGTACCCATTGCCTCTAATCGATGAGTTATTTGACCAGTTGCAAGGTTCTTGTTACTTTTTCAAGTTAGATCTCCGGATAAGGTTATTACCAAGTATGAATCAAGGAGGATGATATTCCCAAAACAGCCTTCAACACTAGATATGGGCACTATGATTTTGTGGTGATGATGTTTGGAGTAACTAATGCCCTTGCTGTTTTCATGGATCTTATGTACAGAGTTTTCCAACCATACTTGGATAAGTTCGTGGTGGTGTTTATAGACGATTTTTTTATCTACTCTAAAAGTCTCCAGGAGAATACGAAGCATTTGAAGTTAGTTTTGGAGAAGTTTAGAGAGCATAAACTCTATGCCAAATTTAGCAAATATGAGTTTAGGTTAGATTCAGTGGCATTCCTTGGTCATGCGATATCTAAAGATGGAATTAAAGTGGACCCAGCGAAAGTTGAAGCTGTCTCTAATTAGAAACAACTAGAGAGCGTAACTGAGATTAGAAGTTTTCTAGGATTGGCGGGATATCACTGTCAGTTCATCAAGAACTTCCCTACGCTGGCTACACCGATGACCTGACTACTAAGGAAGGACGTGCCGCATGTTTGGAGTGATAAATGTGAGAAGAGTTTTCAAAAGCTTAAGAGGAGATTGATGATGGCACCAATGTTAAGTTTACTTGAAGGAGGTAAACCATATTCCTTGTACTCGGATACCTCTAACCAAGGTCTGGGGTCAGTGCTAATGCAAGATAGGAAATTTATCGCATATGCATCAAGGAAACTGAAGTTGCACAAGGTGAACTATCCAATGCATAATTTAGAGTTGGCTGTGATAGTGTTTGCTTTGAAGAAATGGCGACACTATCTCTATGGAGCAGAGTATGAAGTCTTCATAGATCATAAGATCTTGAAGTATATCTTCATGCAAAAGGACTTAAATTTAAGGTAGAGAAGATGAATAGAGTTATTGGAAGAATACAAGTGTTAAATTAACTACCATCCAGGAAAAGCTAACGTTGTAGCTAATGCACTGAGCCAGAAAGTGAGGATGGCTAGTATAAGAGTGCAATAAGTCCAAGTAGTAGAAGAACTCTTGGAGCGGAAGGCAGAGGTTAGACATAGAAAGTTCAGCTTGAGCAACTTGAAGTTGGAGCTTGAGCTGAGGTAAGAGATTGGTGAGTTGTAGCGGAGCAATGAAAATTTCAGGATTTCAAGGTAAAGGAAGTTAAGAGAGGAAATAAGGAGTTTTGGACTGATGAGACTGAAGTGTTATATTTTTGGGAGCAGATATGTGTACCCAATGATCAAGTGTTGAAGAGAAAGATAATGGATGAGGCTCACAGGGGTAAGTATACTATTCATCCTAGAGAAGTGAAAACGTAGCAGGACTTGAAGAAGGTTTATTGGTGGCCGAGAATTAAAAAGGATGTGGGATGATACATCTCTACTTGTCTGACTTGATAGAAAGTAAAGGCGGAGCATAAGAAGGTAGTTAGATTACTGCAACCGTTGCCTATTCCCGAATGGAAGTGGCAAGAGGTGGAAATGGATTTTGTTACCGGTCTACCAATGTCGAAGACTTTGAAGGATGTTGTTTGGGTTGTGGTTGACAAGTTGACCAAGACTGCTCATTTTATCCTAGTAAATGTTAAGGACTCTATGGAAAAGTTAGCTAAGAGTTATATTCGGGAAGTGGTTAGATTGCATGGTGTACCATCAAGTATTATATCCGACAGGGATCCTAGATTTACCTCAAAGTTTTGGACTAAGTTTCAAGAGTCATTGGGAATGACTCTGAAGCTTAGCACTTCTCCTTATCTGCAGACAGATGGACAATCCGAAAGAGTTATTCAGATATTAGAGGATATGCTTAGGGCTTGTGTGTTAGATTTTGGAGATAAGTGGTTGGATTGCATACCTTATGCTGAGTTGGCCTACAACAACTGTCATCAAGCATCAATTGGGATGGCACTCTATGAGGCATTTATGGACTGAAGTATTAAGTACCATTGTACTGGGGTTGGACTGAGGATGGACAAATTAGCAAGTCTAGGGAAGTGAATATTGAAGAGATGGCAGATAGAGTAAAGATGATAAAGGAGAGACTGAAAGCCGCGCAAAGCCGACAGAAGAGTTACGCTGACAACAGAAGAAGAGAACTGGAGTTTCAAGTGGAAGATCAGACTTTTTTGAAGATAACACCTAGCAGAGGTATTCTAAAGCATCCTAAAGGAGGGAAGCTGAGTCCTAGATATTTGGGACTATTTTCGATGATTGAAAAGATTGGACCCATTACATATCGATCGGAGTTGCTAGAAGGGTTGGTAGGAATTCACGATGTGTTTCATGTATCCCAATTGAAGAGATACAACCCTGACCCAGAGCATGTACTGAATGAGGAACCATTAATTCTACAACCTAATTTGAGCGATGTTGAAAAGCTGATTAACGTTCTAGATTGCAGTGTCAAGATGTTAAGGAATAAGCAGATACCTATGATGAAGATTTTATGGGATCATCAAGGTACTCGTGATGCAACATGGTAAACTAAAGATTGGGTAAGGATAAAGTATCCAAATTTGCTTTAAAGGTATAACGTTCTAAATTTTGGGACGAAATTCTCTCAAGGGAGAGAGGATGTAATACCCCATTTTAATCCACCTTTATTGTATGGGGAAAGTCATTCATAGCATAACATTTATAGTGCATTTTATAATTTGAACCATTTCGTGAGTACATGTGATCCATGAGTTTGTTATTTCATGAATTTAGTTATTTTGATATCGTTGTGTTAGATCAATGGGTTGAGATCTTATTTTATTGAGTAGGATTTATTAGAAGGGAAATAAAGTAAGTAAGTGGGATTAAGGGAATTTGTTGGAGGAATATTTGCACAAGAGTTATTATGGAATAGTGGCTAGAGCTTGGTATGTATTCTTTAGTGATTTGAGTTCGAATCCCAACTCTTGCAAACCTTGACTTTTTTTTTCTAATTAAACTCTTTTCCTTAATTTTTTTCACTCCTCTTGGCCAATTGCTCTAGGGTTGCCGCCATCCTAGGTTTCCAATTCCTAAAATGTAGGAATTTGATTATTTTGGGTTTTGCTAAAAAGGAATTAATATAAATTAAATTCCTACTAGTCTCGAAGAGTAGGAGTGTGTAAAACCCCACCTAAAGCCAACCTTAGAGTAAGGGCGTCGGGATGCATATTATATTATTTTGCATAAAAATGTATGTTTTAAAATGATTTTATGTGCTTTAGAATTGTGATTTATAGGTTAAAAGGCTTAGTTATGCTTATTGAGTAGGAAGGGTAAAATGGTAATTTTGCTTGAGGTCAAAATACGAAGATGGCTTGAGGTTTAAATAAGAAGAATATTTGGGTGAGAAAATAAGAACAAGTGTTAGTGTGGTTAAGTGGTTAGAGCTTTGTGAATTAATCTCTAAGGTCATGAGTTCAAATCCCATCTCTTAAGTTTTATTCATGATTATCTTAGTTAAGTTTGAAATTTTGTTTTCTTACACTCCTTAAAGATAGGAATGTCGTCCTAGGGAAGACATGAAGAGAATGTCTTAATCATATCATCATGTCCTAAAAAGAATTCTTGTCCTTTTTATTACCTCTAGCTTTGTCCTAATATCTTCACAATTTAAATTATTCAAAATTCATCAAGTCTCATCTTTTAATTCCAAAAAATTCTGTGATGATTTCTTAGCCTTGGATTTTAAAAATTTATCTTGGAAGTTAGAGTGTTGACGGAAAATAGGGGAGGAGTTAGGAAGGGTTCCCAAGGGAAATCAATCACCATGGTAGAACCTTTAAACTCATCTTCATGTTGTTTATGTTCTTGATGAAGAAAATCTGAAAATTTTCCAGAATTTTGAGCAATCCAGCTTTCAAAAAACTCAGCCAGTTTTCTTGCTCATTTTTTGCCAAATAAATGACCAGTTCATGTAGCTTGAAAACTAAAATTTCTGTGCAAATTCAAACTACTAAAGACTGCACAAAACTAGAAAAATTCCTGCGCAATTTCACTGCACACTAAGCTGAAATTGAAGCTGTTTTTCTTGTCATCAATCCAGCAAAACTCCTCTGCTTTTTCTCCAAAAAGAAGGCTGGAAACCAACCTCAAAAGACCCTCAAATATCCCTCAAAACCATCTGCAAATTGGGCTAGAGAAGTGCAGAAATTCTGCACAGAAAATTCAGTAAACAATTCGAAGCATTGAACACCTTGAAACCAAAAAATTCCCAGCTTTTTCTCCTTAGGCCTAGGCCAAAAAACCACCTTCAAACCTCTGTAAAATGGATCTTGCTCAGCCATGAACTGAACACCATTAACCTCTCCACTTACCTTGAATACTTGGACTCCATAGTCACACCTCAAAAATCTCCTAAGATCACTCTATTCAAAATACATTTGAACTTCAAAAAAATATCAGAATTTTGTTCCATGAAAACACTCGTGTATTAAGCTACTAAACCAGAAATTCCTTTGCCATTAAACACTAAATTTTGGCCATCCTTAAAGCCTGAACAACCTCCATTTCCTTGCCATGAAACTGAGTAGTCCAGCCGGCACCATTGAAGAACAAAGAAACCTCCATCAATCAAACACCATTAGCTTATCCTATACCTCAAACTACTCTACAATTCCCTCCATTTGAATTTCAAACATATCAGATTATTCTCTTCCCCTCTAGCTAAAAACCGAAACTCCTAATTCCCCTAAACTATTCGGCTAACACCATTCTGGATTTCGTGCAGCACTTTTCTCAAACTCTCTCAATTTTCACCAAGAACAACAAGAACAAACACTGCATTCCTTCCAAAACCTACCCTAAACACCTCCAATCACTCTCAAATACTCCAGATTGCTCCTAGATAATCCCTAGTGTTCATTTTTGGTATTTATAACACAAAATCTAGCAAACAAGAAATTTCAATCGGATCAAAAACCAGTTTTTTCTTGAAGGTCTCAAGAACATCATCAAGGTAAATCAAGAACAACTTCTTTGTTCATCCTTTTCCATTCAACCTTCCATGTACCATACTAATGCTCTCTCTCTCTCTCTCTCTCTCTCTCTCTCTCTCTCTCTCTCTCTCTCTCTCTCTCTCTCTCTCTCTCTCTCTCTCTCTCTCTCGGCAGAAATGTTTGATGAACAACCATGGCTGTTTTTTTTTCCTTAGACAACTCAAGACTTTGAATCGCGCGTAGACCTTCTTAGCCTTCATCGAAGTAATCAACAATCAAGTATTTTTTTCCCCCTTAATCCTCTTTTTTAATTCTGAATTCATGTCTCTTAGATGTTGATAGAAAGAATAGAATATGAATGGAGGATTGAGTGTATGCATGCGAATGAAGGGATTAGGGTTAGGGCATGAGAATGGTTGTATATGAATAAGCTATTTGAATTTTTTTGGGAATCAATGTACGTTCATCATGTCCTATAAGAGTTATGGATGTTTAAAGCATGTTAGATGTTATGACACCTATGGTGAATATGATTTTCATGTTCTTATTTCCATTGAAGCCATGATTGATGATTATGCCTAGTAGGGATTTGGCCATGTGATAGTATGTGTTGATTTAAGCCTATGTTCATGAATGGATTAGTTATTGTTTGATGATTCATGAATCTTGTTTAGCAAAAGGAAAATCGTGATTATTTTCTTGTTAATCCTATGTTATTTTATTAACAAATTTTATTACCCTAATTAAAAATTACTACTATATAACTATATATATATATATATATATATTTTTTAAAGGTTTCGAAATTCCTAGGAAGAGTTGGAAATGGAATATTAAATGAAATATTAATATTTTATTAGTTAAATAAATAATATCTTTTATTAAAAATAATATATATGTATAATAATAAATAAGATCTTTTATATAAATAATAAAAAAAAATAAAACATTAATGACCTGGTAGACCATAGTTAAAACTTTTACCTATATTCATAAATATTATTTATATTAAAATTTATTTTTTATTTATTACTCAAATTTTAATATAATTCATTTATTATTAATTTTATTTATTACTAATTATTTATTATCTATTAGTTATTAATTAAAAATTAATTTTAATTAATTATTTATTTATAATAACACTATTTAAAAATTACCATTTACTAATATTATTGAGGACTTAGTATTATTCAATATTTAAACACTAGTTTATTTAATAATTATAATACTCAAGAATTTTTATTTAAACCTATAACTTATTAGTAATTATTTTAGAACCCCTAGTTATTTTAACTTATCAAGCTAGATTTATTTTAGAAAATCCTTTATCATCTAGCCTTAAAACTTAGGACATTAAGGTCATGGTTAGTCATGGTTGTAGCTAGTTGAGTTAGGAATTATTTATATAAGGCAAGTATAGCTCGAATGTAACCTTATGCCTTGTGTTTACCCCAGGTGGGGTTAGGTCGACCATGGTGGATTTTTGAATTCAAGCAAGCAAAGGATCAGGTAGGCTCCTGCATGGAGTTATTTGAAGACAAAAAATTATTGTGGCAAGCCAATGGCAATATGTATGAACATTTATTTGTAAAGGCAATTAAGGATTGTTTTCATTTTATTTCAGTTAAACAAATCATTTGAAAATTAATCAAGTAGTTTTACTCAAACGCTAAACTCTTTCTAAAGCCCAACTTTGACAAGCATTTTAGAAACCCTTAATTGCTATTTCCGAGTAAATCATTGTATGATCAATTTTCTCCCAAGTGGGACAAACAAAGTTGAGTACTCAATAAGGGTAGACTACTAGGACTAGTATTTGAAGGGTTAGGGTAAGTCTCTCAGTAGGTGGTCATTTCTAAAGGATGAGTCCTTCCGGGTAGAATGCTAATCTTGTAGGTCATACCGGTCCGAGCTAGCAAGTTTCAGTCAAGTGGGCTGTTCATTTTCGGAGTGGACAACTGGTAAGTTTGGGTGTAGAGATGGAGGAGTATTTCACCTAACAGGCCGTACAGCCACCTTTTATCAGCATGCTCAACGTGTGGCAGTCTGACCATTATATGGTCATGGGGCCCAACATGTGGTATCCCATGGCTACCTCTTTGGGTGGTTGTATTTATTGTGCACATGTATGGTTCGGAAAGCAAAACACCACTCTTTATTTTAACACTTATTTAATGCTTGCTAGCACTTTCTCTTATGAAACTTTTACAACTTGCATACATGAACAGTTTTACCTAAAACACTCAGAGCACACACGGGCTTACTGAGATTTTTATCTCACCATGTTTTATGCCATGTTTTCAGGTTGATCCTGTTGTGAAGGTCATTAGCTAGATTGTCGATTGTGATTTTGAAGACTCTTTGTTATTTTCCTTATGTGATGTTTTGAGAGATTGTAGTAGACAATTTATTTTGGATTTGTTCATGTATTATTGGGTTGTGATAAGTTTAATTTTAAAGTATTTATTTTATTTTATTTTATGTGGCCTAGTTAAAAAAACCCCTTGTCCTATGGACGAGGCGACATCCCCGGCCCTGTTGGGTCTAGGTAGTGGGATGTTATAGAGTGAGTCTTCTGGCAGGCGGCCGTCTCTAGAAGATAAGCTATGCTTAAAGAGGCAATAATACTACTTAGTCTAGCCGGTTTGGGCTAGCATATTAGTCCATGTTGACTTTATTTATCCGTATTGGACAACCAGCATGTTAGGTGTAGAGAAAGAGGAGTATCTTACCTTAGTGGATGGATCACCCACTGCCCACTCAGTGTTGAACGGTTACACTAGGAGCTATCATGACGGTGGTCATGATATTGCCTTGATATTAATATTGATATTGAATCGTTGTTACTCCCTTCTTAATGAACTTATGTTTATGATGAGATGATGATTTATTGAAAACTACTTTGAATATATTCAGCAAAGCCTTAAATAACTGTTTATTGATGAAAATGACTTGCGAGCATATTTTTTGGTTTTTATAAACTTGCATGCACAAATTGTTTATATATGATATTCACACACACGAGACTTATTGAGATGCTCACACTATTTTACATCATGTTTTCAAGGGAGTACGTTTACTAAGCAGGTTGGATGAATAACAGCTGCCTGTTTAGATTTATTCTATTTTATCTTTGTATTTATTTTGAGAGATGATTGTGAGTTTAAATTTTCAGACTTGTATAATTTTTTACTTTGGTTGTAATAAGATTATCGCATTATTTCTTTTAGTCATTTTCTTTTGTACCTCGTTATATAAACCCTTGGTCCTTTAGACAAGGCGACTTCCCACTCTATTTGGGTACGTAGGTAGTGGAGTGTTACACTTCTTACTTCTTTGATTAATCTCGCTAAGAGGTATTTGAGAATATATCCCAACTAATTTAAATGGCTTTGATTTTTATAGTGATGTTGTAAGGATGCTTATATATAGAGTTTAGCATGAAAAGCATGAATAGATGGGATTGTTGAGTTTAATGGTGCAAGTATTGATCTAGGCTTATATGGAGTAAAATATTGTCATATCTTATTTTTTTGCACCTACAACTATTCTATGTTAGTTAAAGATGAGACATTTTGATTCAAATGGGTTTATTAGTTGGATTTAATGAAAGTTGAATATTGGAGTTATCATATTGTTGATTTGGATTGAGTATATTGATAGGGGCTAAATTAGTCATACTTTTCCTAGTTATTTGAGGGTCTTTTGTAATACATTTTGTTTAATAACTAGTCATATTCTTTCATATTTGAGATTTTACCCTTGAAAAGATATTTTGTTCATAATTGTAGATTTTTAGGGTGAAACAAAGCAAAAACGTTGCAAACCAGAGGAGAGGCGGCGCCGGCTAGGATCCTAGAACTGGCACCGGCTGTGCACTATTGAAACGAACTTTGAAGTGATAGAAAAATTGTTGAAACAGAGCAAAACAGAACCAAGGCGGCACCGGCTGTGAAGTTGGAACTGGCGCTGGCTACATTCTGGACATGTTGTGCAAAATTCAGAGAAAAATCAGCATACGAGTAGAGAAGTAGAACACAACTGGCGTTGGCTCCAAGAGTCAAGGCGGCGTCGGCTGTGCCTTGAAGCTAAGGCGGTGCTGTGATTTTTCTACGTGGTTTTTGGTAATCTGAGAAATTTTAGTATCTTCCAACTTCTACTTGGCCAAGAACTTTGTACCTACGAGTTTAGACACTTCCTAAGCCTATATATAGATGAAAAACACAAGGGAAAAAGGGAGAATTCATTGATCATCACAGAAAATCACTCAATCAAAGGAGGAATTCTTCAGTTCAAGGAAGGTTGTGCGAGAAGGTCTTCAAAGGAAAAAGAAGGAGGCTTGTCTATGAGTGCTTTCTTTTACTTTATTTTCTTTTTCTTGACAATGATGTGTTGATTGTTTTATTGTAATTTGACATTGTTTTAGATATTCATGATATTTAGAGTTATTTGATCTTTTGATTAATTGATTGTTATTCTTGGTATTTAATTACTCGTGCTTATTACAAGATTAATTGATTGTGGCTTTCCGTTAACTTGCTTGAGAATAGGGTTGATGGTAGTTCAATTGATTGGTTTCATATTTGTTGTCTTTTAACTTGCCTGAAAATGGGGTTAGTTGCTAAGAACAGAGTAATTAAAGGTTAATTGATATTTTCCAGAATATGGATTTAATTGGTTAATTTCATGGGTTGAGTTTGCTTGAGAATGGGACTTAATCAGAGAATTGTGTTTCATGCATCTTTTGGGTAAGACTGGTTGAGACAGAGTACGTGATACTAAATAATCTAGAAGATAGGGATTCATGGATTGGAAAAGAAGTGAGTTTACTTTAATTCTCCATGATGCCAAGAGAATAATTAGTTATGATAAAGGTTGGGTTCTTTAAGATCATGGTTGTCTAACTAATGGCTCGAGTTACATAAATCTACATCCTTGACATGTATATATATTTATTTTATTTTGATTTTATTTTGATTTTTATTTGTTTTTCAATTTATCGAATTGGAAAAACAATGAAAGAAAGGTAATTAATGTCTACTTGTTCCTTGAGGATCGACACTCGTGTGAACCCTATGCTCGGTTAATGATGAGTATGCTTACTCATATGTATAATTTGGGTTGAACGTTTTAATTTAAACTTGATTGGGAGTGTGCTTAGTTTTTGTATGATTTTGACACCCAAGTTTGAACACATCATATATGCATGCTAGATGATAAAAGGCATAATGAGGGAAAGTTATGCATATGGAATGCTGAACTAGCTTATTTTTTGATGCCATGAATGACTTACGTGCACATTGGGATCATGGTGATTCATATCTGCATGAAATAGTAGTGTCTAGGCAATGTGTAGTATTGGGATTCTGATTATGGAATTGTTGATTTTAGATAAGGAAAGAGTTTGAAGTGAGGCAAGCAGTTGCCTTTAGTTAAACTATTTTAATATCCAAGTATGTTCCTGCAGAAATGTTTTGATAAATGGTACTCATGTTTGCAAGTCATATGTTGTAATGATATTGAAATGATATTGTTGAACTGTGATTACTTAGGCTGAGAACGTAGTTATTTTGACCTCTAAATGATTTTGTCAAATCATAACTTTAACTGAAAACGGTTTTACTTCTTTCTTTGACTAAAATGTTTTGAAAATCTGTATATGAAAACCACATTTTGCAAAGCGAAGCTATTTAAAGTTTGTGAATAAGAAAATTGATTATTGCACCTAATGTTGAGCGTTAGTACTCAATGGGGGTTGGCTAGTGGTACTAGTCTTGGAGGCTAGAGGAAGTCTTCTGGTAGAAGGCCACCTCCAAGAGATGAGCTCTGCTCAAAGAGACGTCAGTACTAGTTAGTTAGGCTGGTCCAACCTAGCATGTTAATCCTTGAGGACTATTTTTTGGGTTGAACAACCGATGTATTAGGTGTAGAGATGGAGGAGTATCTCACCTTAGTAGGTGGATCACCTACTGCCCAGTACTTAGTGAACGGTTACACTAGGAAGCTATCATGACAGAATTCATGATACGGACTTTGATGTTCTTGAATCATTTTATCCCTTCATGATTCTATTGTATTAATGAGTGGTTGGCTTTTGGGAATTATTTTGGATATGTTTTATATTGTTCCACTTTGTGACTATTTATTGATGAAATGGACTTGTGAACATATTTTGTGATTATTGATAAACCTACATACATGAAATATTTAAAGCATCATTTTCACACACGGGACTTACTGAGATGTCAATCTCACACTCTTTATATATCATGGTTTCTGTAGACAGCTATTATTGAGTAGGTTGGATGACTTAGAGATTGAACTCTATTTTATCTTATTTTTTATTTCCTTTGAGAGACTGTTGTTTATTTTGATTTCCAGACCTGGAAAAGTTTTGAATCAATTGTAATAAGCTTGTTGCATTTCTTTTATTTAGCTATTTTCTTTTGTACCTCATTACAAAGACCCCTGGTCCTCTGGATGGGGCGACATTCTCGGCCTTTTTAGGTAGTAGGTAGTGGGGTTTTACACGTAGAAGGGTATATTTGTCATTACATTTGTAGTTTGGAGACTTTGCTAACGCAACATTGTCCTTGGGGTCAATATTTTTTTTTTGGTGATATTAAGAAATATTTAAAATGCAAAATAGTAGTATTTCTGTAGTAGGGGTATTTTGGTCATTTTAGTAGCCAAGGTGATGTGTCTTTTGATCCTTGGAATAGCCATAAGTCCTAATAGCTTTACAATTAGGAATTGGTCTTAAATAAAATAGATTTTATTTTATTCAGGTAGCCTAGTTTATTTATTGGGCTAGAATAAAATAAAAGGCCCAAATAGAAAATTAATTAATTAGTTTAGTGGGTTAATTAGTTGTTCAGGGCTCGAGCCCAGTTTAAATAATTAAAATTAATGTGAGCCTAAACTAAAACAGTCTACAGTATTGTATATTATTTGGGTTGTATAATTAATTTTTAGGCAATTTATTTGCTCCTAGTTAATATAATTAATTTAACCCAGTAGCCTAAACCAAGGGTCCAGTAGGCTTGGCCAGATTTTGTTTAGCTTAGGGCTAAGCAGTTTAGCAAATGGTTGAAGGATGCACGTTGGTTGAAAATTTTAAAACTCTCGGATGATAGCTAGAGGTGAGAGTTTGAATTGATTAGAACTCTTCAAGGCTATTGGGGTTCTTAGACAATTTTGAACGGAGTGTGATTCTTAACAGATTGTCAAAAACATACACGAGCCTCCTCTGCCATCTATGATTCTCTTGTTTTCTGAAAGTTTTCTATGTGTCTATTCTTCTTGTAGATACTGAAATAGGAAATTACTCCTCTTGATACTACTCTTTAGCAATTATCAAGAGATTAACATGGCCAATTCCTTTTCCCTTTTGGCTTTCACCGAGTCTTTAGGCGTCGGTCATATTCTGAAAGACTAGAAGCAGTAACGTTGATGCCTAGAAGAAGTTAAAGCTTAGTAGGCCATTCATTGAAGATAATAGCTAATTCGATTTTAGTGGTTCATCCAGAGGCTTCCACAAGTTATTTCGTGCCTGTTCAACCGTATTCTACACAACGTAAGCAACTAGTTGTAAGAAAACACAAACGATAAATTTTCACTTCTTTTGTATTTATGTTTACTGCATATTAACGTCTATGTTAGCTTTGAGTATCCTAATACTCATGGATGCGAGAACCACCGCTTGTTCAAATTAAGAAAAAAAAACACGTGATAGTCTTAGAACCTTAATGATGTCCAATCTTATTAATACTGTAACTAGGGATAATTTATGCACAAACACAATCCAGTGTAGTAGGAACCACACATCATAATCTCTATCATGATTTTCTTAATACAGTGTTGTGCTTGGGAGTTTATCTAACAGTTACATACACATGAAAGTACAAACAAAATGAATTGTAAGATAAAGAATGTCATTGTTATTAAATAAATGTGCAATGCACAATACATGTGATTACCTTTAAGGTATAATACTAACAAACTATCACTTGTACCAGAGCCAATTATTCCTATGTCAAATATCGAATGACTCAACATGTCTCTGGGGTAGCACTTTAGTGAGTGGATCAACTATGTTCTCACTCATGGAAACTCTCTCTATCTTTACATCTTATCTTCTATTAATGATCTCTCTAATCAAGTGAAAATACCTAGGTACATACTTGGATCGCTAATGAGACCGTGACTCCTTTACTTGTGCAATGGCTCCATTAGTGTCATAATACAAAGATATTAGATCAACAATGCTAGGAACCACTCCTAGTTCTGTGACTAACTTCTTGATCCAAACTGTTTCCTTAGCTACTTCAGAAGCAGCTATGTACTTAGCTTTAGTCGTTGAGTCGGTAATAGTATCTTGTTTAGAACTTTTCCAACTCACTAGCCCTCCACATAATGTAAATACATAGCCAAGTTATGATTTGAAACCATCCAAATCGGATTAAAAAACGGTATCAGTATACCAGTTTACTTTCAAGTCACCTTCTTTATAAACTAAGAATACGTCCTTAGTCATTTGTAAGTACTTAAGGATATTCTTTACAGCTGCCCAATGACCTTCTCCAGGGTCAGATTAGTATCTGCTTGTTAAGCTGAGAGCACATGATACATCAGGCCTAGTTTATATCATAGCACACATGATTGATCAAATTGTCGAAACATATGAAATTCTACTAATGTGATCCCTTTCAACTTGTGTCTTAGGAGACATCGACTTTGAAAGGCTTAACCCATGAGACATGGGTAAGAATCTCTTTTTGGATTGATCAAAGTTGAATCTTTTTAGCACTTTGTTTATGTATGTCGACTGTAAAAGGCCGAGTAACCTTTTTGATCTGTTTCTATAGATCCTTATTCCTAGGATATGGGTTACTTCTCCAAGATCTTTTATGGAGAATTTCTTAGATAACTAAACTTTTACAGATTGAGGGATAGATACATCATTTCCTATTAGTCATATACAATCTATATAAAGTAATAGGAAAATAACTACACTCCCTTTAACATTCTTGTATACACAAGGCTCATCCATGTTTCGAATAAAATCAAATTCTTTAATTTTTTCATCAAAACGAATATTCCCACTCCTGGAAGTTTGCTTAAGTCCATAAATGGACCTTTGCTTATGTGAAACCCCGGTCAAAACCAACCTTAGAGTAAGGGGGTTGGGATGCATATCATATTTTATTTCATGGTTAAATATATTTTCATATGATTTTTATGTGTTTTGGATTCGGGTTTTATTGTCTTGAAGTCTTGTTTGTGAGTATTGTGTGAGAGGGGTAATATGGTAATTTTTGCCCGAGGTGAAAATAGGGAGATAGCCTGTGGATTGAATGGAAAATAATTTTCTAGTGAAAATATCAAGAAGATTTGTTGTGGTGTAGTGGTTAGAGCTTTGGAATTAATTCTTGAGGTCTTGGGTTCAAATTCCATCATAGAAGCTTTAGCTAGATTAAATTTTACTTTTGCTTAGTGGAGGAAATTTCGGTCTTATGAGCTTAGAGTAAGGTAGGGATGATGATCCTAAGAGAGACATGTTAGGAGTATTCTTGTTCCGCTCCTTTACTCTACTCGAATTTCTTAAAGGGAATTCATTTTCCCTTGATTCTTAATTTTCCTCAATTTTCAACTCCTTGGTTTGATCAAGATGTTCTATCCATTTTCTTTCCAGAAATTTCAGTAAAATGCTGTGATCTTGTGAGATCAAAATGTCCTAGTAAAAGGCTTCTCATGGTCTGAAAAATGTGGAAGAATGGTAGGAAATTCCAAGGGGAAAAATCCCTCTAGCAAGCTTGCTGAAATTTCACTCTAAACTAGTTCATCTTACTTCTTAGAATGAGCTGAAAATTTTCAGCTTGTTGTACCTTCAAATTGTCGAGCTTCTTAGCTAACTTTCCCTCCTAAATTCTGCCAGAAAAATGGCCTTAAGATCAATTTGAAACATGAATTATTTCTGCCATTTTCGGGCTGCACAAAGGCTGTGCAAAACCAGTGAAAATTCTGGGCAAAATCGCTACTTTGGAGGTCCAAAACCAAGCTGATTTCTTCCAGATTTTGTTCAGTACCTTAGCCATGTTTTTCCTCCATAAAGAAGGCTGGAAACCAGCCTTAAATACCCCAGAAATCCCCCTTCAAGCTCTCTGCAATTGGCTGGAAGTAGCAGCCGAAAATCTGGCTAGAAATTTCTGTTCAGAGAAATTCTGGGCAGCCCAAACTTCCAGCTTTGTTTCCTATTTTTCTTCTAGCCGAAACACCAGCCCTAATCTGTCAAAACCTTTCTTAAACCTCCATTAACAGAGCTCCATTGTTTCCCTCAAGCTTCTGGACGAAAGGCAGCAATGGCTGTCCGAAAATCTCTCCAACAAATCCCTGTAATTTAGCTTGATTGGTTTCCAAAATTCCAGCCATCCTTGTTTAGCAACCTTCCATAAAATCTTACTCAATTAACCAGACATCTTCTTCACCATTAAGCACCCTACTTTCGGCCACCATTATCTTCCATAAACCAGCATTAATCCCACCGAAATTCTGCTCAAACAGTCAGCCATGGCAGACTTCCAAAGCTGTCCAACAATCAAGATATTCTTGGAATATTTAGTTTCCAAATTCACTTCCTAAAAATGTTCTTCAAAGATTGTAACAACTAACCTTTCCTTTTCCCTTCCAAATCAGAGAAACAACTCCCTAAACCCTACAGAAATTCGGGCAGCCCTATCTCTCACAGAAATTCGGCAGCTACACACTACAATCTCTCGAAATCTCTCAAGCTCCAAGAACACACACACACACACACTACACCAAGAACACCTACCTCTTCCCTACACTTAATACCCCTCCAAACCATCTCAAATCCTCTAAAAAACTTCCAGATTTGACCTACTCACTACTGTGAGTCCATCAACACCATTATTAACATCAAACTCCTCAAATCATCTTGCTACTTCGGATCAAAAGCAGAAATTTCTGTGAAGGACAAGAACATCTTCAAGGTAAATTCACCCTATCAACTTCATCTTCTCCAAACGTGATCTCTAGTGAGAACCTATGTGAATAAATATACTAACGATCTCTTCTCTCTCTCTCTCTCTCTCTTTCACATAGCCGAAACTCCTCTTCCTTGGCCGGATGACTTCTTCTCCATAATCATGTTCTCGCCATCTCCTTTGGACAAAGTTAGATATCTAGGAGTTGAGATCTACTCTAAACTCCTTCGAGGCATTCATCAATCAAGTAAGTACCATCAATCCTTCTTTTAAACTCTAGAATTATGTCTCTAGGGTGATAATGATAATAGGTGGATGGTGATAGGATTTGAGTGTATATATATATATATATATATATATATATATATATATTGTTGAGATTGAAGTATGAATATATATATGATTGTGAAGGAGATGGGATTTATGCATGGAAGGATTGTCTTGGATGATTATATGATGATTTGAGGTTGATGCATGTCATAAGTAGTATATGTGATGAAGTATGCTAGAGATTATGTCACTTTTGGTGAATAGTGTTTATGTTCATGATGGATTAATATTGAAGCCATGATCATGTTTATGCTAGTAGGGGTTAGATCATGTGTTGATAAATTGAGATCTATGCTTTTATGCATGATTTGGATGATTTGATGAATTGAAGGATTGTGTATGTAATGATTGTGGTTAGCCATAGGAATTTGATCATGATCTAGTTGTCCCCAAACAAATTTTTACTTCATGAATAAAATATTCAATAAAATAATTTCTCTTAGCATTTTCGAAAGAAAAAAAAACCCTAGGAAGGGTAGATTTGGATTGTCATATATATAAAGGATATTTTAGTTAAACAAATAATGATTTCTGCTAGAAAAATAATATATATATATATGTATATATTACTTAATATAATGAGATCAATTAAAGCCTTTATGAAAATAATTGTAATTAGTAGAATATATATTACTAAAAATTTAACTATTATCTTCTAATCAAAACTCCTTAAGAATTTATTTAATATTGTTCAAGTGAGACTCATTAAATTTATTTTCAACTAATTTTAGCTACCAATTATTTTCTAACAACTAAATTATTAATAAATCAATATTTTATTTAATACTACCTAGAACTCTTAATCAAATAAACTCTAAATTCTCCCTAACAAGATTTAAGCTTTCAGCTTATTAAATTTATTTCCCAAACCATTAATTATTTTAAATAACTGTGCTAGGCTCAACTCTTAAACCTATTTACTTATTATTTTACCTTAAAGCTTGGGACACTAGGATATGGTAGTAGTAAGTTGAGTCGATTTAAAATTAAGGAAGTAGTTTGTGGCTTGTAATTGATTGTGATTTGTATTTGCCCATGTGGGGTTAGGTCTGCCATTGGAGACCTTGTTATTGTGAGCAAGAATCAGGTAAGCTCCTGCATAAAACCTGTTTGATGCAAAATGTTTATTATGGCAAGCCAAGTGTAGAGTGCATGGATACTCATTTATGTAAAGGCAATTGAGGGTTAAATCCTTTCTTATTTCAATCATTTGAATTATTTAAAAGCCAATGAGCAGATTTACTCAAACTCAAACTCTTCCTAAAACTGATTTTGTTAAAGACTTTGGAAAGCCCATAAATTGCCATTTTCATCTGGAACAGTGTTTTGTTCATTTTATCCCAAGTGGGAAATGTCGTTGAGTACTCAATAAGGGTGGACTACTAGGACTAGTCTTTGAAGGGTTAGAGTAAGTCTCTCAGTAGGTGGCCACCTCTGAGGGGTGAGTCCTTCCCGGATAAGATGTCAGTCCAGTGACTCGTGACGGTCCGAGCTAGCAGTTTGTTTTCAGTCAAGTGACTGTGGTTTGCCGGAATGGACACCCAGTTATTGTTTGGGTAT
The DNA here is from genome assembly GCA_026120185.1 of Voacanga thouarsii. Taxonomy (NCBI): domain Eukaryota; kingdom Viridiplantae; phylum Streptophyta; class Magnoliopsida; order Gentianales; family Apocynaceae; genus Voacanga; species Voacanga thouarsii. The sequence goes on along the minus strand of JANUWF010001905.1, from coordinate 1,322,414 downwards.
AAAGAATGAGGAGTATCTTGCCCAGTAGGCCGATCACCTACTTTTGTCAGTCTGCACAAAGTGTCGGCATTCTAACCGGTTATGGGGCCCAACGTGTGGTAACCCATATCCATTTCTTTTGAGTGGTTGATTTTATTACTTATGTGTGGCTGGAAAAGCCAAAATGCCACTCTTGCTTTTTATTAATGTTATTGCTTGCCAGTATTTCTGTTATAAAGGTTTCACACTTTACATCCACGAACTGTTTTCACTAAACACCCAAAGCGCACACGGACTTACTGAGATTTCAGTCTCACCACTATTTTATCATGATTTCAGGTCCATCCTGCTGTGGGCATGAGTAGCTATATATTGTCTGCTTTGGAAGAATTTTCTGAGGAGTAATTTTATGTAATGTTGGAAGAGCTGAGAGCGGATGAATTTTTATTATGGATTTGTTTTGAGCATTCTTGGATTTATTATTATTTCTTTCGGGTTGTAATAAATTTTAAGTTGAAGTATCATTTTATTTCTGCTATTATATTTGTGTGTCCTCGTTATAAAGACCCCTTATCCTTTGGACGGGGCAACATCCCTGGCCCTGGTGGGCCTAGGTAGCGGGGTGTTACAACTTACACACATTTGTGTTATCTTTGGATGTAAAACTCTTAGGTTGTATCATGTACACTTTCTCAATTAGATTTCTATTTAGGAAAGTTGTTTTCACGTCCATTTGGAAGACTTTATAATCACAATGGGCAGCAAGTACTAGAAGTATCCTTATGGATTTCAGCATTGTTGCCAGTGAAAAAGTTTCGTCATAGTTAATACTATGTTGTTGATGATAACTTTAGCAACTAGTCGTGCTTTATAGGTAACTATGTCACCATTCATGTCGGTTTCTTCTTGAAAATCCATTTGCACCCAATAGATTTAACTCTTTTGGGTGGATCAACCAAAAACTAAACTTGTTGTCATACATAGAATCCATTTCTGGCTTCATATCCTCAAGCCATTTGTTAGATTCTAAACTATTCATAACATCCTTATAAGTAGAAAGCTCATCTTCATCTATGAGATGTGGTCACTTATGAAAAATCCAAATCTCTCAGAAACCAAACGTATCCTACTTGATTTACGAGATTCTTGTGTAGATGAAAATTCATCTATTCTCTCAATAGATGTGGGATCAAACGGTTGATCTATATTTGTTTGTTCTTTTTAAACTTTACTAAGTTCAATTTTACATCCATTGTCCCCTTTAAGTATGTGCTCATTCTCTAAGAAGACGGCATGCTTCGAAACAAAAACTTTGTTTTTGAAAGGGAGATAGAAATAATATCTGAATGATTTCTTCAGATATCCAACAAATAAACACTTATCAGATTTAATTTCAAAATTGTCAGACTATGGCCTTTTAAAAAATGCATGGCACCCCCATATTTTCAAGTGAGATAACTTTAGACTCTTGCCAACGAACAACTCAAATAGGGTAGTATCAACCATTTTTTATGGCACTCTATTTAATATATAAACAGCAATATCCAGTGTGTATCCCTAAAATGATTTTGGTGAGTCTACAAAAGCCATCATGGTCCGTACCATGTCTAGAAGGGTTTTATTCTTTCTCTTAGATGCACCATTATGTTATAGTGTATACGGTAGAGTCCATTGAGATAATATTCCGTTTTCTCCAAGAAAACTTTGAAATTCATGGCTTAGGTATTCACTTCTTTGATCGGATCTTAGAGTTTTAATTCTTTTCCTAAGTTATTTCTCTACTTCATTCCTAAAGTCTTTGAACTTGTCAAAGGCTTCGAATTTGTATATCATTTTCATTACCATTATTGATGATTATTCATGGTACATGTATTTGTATTTCATTAAATACAAATACATGTACCATGAATAATCATCAATAAAGGTAATGAAGTATTGGTAACCTATTCTTACTTATATTGACATCGGGTCACATGCTTCAGTATATATGAGTTCAAATAACTCTTTAGCTTTTTCTCCTTTTCCAAAAAAAGGAGCTTTAGCCATTTTTCTAAGTAAACAAGATTTGCATGTGCCATAAGATTTATAATCAAATGACCCTAAGTTACCAAGCATATGTAATATTGAAATGTGATTCGTGAGAAAATAATATTACCTGTCACAACAAAACAATTCCTCGCTAGTACAAAAATTTCGTCGCTAAAAGGGGTTCATGGCAAAAAAAATTTCTTCGCCAATACAAAATATTTTGTAGCTAAAAAGGATCAATGGGGACAAAAGAATTTCCTTGCCAAAGCTTTTTAAAATTTTTTAAAAAATAATAAATTTTGGAAATGGTCCGTGTGAACCCGCTGTACTTGATCACCACCTCAAATTAAATATCACAATTCAACGCCGCAGAGATTCAATTGCGCAACCTCACGCTAGAGGCCTTGTGCCTCAACCGTTAGGTGAAGGCATCAAATTTGTTTAATCTTTTTTTTAAAAAAAAATAAACTATTCCAAATATTTGTTTTTTTTTTAAAATTTCAAAACATTAATATTGTACAAATATAATAATTATATTAAATTATCTATGAAACAACAATATTCATTGTAATAAATTATTTTGGACATTCATAAAATTTTAAAAATTTATATACTATTAATTATATCATTATTTTTATTATATAATTATATACATATAGATTGATTAGAAAAAAAATTTATACATATATATATATTTCTAATACATTATATATATATATATATATATATACACACATACACAAAATATATATACATACATATATATATATATATATATATATTGTGTGTATGTGTGTGACACACAAATAAATAAATAATACACACACACACACACACACACACACATGTATATATATTTATATGATACACAAATATAAATATATATCCACACCATATATATACACAAATACACACACACACACATCTTATTAATACATATATTAATATATATATATATATATATATATGTATATATACATATATATACACATTAATATACTCTATATATTTTTTAATATAGCATATACACACACACACACACACATATATATACATATGCACCACATATATACACACATATATACACAAAATATGTTTACAAAATTAAACTTAAATAAAAAAAATCATTATAGATATGTAATTGCCCAAGATAACAATATAAAACAACAAACACCAATACCAACAATTACAACAAATCATATGATACAACAAAAGAGCCCAATATAATTTTTTTTATCTCAATGGACAAAAATAAAGAATCAAAACAATTTACGACAAAGGTATAAAGAGAAAGAGAATCTATGTACAAGTAAAGGTTAGTGCTATACACAAATAGAAAAAGAAGTATTTACATAAAAGAATTAATAGTATTCACAAAAATTTACATAGCTAAATCAACGAGACTCAAGTTTTTCATAATATTGCAAATCTCTGGCATTGGCGCCAAAAACTTGATGTGGATTTTTGAGTGCACTGGAAAATAGTATAACAATTAGCCACAAGTTATCAAGTTTTAAATTAAAATGTCAATCACTAAAACCACACAATAGGGCTAGTATACCCATCTCATAGTTAGGGAATAGCAAGAATTGAATCCATGGGAACTTAGCAATTACCACTACTTTGCTCTAATCTTATGGTCTTGCTTAAATAAATAAAGAGACAAAGTAAATAAAACTAATTACACTAAGACTAACCGAGAGAATTCACACAACTCCATACAAGATTGGCCATGAGAAAATCAAGGATAGGAAAAAGGAGTAATTGACATGAACTTGTCAAGAATCTCCCTAAATTCACCAAATACCACATCAAACCAAAGATAACTAAATTCCCAATTCTAATACTGGTAGAGGTCACAAATGCAAAACACACACTCTCTTAAGTTATGGATTCCCTATTCTTAAGCCAATTAGAGGGTATATCTACCTCCCCAATTGAACCCAAGAAGCATTAAGCATAAACCCCCATATAATCTAGAAGAACCCAATACTCCTATCTTTAGGCAATACAGACTCCCAATAATAATCTAATTCGAATCCCCAACCTCTCTCTCAAGTTAGTCAAAGGATAACACACATTAAACCTACTAGATGGAACTCAACTCCTAACCCCATTTGTCAAAATCATTAGGAGAGAGTGACCTAAATAACAAATCCAACACAAGAAAAGCAAGTAATCATTCATTAGGAATCGGAAATCAACAATTTAAGAGTAGAAATTATACAAGAATAAATTATGGTTCATCCCTTCAAGAACAATTAAAATATATAAGTATACATTTCCCAAATGAAAACAAAGAGAAGGGAACAAGAAAAACTCATAAGACAAGATTTCATCTCCATCTTTTTCAAGCCTTTTTTGAACAATATCCTTTTCTTCTCCATAAATCTCCTCACTTGTGGTTGTGTCGGTGTTTTCTCAAGGGATCTAGGTTTCTATCTAACCTAGAATAATGATTTAGGGTTTATAAAAGTCAAGAAATATGCGTTTCTGCACATTCTCTTGCTTGTGGGCAACCTAGGAAAGTCTTCCCTAGGCCGCCAGATCTTCCAAAATCAAGGTGGCCTAGGGAACATTCCCTAGGATACCAGGCTTCTAGCTTGGTGCACCAAGGAGTAGAGGTGGGCAACCTAGGGAAGTTCTTCTCCCTCGGCTACCAGCTTATTACAACACACATAACCTATACAACATCAGGCGGCCTAGGGGGCTTTAACTTCCCTAGGCCGGAACTTACAACACACTACACACACATATATTACATTAGGAAGCCAAGGGAAGCTAATGTTCCCTAGGCTGCCATCTACAAAGCACAACGCACACACAACATTTACACTTGCTGGCCAAGGGAAGCTTAGGCTGCCATTTTCCATACATACATACATACATACATACATACATACATACATATATATATGTATACGATGAAGTAGGCGGGAGCTTCCCTAGGTCGCCTGGTTCGTTTGTGATTCTTATGAAGTAGGCGGGAGCTTTCCTAGGTCGCCTGGTTCGTTTGTGATTCTTTAATTGTTCTCCATTTTTACTCCATTTTCCTCATTTTCTTCATTTTCAACTTTAATTTCATTTTCTTTATTTCCTACAAAATAAGATGAAAATAGTGTGGTGAGTAATGAATTAAACAAGAATTTACTATAGTTAAAACACAAAAGTACATAACAAGATGTATATGATGAGCCCTCATCACACTAAATATTAAAATCACCGGGCAAGTCAAGTTTATAAGCATTACCCCCATATTTTGCAAGCGCTTGAAAAAGTCCATCCCCCTAGGTTCAAGTTTTGTCCTCTTTTGCACTGGAAATCTTTCTTTGTGAAAATGAACCCAAACCTAATCTCGAGGTTGAAATATTACTTTCTTCTATCCTTTATTTCGCTTCAAAGTAAGTTCTTCATTCTTCTTTACAGTGTTTGGCCTTAATCTTTGCATGGAGTTCTTTGATCCTATCAGCCCTCTTTTCTCCGTTATTACTCACTTGATCACCTATTGGTAAAGGCAACAAATCTAAAGGTGTAAATAGATTAAAACTATAAACCACTTCAAAAAGAGAATGCAAGGCTGTGGAATGTATAGAACTGTTGTATGCAAATTCAATATGAAGTAGGCAATCATCCCAAGTCTTCAAGCTCTTTTTGATGATTGCTCTTAGAAGTTGAGCGATTGTCTTATTCACCACCTTCATTTAGCCATCCATTTATGGGTGACAAGTTGTGGAAAACAAGAGATTAGTATTAAGTTTACACAACAAAACATGCCAAAAATGACTAAGAAATTTAGAATCCCTATCGGAGATAATGGTTTTTGTAATCCCATGCAATCTCACCATTTCTTTGTAGAACAAATCTGCAATGCAAGATACGCCATTAGTTTTCAAGTAATATATGAAATAAGCCATCTTGAAAAAATGGTCTACCACAACAAATATTGAATCCTTTCCATTTCTAGTTCTTGGTAAATCTAAAGTAAAATCTATAGAGATATCAACCTACGGTGCAAGAAGAATAGGTAAAGGGGTATATAGTCCATAAGGCAGGGAAGTAGACTTAGCTTTCTTACAAGTAATACATTGTCAACAATGCTTTTCAACATCCATTTTCATCTTCGGCCAAAAGAAATGTTCTGGAAGAATATCAAGGGTTTTGGCTATACCAAAGTGTCCTATTAACTCTTTCCCATGTGCCTCCTTAACTAGTAACAACCTAATTGAACTCTTGGGCACACAAAGCTTTCCTTCCTTAAAAAAAAAAAAAAAAAAATCCTCATGCCTATAAAATCTCTCAAAGGTACCTTTTTCACAAGTAAGAAATATGGGACATCATCATCAATTACATAAAAGTCTTTCAACAATACAAAACCAAGTGGCCTAGCATCCAAAGAGTTAAGCAAAGCATACCTTCGTAAGACTGTATCCGCCACGACATTTTCCTTACCTTTCTTATACTTAATGACATATGGAAAAGCTGCTATGAATTCCAACAATCTAGCACGTCATTTGTTTAATTTGTGATGCCCTTTAAGATGTTTAATGGATTTACAGTCAGTATGGATGACAATCTCTTTGGGAAGAAAGTAATGTTGCAAATGGTTCAAGATTCTCACTAAGGCATAGAGTTCTTTGTTATAGGTTAAATAGTTGAGTGTTACCCTAGAGAGTTTCTCGCTAAAATAGGTAATTGGTCTTTGGTCTTGAGTAAACATGGCTCCTATTCCAACCCTACTTGTATCACATTCTACTTCGAAGGCTCCCTCAAAGTTTGGTAAGGAAAGTAGTGGAGTTTGGCTTAACCTCTCTTTAAGGGTGGTGAAGGCTTTTTCTTGGCTTTCCTCCCACTTAAACCCTATAGATTTCTTAACAATTTCGGTCAAGGAAATGGCTATGGTACTAAAGTCTCTAATAAACCTTATATGGCAACTAGCAAGACCATGAAAACTCCTTACTTCGGTTATAGTGGCTGGGGTTGGCCATTCTTGAATAACTATAACACCCCACTTTTTCATAGCGTAGAGGGCTTTGTTTTGTGGGATGTCGCCCCGTCTACTTGCCTAGACAAGGGGTCTTTATAACGAACTTAGTTTCGTACACAGCAAAAAGCTCAAAATACTTTTTGGTAAATATAAGAAATATATGGAGTCTGTCTCCTGGTACCATATTTAAAGCACAATAGATCCAAAATACAGCATGAGCTTCTGGGAGTCCACTACGCTTCCAATATGCCTTTGATTCCTAAATTTTTTAGGAAGAAATAACACACATGTGAATAAAAATCACTCAGTGAGTCCCGTGTGTGCGATTATTTTATAAATCCAACAAACACAAGTATCATAAGTTTTATTTCATAAAACCGTTGTGGGAAAGTATTATATTTTCCACTGAAAATAGTTCCACTGCTCACTAGAAGAAAGCCTCCCTTGAGAATTATTTAAAATCTCAAGCACAATTGGAAAATTAGGCTTTACTAAGATCAATGCCCCATATCTCAGGCGTATTTGGAAAACCACTTTTTATAACATCATTGCCCCATATTTTAAGAAATGTAGGCTTCTCCCTATCAATAAGAGTTCGACTTGGGTGCAAAGCTTACAAGGCTTCGCCTTCGGTATCACAATTTTATTGTGCCAGAGACTACACCTTATATCACTCAAGTGTGCATTGCCGGAGTGGCATTATAGTCTTATTGTACTAGGTCACAAGCCTATAGTAGTTAACTATACATTGTCAGAGTGGTAAGGTTGTCATCATAACCTACCATAAATTATACCAATTCTTTTTACATACGGTAGTATGAGTCCCCATTCGTACTCCCCTCACTACGAGGTTGACAAAGGTTGATCACAGATTGGGCATCCCATCTAGGATCAATTAATTAATGGGTGCTTACGAATTGGGACAGTGCTAGCTTGGGAATTGGCTAATTCCAATGTCCTGACTCCCTATTTAGATAAGACAATCTCCGAAATTGGAACTGGGTTACTTGGGGTCATCCATCTTTAACGTGAGCTAATACAAAGGTCATAGCTCCTATTGAGTACTCAGAGTTTCCACTGGTTCGCAAGACTAGTCCAATTCCATTAGCTCATAAGGCCAATCCAATATTCCATTCCCGAAGGAATGTAAATAAAACATTTTCTTGGGCCAAAATATTATTTTCCAAACATTAATCTCATATCGAGAGATTGTTTTCCAAACTATAACGAATAAGGATAAAAAGTCCTTTTTTTTTTAATAAAACACATTTTCGAGAGCATTCATGTCATTTGACAAATACCTAATTCTAAAGGACTTTTATTCAGGAATTCCAGAATTCTAATTCTAAAAGAAGATTTAAATTCAAGAAATTCCAATTATAATTCCATAATTCACATTTTCCCAAAATCCTTTCCATAAAAAGGAATATTTATGGTTTCCGAGAATAAAATATGATTTCGTCTCATAATTAATAAGAAGAAAGCCTTTCAGGCCTAAATTTGTTTCTAAGGATTATTCATAATTTAAATGACCCAAAATTCATTGTAGGAAATATTGTTTGCTAAAGTTTCCATTAATTTCCCATTTAGAGAAACCATTGCTCATCCAAGAAAATCCTTAGCCACATTGCTATCCTTTAGGAAACGGTCACTTACTATAAATAATTCGAATAATGAAAATCCATATGCTCATTCAAATCTAACATAGCACAATGTAATTTCTTTTTTAGAAAAACCATATTCTCATTTAGAGAAACTAAAAGGATTTATAAAACATTTCTCAGTGAAACATAATTTCACAAGCAAAAAACATAGTTTTGTAAAATAAGTGGGACACACCTCGTGTCTTACTTTGGTACAGTAAAATATATTATCCTCGCTTTCACTGAATCCTTAACATGAACTACCTACATCAAGGATCATTATACATTTAGTTTTGCATGCTAGGATTCACAACTAAGAAATGCTAATGTAAGGAAATTTCTTCATTTTTATTCCTTTATTTCCATATGAGTGGAAGACGTCCATAAGCATTTACAACTTATTCATCCGTGAACATCATTGAATTAACATGAAATCCATTTGCATTAAAACAATTTCTGCATTTTTTCAGTTTTGGTAGTCCTTTTTGTTTTTAGTATATCTTTCAATATACAACTCTGATTAATCTCAAATTTGAGCCAAAACACTCATAAGACATTCAACTACAATCTTGTGGATTCCTTTTCATTAGGCCTGAATTCGTTGTACCACTGCTGGGTCAAAACATTCCCAGCTTTTCATGATCCAACCATTATTTTCACAAAATACCATTATTAATTCATTCTCCTCTACTTCTAATATTCATATAGAGCCTAATCCACTTCAAACTTTATCAAAACAGACTTCATTTCTCTTATTTGCAGAGATTCATAGCCCAGCAAAACCATATTTTCCAACATCAAGTTCAACAATTGTAAACAATAACAATAACAATTAATTTTCTTTAATGATTAAGCTAGTTTTCCTTTTCATTTCTTCTGCCTTCTTGTACAACCATGAACCACTAATAAAAAAACCATCAAAACACCTTCATACACCATATAGAACAAAGCATATAGATTCCTCAAGCAATCGGCACACATAGCACACACAACAACTTCAAAACATAGCTAATTTTCCAAATAAAACCATAAATTTCATGAATTTCTCAATAAAATTAATACCAAAATGATCCTTGTGATTCATTCTACAACTTTAACTCATGAAGTATAAGATTTTACCTTGTGTGTAAGATTCTCCAAACTTGAATTGCTCCAAGTTTTCCTTCTCTTCTTCCTTGAAAACCCTTTTTCTCCCTATTTTTCTCTATATTTTCCTCATTTTCTTTTCTTTTCTTTTTCTCTCCTTCCCCCTTCTTGTTTGGAAGAAATTATGGCTATTTTATAGCCCTCCCACCGCCATTCTTGTGCCCAAGGTTAACCAAGAATAAATAATGGTTGTGGGCTATTGTGGGCTATCATGGCACGTGTCGTTTTCTCATTCGCTAACCTTTTTTCTTTAATTATTTTATACCAAAACTTATTCAATAAGCTTTATAAAATAACCAATCACGATTTGATGCTTGATTTCATCCACCAATCGTATTATGCTGCTCATTTGAATTTCTTCTGCATTTTAGAATTTTCTCAGAAATGAACTAAAATTTAGGTTAATAAATATTCTAATCGGGAAAACTTTTATTCCACCAATAGAATATATGAACTTTACTAAACTTAATGGTAGGAATCAAAATTATCAATTCTTCCTCAATTCTTTTCAATTTGCAATAAAAATCCTGATCGTGGTTAAAATTACGGTAATACTCCTGATAGCTCAGGTTATACCAATACGTCCGCCTCATCGTGCTGATCAACTTTTGTTCTGGGCTTATACCCAAATTCTTACTTTATATAAAGCAATTACCAATTGAAGTATAAACGTAGGGGTAGAACAATCTCAAATTTTCATTTGGGTCCTTACAATTTCAAAATTCTAATAATGCCCCAAAATATTTTTATCACACCAAAACGTTCATCTCATTATATTGATTATTTCTTGTTTTGGTCACTGATACAAATTCTCATTCTATACAAACTAGTAGCTATTTAAAATACAAAAGTTAGGGTTTACAATAGCTCTCACCTTCTCCTCATCCATTTCAATTCCTTGTGAACTCACTACAAAACTAAGAAATGTAATCTTTTCCAAACAAAAAGAACATTTGTCAAAATTAGCTTATAGTTTTTCCCTACGAAGAGCCACAAGAACACTTTTAAGATGCCCCAAATGATCCTTGAATGACTTACTATAGATCAAAATATTATCGGAGTAGATAACCACAAACTTGATAACGAATTCTTTCAACACATAGTGCATCAAACGCATAAATGTACTTGGAGCTTTGGAAAGGCCAAAAGGCATAACAAGGTAATTATATAATCCATGTTTTGTTTTGAAAGCGGTTTTCCATTCACTACCCTCCTTTATTCTTCTTTGATAATAACGCAATTTAAGATCAATTTTAGAAAATACACAAGCACCATGAAGCTCATCAAGTAAATAATCAAGTCTTGGAATGGGGTAGCGATGCTTTACCATAATGTTGTTGATTGCCCTACAATTAATGCACATTCTCCATGTCCTATCCTTCTTGGGCACCAATAATACTGGAACCACACAAGGACTTAAGCTCTCCCTAACATGTTCTTTTGCTAGCAACTCTTCCACTTGTTGTTAAAGTTCTTTTGTCTCCTCGGGATTACTCCTATAAGTCGGATGGCCTAGAATGATAGCTTCATGAATAAAGTCAATTTGGTGTTCTATTTCCCTTAGTTGTGGCAAGCCTCCGGGTTTCTCTTTTAGAAAGATATCTTCAAACTCTTGAATGATAGCTACAATTACTTGAGGTAAACAAGAAAATAACTCATTAGTAGAAAGAGTTTCAATAGTAGATATGTTAGTGTTGTGCCCTAGAGGCATTCATTTATAGTTTGTATATGACACATTTGTTTTATAATATAGGGAATTATTTGTCTTTCAGTTTGTCTTCTTTACTTTCATGTAAAATAACTATTAGATAAAGTCTATAGTACAATACTGTGTTAAAAAAATTATGATAGAGATCATGATGTGAGATTCCTAGTACACTATATTGTGTTAGTACTTAAATAATCCCTAGTTATAGTATTAATGAGATAGGACATCATTAATGCGTTAAGACTAGCACGTGTTAGACTTCCTGATCTGATCAAGTAGTGGTTCCCATATCCATGAGTATTGAGATTCTCAAAGTTAACACATAGATGCTTGTTAATAGAATAAGTATATTGGATGACCTGACTATGAGATAATCACATGAATAACTATGTAGTGCTAGTGATAGAATCTCATTATAGCAAACGTGAAAGTATTCTTAGACTTGAGATCTCTAAGGTACTTTGTTTGCTGAGCATTGTATTTTGATTCCAATCTCTAGAGCCAGATCAAGGGCCGTCGATTGGATGGATATTGGGTACAAGTGAGGTAAACGAAAGTAGTTAATGTAACACCCTACTACTACGTACCCTAAAAGGGCGGGGATATCGCCCCGTCCCATAGGACAAGGGGTCTTTAAAATAAGGTATAAATATAAAGGCGACTTCAAAAGAGTCAACTTAGATAAATAAAGAAAAACTCTTATTACATCCAGCTCAAATTGGAGCAATACGAAATAAAAAAAATATCGTTCAGAAGCTTAAACAACAATTGTCTCCTAGAGCACAATGGAACAAAATGAACAAAAGCTTCAACCATCACATGCCCCGCTGGCTCAGCAAAATCTATCTCCTGAAAACATGATATAAAATAGTGTGAGATTAAATCTCAGTAAGTCCTGTGTGTGCACATGGTGTTTTAAATAGTACGTGTATGCATAGTGTAAAATATTTGTAGAAACATTTGGCAAGTCATAAATAATCTCTTTTCGCAAGGAGTGGGTTTTCTCATAATCACGTTTTATACAAAACAAATCATCCACTCGAGTCAACAGTCATGTCACCACACATTGAGCTCCATGAGAACAAAATAGTCAAGGTGCCACACTTTGTTCACCAAGACAGGTCAAGGCACCACAATTTGTGTACCGAGACAGGATCAGATTACCACACGTTGGGCGTTCTGATCAAGGTGAGTGTACAACTCACCGGGTGAGATACTCCTCCTTCTTTACACCTAACAAAACCATCCGAGTGTCCATGCCGGGAAAATAAACAATACCTTTCAGGTACAAGTGCTAGCTCGGACCGGCCTGACCAACCAATACTGTCGCCTTTTCAAGCAGAGCTTATCTTCTGGAGGTGGCCTCCTGCCAAAAGACTTACTCAAGCTCTCCAAGACTAGTATTGTTAGCCTACCCTTATTGAGTACTCAACGAACATATCCGTCAATTCCTGATTCACAACATTTCCAAACATTGGCTTTGTACAACGTGATTTTTCTCTATAAGATTTTTTCTAAAAATTTAGGAAAAGAATAGTTTTTTTGATAAAATTGTTAGTTTGACAAAACCGTTTAAAGAATAAATATCCACGTTTACAACCCAAGCAAACATAACTCACAATAGCTTCACAAAACTTTACAACATAGACTTGCCATCACAACAGTTAACAAAAGAGTTTACGCAAGACTTTCCATCACAACATTTAACAAAAAATTTTATGCAAGGACTTACCATCACAACATTTAACAAAAGAGTTTATGCAAGGACTTACTTGATATGCCTCAGATAAACAAGACAAAATCACAGCTTGCTTCCTTCAAATACCCTCCTGATCTAGAATCACATAATATCATGATCAGGGTCTCAATCGATTTAAACATGCATTAAACTCATTTATTCCCATAACAAATCACGATCCATTATCTAACTTCAAATAAATCATCTAACCCTCAAAGTACATACACTATGATCATATATCCATTAAAGACATGAATAATATGTCAAAAAGGTCTCGACTTGACCATCACAACTCATATACATCATCCACTATATTAAACCTTAATTTTGACATCAAGGGTAAGTATTCCCTTACATTGCAACAATCGAGTTAGCAAGATCTCAATGCTCCTATGGTGATCGTCCCGAGTTTGCTTGATTGGAAAAGAAAAGCTACCTTCTTTCCTTCCTTTTGGCCGAAAATAAATAGAAGGGATGAAATCAGCCTTTAGGTGGCGTGATTCATGGGAAGAAAAGGAGAAGAATTGATGGAAGAAAGGAATTAAGTGGTTGAGATGGTTTTTACTTACCTTAGAGGGTGATCGGTTTTTGCTAGGTATTGCTCTTAAGATTTTCGAAAATTGCTGTGGAGTTCTTGCTGGAATTTTTCGTGTAGAATAGAGAGGGTAGTTGGCTACTATGCTTTAGGGTTAGAGAAGATTGGTTTAGGGTTAGATGGTGGTGTTTAGAAAGACTCCTAATGGCTTTAGGTTTTTTGGACAGCAAGGGCGAAAATTGCAGCTTATGGTGTGCCTTCTTGCTGCCGACTTTGGGAGGGTTTAAGGGAGAAAATATTCTATAATTTGCTTCTTTGTACTGGCCGAAATATTGCCCAAGGGAAGGGTTGAATGTGTTCAGAATTTTAGGCCAAATAAAGAAGAGTTTGAGAAGGTTTGAAGAGCTAAAATTTATGTGCGCATGCAGTGGTTTTGCTGTACGAAATTGCTGAACAATAAGAGGAAAAATTTTGGTCTGTTGAAGCTCTGGTTCTGCCGCAATTTTTAGAGAAAAGATGAGGGTCTTAGGCGCAGAAAATTGGCTTGATCAACTGAGGATTTTGGTGTGTTTTGGTGTACAGAATTTTGGTTTGTGTAGGAGTGCAAGCTGGCCGAAAATCTATAGTTTTTTGGAGATAAAAATCTAGTTTTGTGCAGCTAAGGTAATCTGAATTTATAAGGAGTGTTCTAGATGTTTTGAGCTAGGGTTTGGAGAGTTGGATTGCACCTAGAAGTGCTGGAATTTTCGGACAGCTTGTGCTTGCACAAGGCTGCCGAATTTCAGCTAGGAAAAGGTAGCAATACCTAGTTAAATTAGGATTGAAATAAAATCTGATTTGCTAAAGGATTTAGGGTAAGATTTCCTAACTTTGGAAGAGTTTGAGTTGAACTAAAATTCCTTCAAGAAGTGGCAGCACTAGCTGGAAAATTTTCCAGATTTTTAGCTAAAGTTCTAGGTTTAAAATCAACAAGGTTTCCTACTAGAAGAATGACTCTTTAATTCCAACTATCTATTGCAAGCTCTAGCAAGTTGAAATCAAACTAAAATTGTAATTATTCAACTAGAGTTTTCGAAAATCCAAGGGAATAAAAGTTGAAAATACAAGTGAACTTTATTCACATCAAAGCCCTTGATTTTAGGAAATAAATATGGAGACTTATTTCCTTGGAATAATGGCACTAAAATTTCTCTAGGATATCTAGATCTTTTTCAGCCAAGACATGAAAAAGTCTAAGGAAAGGAACTTTCAAGAAGAGAAACTAAGATTCACAAAAGGTAGGATTCAAACTCAGGTCACCAAAGGAAATCACCAACCTCCCGCTATTCCAAAGCTACTTCACATTAACAATTCTCTAAGAAATTCTTTCCACCCTATTCTCATCCTTCTATATCCTCGACCATACCTCACTTAAGCAAATCTTTAACAACACCATTATTTCACACCAATCAATTCAAATGCAAGGACAACTTTAAAATTCACATATATCCATGCAAAAATAATTTTAAGCTACCATGAAAAGTGAAAAATGCTATGCAATGCATGACTTTTCCCCATAGTCAAAAGTGGTTTTTAGGCGGGGTATTACAATTGAGAGGGTCAATAAAGGATTATTATTCCTAATAGTAGGGGTGAATATCTCACGACCACTTGTTAGAATTACTACTTGTGAAATACTTGGCCAAGGTGATTGTGTATTAGAAACAGTTCCAATTAATAAACATGTAGAGTAGTGGATTCCTAGTACAAGGACTAATATATTCGGGCCAGAATTAATATATATTTTGGAGGGAGTTGGCAATAATTTCGTACTCCAAACCGAATGAGATATTATATGGTTAAGGGAATTTATTACACTGTAATTTGTTATTGAAGGGTGCATGTCAAGCCACTTGACTTCCTGGACTCTTAGGTAGTCATGATGTGTTGCTAGATACCGCTCATGATTTGCTAAATATGGGTTTATTAATTGATGAATTAATAAACCAATCCTAATTAGAATTAATAGGTTAATTCTAAATTATTAAGGATGATGATTAATCTTAAAGACGTTTGGATTAATTTATATTTACTACTAATAGACTGGGAAACCTAATAGGTTACACACAATAGAGGATTCTATACTCAGGATGTTATTTGATAATATTGTGGAGTTAATTGTGAGAAGAAGAAGTTACTGTGGTTAAATTATCATTGGTTATAATTTTGGGCCAAATTGTAATTGTGAATTCTAATTCTTTTAGAATTCAAAAGACGTTGATTAGCGGCTATTTTTCTGGGATTTTTCCCTTAGAATAAGCCATGAATGTTTTTAAAAAAAATTACAAAGAAAATTATTTTCTAAGGTTTTTTTATGCACGTCTTTTGCCTTCTTTTCCCTTAGAGTAACCCTGGCCACCATTCTTTGTCTCTACTAGCACAAAGACTTTGTTATGGCATTCTTGAGTAAGCATCCTCAGTGTGGATATTGTTAGAGTGAATCTTACACTTAGATTCTAGTGGCGAAGACGTGGAGCTCTGGTTGTGCTAGATCGTGCCTCAATATTCGACTAAAATTTTTGAATTTACGGCACCACATAGAGAAGGTATATTGCTCTTCTTGTCCTTCTATTCTTCACACCTTGCAGATTCTATTTTTGGTATATCTTATATTTTCCACGGTGTGAATGTAATTTTGCATGAGATTGCCTACAAGAAGAAAATTCCCCGTTGAACATAAGGAGTAAAACAAATTCTTTTGCTTCAGTGGCCTCTACTATTTCACTCTCTTTAGCAAAGAAATTCACTATTCTTTTCCCTGCACTCTCTTTTTGTTCAATCTTGTCTTTGATGTGCAAAGGTTTTTGTCCCTCTAATTTTGCTCTCATCTCTTTTTCCTTCTTCTCAAGTTATTTTCTCTCACTCTCTTGCTTTTGTTTTTCACTCGCCACACTCTTCTTCTTTTTCTTTTCCCTCATAATCTTTTGATCATTGTGAACATCACTTGGAGTCAATGGAAGCAAGGTATACTTCACTCCCTCCTTGTAAACTGCATAGGTTTTCCTTTTCCTATCATGTTTCACATGTCTATCGTATTGGAAGATCTCACTAGAAGTAGGTGTCTGATGCGTAAATTTTAGGTGTATACAAATCATCAAATTTAAAATCATCCCTTAATCAAGTTTTAATTAAAACATTAATCCCAAAATACACATACGAGCAAGTATATCCCTCGCAAGTATAGTATAGGGAATTAACGAGTATCGATCCTCAAAAGAACAAGTACACACTAGTCACTTTTCATTCATTATTTAACCGACCAAATAAAGTGAGAAAAGAAAAAAAAGAAAAATAAAGAAATATAATCAAATCAAGGCTGTAGGAATATGTAATGTAGACAATTATCCTAGAAAACATGATAATGAACCAATTAGCGATTCTCTCAAATAATATCATCTTGGCATCATGAAAGAATGTAAAGTAAAATTCAATCGTTTGTCAAGTCATGAATCTATTTAGATAAATTCCACTTCGTTTGTTAATCTACGAAATTACTATATTTCGATTCATATTAACAGATTTGTTAATTAAGCTAACATAACCATAACATGCATTACACTCATCATTATATTTTGATTGAATTAGCAGATTTGTCAATCAAGCCATCCTAACCAAAATATGCATGAATCTCAATTCCTTAAAAACTCGAAATTAGCTCATAACCTTTTGGTCGAGGTGAAATCAACTAATCTTTGATCATTTAGTCCTAAAATCCTAACTTCGTGTTCAAGTCCATTAAGATTTAACAAATATGAAATCAATGCAATGAAACACCTAACATTATTTTGTCAAGTCAATTAAAAGAACTCACATCAATAACCAATGATAAAAAATAATCAAACACCAAATATGATAATAGAATTGATCAACTAACCAAATTAACAAAAAATCATAAATCCCAAAATAATATTAAATTACACCAAAAAAAACATTGAATACATAATTGTTTATGGAAAAGAAAATAAAGATAAAAGAAAGTACTTATAGACAAGCCTCTTTCTTCACATTTGAAGACTCGCTTGAATAATCCTTCATGATTGGGTGAATTCCTCATTCAGTGAGTTTTTTGAGTTTATGCTCTTGGATCCACCTCTCTATCTCTTTCTCCCTTCTCTTGTGTTTTTTCTTAGTTTTGTAGGCCTTTTAGATGCTAAATTCGTTACTTGAGGAATCTTGGTTGAGTAGGAATTAGAAAATAATAAAAATCTTTAGAAAATTCTCAAATTTGTGCACAGAATTTTTGCCTTCTAGAGTGGGCCTAGCGTCGGGTACCATTGACCCGCTTGGCGCCAGGTACAATCTATTCTTCTTTTGGATTTTTGCTCTATTTTTACTGGCCAAATAGAATGGACCCGGTGCCTGGTCCACTTACTAGACCCGACACCAGGTTTGTTCTGTTTTTTTTCCTAAAAGTTGCTCGATTTCCACTACTTGACCAGAATTGACACGGCGTTTGGTCCCTTAGCTGGGCCTAGCGCCAGGTGCATTCTAGAATTGTTCCTTTTTGCTTGAATTCAACTCAAATTGCACAAATTAGCTAAAAGCACTTTTTACAAGCAAAATGTCAAATAGGAAGGAATATGCCTAGTTATTATAACAAAAGTATCTCAAAACAACCTCAAATAACTAAGAAAATAATTGTGATTTTAGCCCCTATCAGTGTCCCGCTTGCATGGGTACCATATCACACAACACCTCATATTTGTATTATTCCATCTCAATTAATACTAGCACTGGCTTGTTCACCCTTAGTTCCCCACTATCAATCAACCAATGGAGACTATAGGGTTTTGGGTGCTTCTTTATTTCCATTCCCAATTCTTTTACCAAGCTAGCACTAATAATACTGGTGCAACTCCCACTATCAACTAAAACACTACAAGGTATGTTATTAACCAAACATCTTGTGTAGAAAATATTTTCCCTTTGTTGGTGTTTGATTTCTTCAATGGCTTTGGAAATCAAAGAACTTCTAGTAATGAACAATTTTGTCCTACTACTACTCCATCATCACTTGTTCTATCATTTTCTTTCTGCTCTTGATCTTCATACTTTTTATCCCCTTCATTCTCTTCTTTTGTTGAAACTTCTCTGAAGTCATTAGTGTACATACTCCTTTTGCTTGAACAATTATGGGCAGTGTGTCCATAGATAAGACACTTGAAGCACTTGATATCCTAATTTCTTTTAGGTCTCTCTTGAGCCTTCCCTTTCTCTTTGTTCCATTTCTTGGTTTGTTCACTTCCTTTGGTGGTGATTTATGAATCTCTTCCTTCATTAGAGTTGGTTTACTTGTCGTACTAGTGTTATGGTTAGTAGATTTCATAAATGATCTCCTACTTACTTATTTTTCAACCTTGATTGCCATATGAACCATCTCTTCTAGAGTGTTCTATGAATGCAACTCCACTATATTTGCAATCTCCCTATTTAAACCATTCAAGAAAAGTTCAATAATAACTCTAGGATCTTCATTTATGTTGGATCTCATCATAGTGATCTACATCTCCTTATGATAGTCTTCAACACTCTTGTTCCCTTACCTTAACACTTGTAACCTTTGATAAAACTCATTGTAATAGTGAAGAAAAACAAACCTATTCCTTATTAGGTTCTTCATCAACTCCCAAGTAGTAACCAGTTGATCCCCAATTCGCCTTCTTTGAGTAGACACTTGATCCTACCATATTAAGGCATACTCAGAGAAACGAGAGATAGCCAACTTTGCCCTTGTTTTTTCACTATTCTATGGCATGCAAACAAGATTTCCATCTTTCTTTGCCACTCAATGTATGATTTTGGATCACTTTTTCCAAGGAATAATGGCACCTTCATCTTTATGCTCTTCATCTCCATTTCTTCAACATTTTTCTCTCTTTTACCACCTCTTTTTCCAAATCTCCTGTTTTGATACCCATGGTCCTCTTCGAACTCTTCCTCATCCCAATCTTCCACTCTTTCAAATTCTCTTTCCAAGCCTCTCAAATTATTCCCATCATACCTCCTATCCACTCTTCCTCTTCCTCCTCTCATACCTTGCCTTCCTCTTCCTCTCATAGTGCTTGTTAATGCCCTCCTAAGGAATGCTCATCCTATGTCTCACCTTATTATTCATAGAGTGGATGAGTGGTTTGGTATTCATCTCTCACCTTTGGACTATAATTTAGTCTTTACCCCTTCTTTTGAGCAACTGTTGATGCTTAACCTTGATTAGATTGTAAATCCATTAACCCCCTTTACAAATTTTCAAACCTATTTTGATTGTTCTCATCATCTCTTGGAGACTCTTTTGAAAAGCTCTCACATTATTAGATATTTCTTAAGCCATGGATTTGGTAACTAGAAAATATTTCAAATAGTAACTCTTAAGAATGAAAGAAATCCTCACAAATCACTCCCTCATGTGTTTCACTTAAGCAATGATCACTCAACCATTGTGTTTTTAACTCTTCTTAGGGCTTTTGTCAATATAATCTACCGGCGTACCTTTTTCCCAACTCTTAATTTTCCTCTAACATTTTTTCCACAGAACCTTCCCACTTAATTAGGTAAGTAATCCTATTAGTTCAATCCAAAAAAACCCCTTAAGATAATTAAATGGGTGTTCTTAGTTGAGGCTAACAAAAGTCAAGGAATACTACAAGACATACTAATCAAATGTATGATCACAAGACAAGTAAAGTTAAGCAGGTCCAATTTTCGACAATTAGGAGTGCTCTTAAGAGTCAATCAAACAAGAATTGCCAAAGATAAAAAGAGTCCAAAGAGAATTAGAGTGTCTAGTATAATTCAATTAGTTGAACATAGCAACATTGAATAAGACCATTCGATTAACTTAATCAACCCAATTGTTTTCAGAATAACATCTAGGAAACATGTTTAGAGTATAATTTAATCAACGGATTAGGGTAGCAAGAACAAGAACTCCCACAATCAAGAAAATTCAATTCATACTAATCAACAAGACTTTCATCAAACACATATGGATCAATTTTTAGAATTTAGAATATCTCATAATTTTTTTTATCAAATTGAGCCATAATCAACCGTAGTAAACATGAAGTTTCCATTCCCCAAGGTCATGTACATATCATATATCAATTTTCTCAAGTAATTTGCTAAAGAAACAAGTTTTTTAATAACCTTTTTGAAGCCACACATTGTGTTACGGGATTGCTTTATTTTTGGAGCCTTTTGCATGCAACTTTCTTGTTCAACAAGTATTGATAAGAATCAACACATTCTAAAGCTCTGATACTGAATTTGATGTGGCCCTTAGAGGATATTTATCAAGTGAATTCCATGGCTAAATCAAATGTAAACTCGATGAACAACTGCAAGAGCCAAATTAGTGATTTTGGTGGACCAAAGAAGAGTAGAGAAAATACCCAACCCAAAGCTTGCAATCCTCAGATAACTAGGGACTTAGAACCTCAAAACTATTGGAATTAGATCTATTAGATTAATATCCAAGAACCCTAGAATTAAGGTTAATTCAAGAACCCTTAGAATAGGGAGATCTAGGCACTCAATTTGAGGCCAAACTACAATCTTGGAATAACAAGGAACCAAGACCTTAGCATGAGCTACAACTTGAATTATCTTTAAGGGTTTAAAGACTTGAACTTAGGCAGGACTAAACCTAAGAATTAGTCTGATATTTTAAGGAAGAACACAGGAATCACCTCTCAAAGATGATCTTTGATCTTAAATTATATCTCCATATTGATATAAAAATGTTATAACAAGATATATATATATATATATATATATATATATATAGGCATCTAACTAACCGATTATAATTGAAATTAAATCTCAGCCTTTGGAAGACAAAAATAAGTTAAAAACAACATAAAAGTCGTGGAAATTAAAATGTAAGTTAACTAATCTATTACACAGAGAAAATTAGCTGAATCTAGAAAATCTCGAAGTAAGATGGCTCGGGTTCCATGATCGTAGCCTGCACCAGTCCTAAGCCCCCCCAGCTAACGCCAGTTAATTTCTATCTTGCTTCATTTTTTTGTCCAAAATGGAGCCAACACTGGGTCGACATTCTCATCATTCACTGGTTTTTCACTGTGTTGGTTCCTTAGCTTTTCGTTTGCATATAAAACTTGAACGGGCATCAACACTTGGTCCTGAGTTCCTTCAAATGTCATATAAGGTTTGTTCCTTTTCAAATGTGCCAAACTTGCCTTTAGAAATCCTTGAAGTCCCTCTTGGAATTTCTTTAGCCTAGCCCTTTTCATTGGTCCTTGAATGTTTGGTGGTTTAATGTCTCCTATTTGTTGAATTTGAGCATTATGATGGGATACATTCTCATCATATTCAACCCCACCAATATTATGAAATCCAAGAAACAAGTCTGAAAAAGATGATAGATGAAAGCTAAGAATTAATATAAGGCATTGAAGGATACTTAAGCATTTCATCGAACACTTGGTAGGAAAATCTCTAAATGAAGGATTTTTAAATATTAGTTGTTGTCTCAACCAAGGAAACAAGTTTTTGGATATTGAACTCTTTACTCAAGGCACTTTATCACAAAGAATTCAAAATTCCCAGAAGACAAAGTAGTTTAATTTAAGAATACACAAATTGTTTCCAAGCTCTATTCAAGTCCATATAGAGATATTTTCTGGTAGCAAATGACAAGCTGAACCACACAAAAATCAAGTTAACAATTAAGGAAACTATATAGATTCAATAAAAGAAGCATCAATATTCATATAAGATCATTTTCAAGTCATGAAACCATACATCAAACACTTAGTGTGTAACCTCGTAACTCAAGACAATCTAAAATTTTTACCCTTATAACAACCCCATTACTCAAGATTCACAATAAAAATTCATTTCCAAGAATAAAAAAAAACAGAAAGCAGTAATTCGACAGCAAATAGATGTCAAGATTTTAAGTTTTAAAGCTCACAAAATAGCACAACTATGAGTTATGATATTAGCTTGTGTTAAGCAATGGGTAGCAAATAAACTCATCAAATTTCATAATTTATGAATTTTAATAGTTCAAATAGCTACCAAACATCAGATAAACATGCACGTTCAATTTTACAACAATCCAATGGCTGAAATTTGAATGACTAGCTCTAAAAACTAGCAAGAAAAATAGTTACGGGATTAGGAATTGCAGCACTACTTTTCCACTTGTTTTTACTCCAAATCATCAAATTTCCATGCCAAATGATTCTTTAAACATCATGCCAACATATAAGGTCAATTAACATCAAGTTTATGGCCTAATTTTAAGTTCCAAGTATTCAAAAATAGCACAAATATAAGTGACAAAAATCTAAAAAATTTCACAAATGATTGAAGAAGATTGGACCAACTCTGCCTATGGCTCCATGGGCTTTGTCTGCAGTGTTCATTGCCGGTCTCAAACTCAAATAAATGAGGAGAGTTGTGGTAAGGCTTGTAACGGCCAACATAAAATATAGTCACATCCATTTTAGAAAATTAGTTTGGTTTTATGCCTAAGCATTCCACTACTGAGGCAATTTATTTATTATGGCAGGTGATTGAATATTATAGGAAAAGAAAGAAAGATTTACATATGGTATTTATTGACCTGGAGAAAGCCTCTGACAAGGTGCCTAGAGAAGTAGTTTGGTAGGTGCTAGCTAAGAAAGGTGTATCACTTAATTATATTACTTTTATTAAAGATATGTATGGGGGAGTATGTACAAGTGTAAGGAATTGCACCGGAGTGACTACAGAGTTCCCTATTACTATCAGGGTGCATTAAGGATTAACGCTTAGCCATTTCCTCTTTACGGTAGTTATGGATGAGTTAACCTGCATTATACAGGAGGCTATGCCATGGTGTATGTTGTTTGCAGATGATATTGTGTTGATTTATGAGACTAGTGTCAGTGTAAATGCTAAATTGGAGTTGTGACGACAAACATTAGAATCCAAAGGCTTTAGAATTTGTAGGAGTAAAATAGAGTATATGGAATGCAAGTGTAGTGGTAGCAAAAATATAGCCCAGAGTGTAACTTTAGAAGGTAGAGATATACTAATAGTTGATTGCTTTTGATATCTAGGATCTATTATTTAGAAAGATGGAGAGCTCGATGGTGACGTTGCACACTGAGTTAAGGTGGGTTGGTTGAAATGGAAGAGTGTGACTGGTATTCTATGTGATCATAATGTACCATTGAATCTAAAGAAAAAGTTCTACAAGATAGCCATAAAACCAACTTTGTTATATAGTACGGGATGTTAGGCAGTTAAAAGGTGTCATATTCAAAAAATAAAAGTAACTGGGATGCGTATGTTACGGTGGATGTATGGATATACTAGAAATGATAGAGTCAGAATGAGACTATTAGGGAAAATATGGGTGTGACATCTATTGAGGAAAAGATGAGAGAAAGTCGCCTACGTTGGTTTGGACATTTTCAGAGAAGACTAAAGGATGCTACTGTTAGGACGATTGAGAGAGGGAGGCAGGATATGTTAGATAGAGGTAGAGGCAGGCCTAAAACGACATGGATAGTGGTGATTAGGAGGGATATATCTTTTTTAGATTTCGATGAGAGTATGACGTTCGATAGAAGGAAGTGGCAAGAGAGAATTCATGTCAATGACCACACGTTGCCTGACGTTGGTTCATATAGCCACCCCAAGTTGCTTGGGATTAAGGCTAATTTTTTTGTTGTTATTGTTGTTGTTGTTGTTCTTGATTGAAGAAGATTGGACCACTTGCCCAAAGAAAGTTATGTTAATTGGAATCAATACAATCTTGCTCTAATACCATTTTGGTGAGAGAATGGAAGCACCTTTTGAAGTTTGATGCACAAAATCAAACACCCAATTTAAGGCTGGAACCCTAGGTAATCTAAGCTACCTAGAACGCAAAATCTATTGAACTAAGTTAAATAAATTAACACCCAAATGCCCCTAACCTAATAAGGATCAAGAACAAATTGGGATGGAAATTTTAGGCAACCAATTGATCTCCTAAAAGAATCCTAGATAAATTGAGAATCTAAGACCCACATAGGAAGAGAATTAATCTATCCAAAGAAGATTAGAGACTTGATTCTAAGGTTGGATTGAAGCATAAGATAAGTCTTGATTGATTTGGGAATCATCCAAGAGGATCATCCTCACAACTCCCTCAAAGTGTTTCTTAAATTAAAATGTCTAATGTTAAAAAATATGCCTTTACAAGAGCTATAATGGGCTATTTATAGACTTCAAGATGCCCTAACTAATTAGTTAACAAACCATAGGATTACTCATACGGCTCCTCAAAAAGATCACAAATAAATCTAAGGACATTTAATTATTATTTATCTTTATCTTGATTTGATAATTTTTTTGTACGATAGAAGTAAAACTTATCCTAAGTTCCCAAATTAGACCAACGGAATTCTATTTGCTATATTTTATAAATATATATTTTTAAAAAAGGCTTATGAATTAATCTCGTCTTTTAATTTTAAGAATGTCATTTTCTTTGTTGATTAATAACTTCACTCAATCACATGGTCAAGTTATTCATTAAATGGTCAAAATATTCTTTTGAAAGTTTTTGCAATATCTCCTATTTTTCTTTTATTTTCTCCTTTCTTTTCTTCCTTCATTGTACCAAATTTCAGGCTCTTCTTTAGCCATTTTCTACTGCCACTTTCTTGGACTTCTTGGTCCAAATTTTGGCCAAGATTGGTCACAAAGTCAACCTTTGTGGGCTATCTAATTTTCAACCATTTTCCTATTGGTTGATTTAATTAATTTCCTTAATTATTAATCTTATTCAATAAGTTTTTAAAATAAAACAATCCCACAAATATCTTACTTCCCCAATGGTATTTTGACACTTGTTTTCATCCTCCAATCATATTACGCTGTTTGTCTTAATGTCGACCGCACTTTAGAATTTTCTTCAGAAGTGACCAAAATTGGATCCGAAACAGAAAAATATTTTACTTCACCATTCAACTCTAAAAATTCCACTGAATCCATTGCCAATACTTAAATTCTTCAATTCCTTCTCTACTTGATCAAATTTGTGGTCAAAGTAGCGAGTGCGGTCAAAATGGCGAAAATGCCCCCGATACCCCGGGTAGCATAATTCACACCAAAATGTATGTTTCATCGCACTAATCAATTTCTCTTATCAACGTACCCTCAAATTCTTATTTTATTAATAATAATAGCATTTCAAAGATTTAGGATACGGGAAGAACAAATTCAATAATTACATCCATGTCCTGCCCCAAATATTATCATACCAAAATATTCGTTTCATTACATCGATCAACTTTTGTTTTAGTTATTGATAAAAATTCTCATCCTACTACAAATAGTAGCCATTCGAAAGTAAAACGTGGGGTATTACATAGCCCTCATCATATCTTTTAACAAGTTCCAATTTCCCACATCTTCTATTCCCATTTGCCTCATTTGAGTGCTAACTTGTTCCCATCAAACCAATGCATACTCCAAAGACCCCAAAATAACTAGCCTCTCCATTGATCTTTCACTATAGGTATTACATTGAAAGTGTATCTCCATTTTGCTCTCCTATTCAAAATAGACTTCGGGATCACTCTTCCCGTAGAATATTGGTAGCTTCAACTTAATATGGTTTAACTCCCTATCCTCGTCATTTCCTTCCCTCATACCTCCTCTATTGCCCCATCCTCTATTGAGTTCCCCATATGGATAACCTTTTTTTTCTCCCTCATACCATTCATCAACTCTGTCAAATTCTCTTTTCAACCCCCCTGGATTGTTTCCTCCATTTCTTCTTTGACCCCTACCTCATCCTCCTCTTACTCCATGTTTTGCCCCTCTCATGGGAGCTTGTTGAAAACCCCTAGTTGAGTGCTCATCCCAATATGCACCTTGTTGAACATTTAGTGGAGGAGTATGGGCATCACCTTCCATCATTATAGGGTTGGGAGCTTGAAACCATTCTCATCCACTTCTTTGTACCACGGTAGAAGATTAACCTAAATGTTGCTTCAATCCGATAATCTTCCTTGTCATATATTTGAATCTACTATGCATTATCCTTATCATAGCATTCAAATCCTCTCGCAAAGCCCTAGAATCTAGTGGTTCTTCCTGTGGCCAACTAGGACCACTTGGATTAGGCCTACGAAATTCTTGTTCATAGGCTATGGCAATGGAATTATTCAATGAGTTATACCTACAAAAGAGATTAATAGAAAAGAAGTAGTTCCTTTCTTTACTCCCTTGCATGTTTACTATCAATGATTTTCACCCTAAACTCATGTTTATCCTCTTTGGCTCTTTTGATTTTAGTTAATCCCCCTTGCCTTTTCTTAACACTCAAACCTTCTCATTCAATCCAATTCTCCTTAATAGCTAAAGTTTTAGTCCAACCAAGTGAATTAACAAAATCAATGGATTTTTCAATTAGGGGGTCTTAGGAGAATTTCAACAAAATACTTGTTGGGCACCCTAAACAAACAAGTTTTCCAAGCAAGAATTTCAAAGAACAAGGAATCAAATAGTGCAAGAACAATCACAAAAACATAAGGAAGCAATTTTAAACAAGAAATGAACAAGAATTAGCAAGAAACAAGACACTAGTAGATAGGAATAGGAAGAACATGACTACAATAAATGTGCAATGGGAAAGATGAGTTCAATAAGCATGGATTTCAATAATGGAGTGATATATCAAGTCCCAACATCCCAAGGAATGAAAATCAAAATTTAAAACTCACAACTATAGTCACAAACATCCTCATAGAACATTTATCAAATACCTTGGTTGCAATCCCGTTACTTGAGAATAACTAATATTTTCACCCATATTCAAGCCCATTTTCACCACAAACACACGACAAATTTGTTCTCAAGAATTATAAAAATAGCAAGAAGCAATTTTCTTAAGGAAAAATTAAGAGATAGTAAAAATTTCATAACCTTTTTGGAGAATGTTTTTTGGTTACGAGATTCCCCTATTTTTCTCTTCAACTTGTAGGGCTCCTTTTCTTGATATCAAGCTTTTATTGAGATCAAGGCTTTTCTTGATCTGATACTAAACTCTTTGACAGGATCTTGTGTGGGAAAATTTGTGGAACAATGTCACACAAATAGGCAAAACCCTAGGCTTAACTAGTATAACCCAAACAGTGAAAATTTATGGCAAAATGAAAAAAGAATACTATCTAACTATTCCCTAGCAAACCTTTGAAGAACAAAGCATCAAAGACCTACAATAAATATAGCAAGACCTACTATAAATTCACCCAAATATCCTTGACACAACAAAGGAAATCAAGAATAAAAGATGTACAACTACAGGTGCCCAAGCAATGGAATTCAACATAAACCTTAGAAGTACAAAGCAACTAAGATCCAATCAAGAAAAACTACATTAGATTATCTAAAGGTTTTAAAGACTCATTCAAAGGGAGGACTAAGCCCTAAGTAAGGTATTGAACAAGATGAACGTATAGGTAAAAACCTCTCAAAGCTCTCTTTCCCAATTTGAATAAAGTAAGTTGAATGCCTAGTCAAATCACAAAAGATGTATTTATACACCTCTAATCCTAGCTAAGTGATTAATATAGCCCTAAGATAATTTAAGGCCGTAAAAAGTCTTTACAAGGTGTTTAAAAATAGAGGGAATGCGGAGAAACTAGTAAAAATCGGCAAAAAAGGGGTTGGACCTTGACAGGGGGCAGCGCCGCCTCCGGCGATAGGGCCAGCGTCGGCTCCGCACTGGAGCCTAGCAGTGAGCTAGTAGATTAAGGCCGGTGCCAATTTAGTTGTCCGACGCCAGTGCTGGCTCGCCTCTGGATTATTTTTCTTCAGTTTTTTCTTCTTGTTCTGGCACAGGCTTGAGTTGTAGTTTAGGCTCCTTTTGGATAGCCATCAAAATAAGTTCTTGGTTGCCTTTGCCATCTTTCCGAATCTCTTCTATTTTCAAATATTGTTGTAGGAATAATTGCATTTCATCTTACAGCCTCTTGGTTCTTGATCTTGTCATTGGCCCTTGTAATATTGTTCTCCTATTTTTAGATTGAACTACTTAGTTAGCTTGATTCCTATCACTTGTTGGTAGTATAACCATTGGGGATTGCAAATTTGTTGCTGTTTGTTGATTTTGGGGCCTAGAATTTCTTGGAATTCATGCTATATTTTGAGTTCCGACAATTGCTTACAAAGTGTTTTATATTTTGCTCGAGTGAGCTTTTCACTTAAAATTGTGACTAAAACATTTCTGAACACTTTCTATAGTTGATTACCTATCATTTTCATGTATTTTATGGACATTACTTGTCCAATTGAGATCGTCTTAGTTGTGGAATTTTTACTCTTGTTCTTAAGTGCTATGTCTTGAACTTCTAATGTTTCATTGAAAATCTTGTTAGGTCATGTCCATTTACCCATCCCTTAGTCCATTGAAATTGTCGTGCTTCTTGAATCATTGACTTTTGATATAAACTAGAGGCTCATTGTTGTTGTTGATCAAACTTTCATCTAACTATAGTTGGTGGTCCTTAGAGATTTGGTGGAGTTGTCAAACTTTGGACTAATTTCTAAGCAATTGGGGAGACTTTGTGGGAAGGACTTGTTTAGCATTTCAGTTAGTTGAAAAGGCAAGAGGGTGAGCCTATTTACATAAAAGCCAAAGAGAGTTAAATACAAGAATAAGTGCAAACATGGAAGGAAGTGTTTTTTATATTAGAGCTACCTTTGATGCTCGCAATGCAAAGATGGATGACATGATGTAACACCTCGTTACCTATGTACCCAAAAAGGGCGGGGATGTCGCTCCTTCCCGAGGACCAGGGGTCTTTATAATGAGATATAAAAGAAAAACCTAAATAAAATTAAAGCAATGATCTTATTACAACTAGAATCAAAACTTATACAAGTTTGAAATTCAAAACTAACAATCGTCTCTCAATAGAAATACAAAGCAAAATAAAAATAAATTGAACTTTCATCTCTTATTCCTTCAACCTACTCAATAAATGCACTCCACTGAAAACATAATATAAAAATTATGTGACATTGATATCTCAGTAAGTCTTGTGTGTGCGAATGTTACATTAAACATTTCGTGTATACAGGTTTATCAAAACCACAAAATATGTTTACAAGTCAACTTTCATCAATAAACAATCATTGAGTTGAATAATGTTCATCATATTTAAAACAATTCTCAATATGCCATCCACTCATCAATACCACAGAAGCATAAGGTAGGGATTAGTAATGATTCAATAATAATATTAATGCCATATCATGATTACCATTATAATAGGTTCCCAGTGTAACTGTTCAATACTGGGTAGTGGGTGACCCACTCACTAGGGTAGATACTCCTCTATCTCTACACCCAACATACCGGTCGTCTAACCAGGAAAATAAAGTCTACATGGACCAGCATGCTAGCTCGGACCGGCCTGACTAAGTAATACTGTTATCTCTTTAAGTAGAGCTCCTCTTCTAGAGGTGGCCTCTTGCGAGAATACTCACTCTAACTTTTCAAGACTAGTACCACTAGCCTATCCCCGCTGAGTACTCAATACTCACCATTTAGGTGTAAAATCATTTCCTTTGTTTTCATAATCACAGAATACCTTGTCTTTGCAAAATATGATTTTCTAATAGGGGCTAAAATCACCATTATTTTTCAATTTATTTGAGGATGTTTTGAGATACTTTTGGTATAATAACTAGGTATATTCCTTCCTATTTGATATTTTGCTTGTAAAAAGTGTCTTTGGAAAATTTGTGCAGATTGGAGTTAAAATAGAGCAAAAAGTGAATAATTCCAAAATGTACATAGTGCCAGGCCCAGCTAAGGGACTAGGCGCCTGGTCCATTCTAGTCAAGCAGAGGAGACGAAGTGAATTTCAGGAAGAATCCAGAACAGAAATAGTGCCAGGTCTGGTAAGTAGACCGTGTGCTAGGTCCAATTTGGTTAAACAGCAAAAACCGAAAAGAATAGAATAGACCTAGAGCCAGGTGGCCTGACCGGACTCGGTGCCAAGTCCACTATGTAAGGTGAAAATTATGTGCACGAATTTGATAGTTTTCAAAGGATTTTGGTATATTTCTGAATTCTAAGTAACGAATTTTGGCATTAAAAAGGCTTATAAATACAAGAAAAACACAAGAGAAATGTGTGATTTTAAGGGTCTAAGCTAGCTACTCAATCACCACTTAGAGGACCATTGTTCAAAGGAGGTTTTCAAGAAAAGAAGGATTTGTCTATGAGTTTTATCTTTTATTCTTTGTTTACTTTTCTAGAACAACGATGTGCTTATTCTTTTGATTGTATTTGGATATTATTTTGGAGATTATGATTTTAAGTTAATTGGAACTTTTGATCATTTGATTGTTATTCTTGGTATTTAATTAGTTGTTTTTCATACAGAGTTGATTGATTGATTTTTGTTATTAACTTTCTTGAAATAAAGGTTGGTAATGACTATAATTAATTAATTTCATATTTGTTATCTCTTAACTTTCTTAAAAAAGGGATTAATTATTGAAATCGTTGGTAATCAAAGGTTGGTTAATGATTGCTAGAATATGGATTCATTGACTAATTTTATGTTTTAAATCACCTAGAATATAGGGGTTTATATGAGGATTGATTCTAATACATCTTTTGGATAAGTTAGTTGAGACAGAATATATTCACTAATTTAACTAGAAGATAATGATTCCATGGATTGCAAATGAAGTTGGTCTATATTAAATTCTTCGTGATGCCAAGACAACAATTGACTGTAATGAATGCTAATTGATTTAATCTTGTGTTTTCAAGATAATTGTCTACTTACATGAAATTGTATTCTTAAGTTATATCTTTTTTTATCTTTATTTATTTTCCTTTTTATTGGTTAAACAATAAGGTGGGAGCTTATGTTCTCGTGGATTTAATACTTTGTAACACCTCTACAAAAAGTAATAGCGGAGGAATACCAAAATAGGGTGTTGCCCCGTCCAGGTACCCAAACAAGGGGTCTTTATAACAAAGAACCAAAAAAGTAACCAAAGCCCAAACTGATACAAACAACTCATACTGATGGTCACACACACACACACACACACACACACACACACACACACACACACACAACAGAGAATCTCGTACATGAAATCTCCATACTGCATCAGTAATAAAGTAAATAATCAAAAGAGGAAATGCCTGGACCTAGGCTGTTGTCATTGTGGTATCGTATCCCTATCCGTAGGTTTACTTAACTCCGGATCCTACAAAAACAGTAAGATAAAATACATGTGTGTGTGAAAAATTACCCAGTGAGTCCTGTTTGTGCCAGTGTTTTACAAAAACAGATAAAGTAATGCAATATTACTTTATTATCCCCAAAAGAGCACTACAAAAAGGTTTTCTTTTCTTTTTTCTACTGAAATCAATTCCAAAACTCTTCAAAAGAGAGTTTAGTCAGAACTCAATTATTTTTGGAAAAATGCATTTCAATTTCAAATCATTACCCCAATTCCCAAATCACAGGCACTTTTCTAATAGAAGGTCGACCTGCATGCAAAGCTCATAAGGCTTCCTAAGACCGCAGCCTACAACACTCAACTATGTGTTGCCGGAAGGTAAGTATACCACAGCGTACTACCGAAAATGAATAACAAGTATACCACAGCATACTAAGTGTACTACAGCACACTAAATACTTTACTTTCTACTATAAGCCAAGGGGTCCCAATCCTGACGTCATTCACCATCGAGGTAGCAAGGGGTTGAACAATGCCAAGTGTCCAGCCTAGCCCGTGAAGAACCCAAATCAAAGTGCACACAAGGCACGGTAATTACCAGGCAATAGACGGCTAGCCAAGACAACTCATCTCAATGTCCTATCACCCCGTTCAAAGTAAGACAATCCCTAGAACTAGGCTAGTACAAATATCAAAGTCCTTGTTGAATACTTAACGTTACCAATACCAATCCCTACTGACTGATCAAGCCAGAGGGTTATTTATTCCCGCAGGATTTTCAAATCAAACATTTTTGGGGTAATATATCATTTTTTAGAAATTGATCGCACTGATTCACAAACCAGATAATTATTCCCATAAGCTCCGCAAGGCTAATTAGTTCATTTCATAGGCACATCAGGCCTATAAAGTAGTTTCCGGGATCAAAATATCGTTTTCCAAAAGTCAATCTCATATCGAGAGATCATTTTCCAAAACCATGTTGAAAAAGGGTGAAGAGTTCTTTTTGCACAATAAAATAAGTTTCCAAGAGTATTCGGGTCATTTTGCTTGTACCTGATCTCAAAAGTCGTCTCCAAGGGTATTCAAGTCATTTTGCCCATACTTGACTCCAAAAAGACTTTCTGAGTGTATTCGGGTAATTTTACCCTTACTCGATTTGAAAAGTGTTTACAAAAGTTCTAATAAAGATATTTCGGTCATTTACCGAATACCCAATTCCAAAAGTTTCCATAAAACATTCCAATAAGGATATTTGGATCATTTTTCAAACATTCAATTCCAAAAGGAACTTATCTAAAGAAATCCAGAATTCTAATCCTAAAAAAGGATTAGCTTCAAACACATCAATCATATTTCCATAAAATGTTGCAATAAAGGCATTCTAGTCAATTTGTGAATACCCGATTCCAAAAATTACCATTTTTCAAAAATTTCAAGTAGTTAATCTAAAAAGGACTAAATTCACAAAATTTGTTCTTTAATCATCCTTTAAGGTTTCCAAGCCAATTAAGATATTCATTCAAGCCCAAAATGGCATAAAAATAAATCTTGCTAAAATAAACCTTAAATATATTCAGCGATTTCCAAAATGGTGTAACACGTAGCATTTCACGAAAAAATAAAGCAAAGTAGCTTTCAAAAAGTTTTAGAAGTCAAAGGGACTCACCTCGTGTCCTAAATAAGTTTTTATCGTTCACGTATCATTCAACAACCGTTTTCAATGTTTCCAACGTGTTGTTGGCCGTTTACTGGTGAACCTACATCAAACACCATTTTTATGTTTAGTTGAGTTCGGTCAAAAAGTAGCAGATGGTTTGCCGGCGTCCAACCGATATGCTCCATGGTTAGCTAACATTTAGCCGATGTGCCTGACGGTTAGCCGACGTGCCCGACGATTAGCCGACGTGTAAGAAAACGCACAATAGTCGTTCATGTCATTTTTTCGTCATTTGTTCAATTCTTCCATTTTCCTTTTTCCATAGCCTTACTATCTTCATGAACAAGGAATTATCTTCTTGTTTCTCATTCATTTCATCCCAAAATCACACAATTAATCCTTCTTAAGTTCATTCATTTCCTAACGGAAATTATGTAATTTCCTTTCTTTACACATGATTTTGTTTTATACATAACTTTCAATCCACAACTCCGATTAGGCTCAATGATATATCAAAATGATCGTAAAACTCTTAAATTTAATTTTTTATAAGTCATTTCCTGAGTTTATATTTCCATGACATAATACAAAGGCAAAAACAGCCCTAGCAATTTGTCCTAACTCAACCATTCATGTTATCCTTTGATTTCCTTTAACCTTTAACACCTTGAGAACATTAGATTCATTCAATTTTACCTTCAAATCATCTTTGAACCTTCAATTTTAAGATTCCAACAACTCATAAAGGTCATGTTTATTCAACACAAATTCATTTCCTTCAATCAAAAGTTAGAATAATTCATCCTTCTAACCAATTAACTTCCATTTTCATTCCACTTTGATCATCATCTCATCAACCAAGATTAGTCCTTCGAACAACCATGAAAACACATCTTTTATCACACAACATTATCCATAAACCCCCTAGGCAGTCGGCACACATAAACACATACGAATTTCACAAATAAAGTTTATATACCCTAGCTTTTGATCCAAAATCAGGACAAAAAAATCATGTTTTCATGTTAAAATTAACATCAACATAAACACCATTCACCCAAAACCAACTTTAATTCTAGCAAGGTAGGGTTTTACCTTATATATAGAGCTTTTTGGTGTGATTTACTCTAAGAATCTCTCAAGAACACACACTACACCAATGATAGGGGCTAAATTGGTTATACTTTGCTTAGTTATTTAAGGCTCTTTTGTAATACATTTTGTGAAATAACTAGTTATATTCTTTCATATTTGAGATTTTACCCTTGGAAAGGTATTTTGGTCATTATCTCGGGATTTTGGATAAAACAAAGCAAAACCGTCGCGAAACAGAGCTGAGGTGGCGCCGACTGTAAGGCTGGAACCAGCACCGGCTGCATTTTGGAACATATGCGCACAATTCGGAGAAAAATCGACGGATGAGTGGAGAAACAAAACACAGACGGCACCGACTGTGGTCTATCCCTGAGGCGGTGCTGCGATCTTTCTACGCGTTTTTAGAAAGTTGAAGAGTTTTAGCAGTTCCCAACTTCTACTCGGCCAAGAACTTGGTACCTACGAGTTTAGGCACCTCTTAAGCCTATAAATAGATGGAAAAAACAAGGGAAAATGGAGGAATTCATTGATCGTCATAGAAAATCACTCAGTCTAAGGATGAATTCTTCAAGTTCAATGAGGGTTGTACATGAAGGTCTTCAAAGGAAGAAGAAGGAGGCTTGTCTATGAGTTCTTTCTTTTGCTTTGTTTTCTTTTTCTTGAATGATAATATGTTAATTGTTTTATTGTAATTCAACATTGTTTTAGATATTCATGATTTCTAGAGTTATTTGATCTTTTGATTAATTGGTTATTATTCTTGGTATTCAATTACATATGCTTATTACGAGATTAGTTAGTTGATTCTAGCCAATGACTTACTGGACCAAAGGGAGTTGATTGTTTAAGAACTGGTAATTGAAGGTTAATTGATGTCTTCCGAGACCAAGGGTTCATTGATTAATTTCATGTTCTAAATTTGCTGAGATCATGGGAATTTAATTAAGGATTGTATTTGATGAGTCTTTTGGACGAATTAGTTGAGACGGACCAAGTGATTCTAATTTATCTAGAAGACAGTGATTTCATAGATTGACCATCAAAGTGAATCTACCTTCATCCTTCATGGTGCTAATAGAATGATTGGTTATGATAATGGTTAAGTTCTTTAAGATCATGTTTGTCTAAACAATGGCTTGAGTTACATAAATCTACATCCTTGACATATACATATTTTTATTTTCTTTTTAATTTTCCTTTTTATTTGTTTTTCACTTTATCGAGTCGGTTAAACAATGAAAGAAGGGTAATTAATGTCTAATTGTTCCTCGAGGATCGACACTCATTTTAACCCTATGCTCAGTTAATGATGAGTATGCTTGCTCATATGTACGATTTGGATTTAACGTTTTAATTTGAACTTGATTGTGAATGTGCTTAGTTTTGTATGATTTTTATACCCAAGTCCGGACACATCAAGTTTTTGGCGCCGTTGCCAGGGAACAATAGCATGAAAACTCAGATTTTGTTGATTTAACCATGTAAATATGTAAATATGTCAATAGTTAAATATGTATATTTGTTCTTTCTGAAAAACGGTGCTATCTTTTGTATTTTGTGTATTCTTGTATAACCTTGTAACCTAACCTAACTTAACCAACTAACTTAGACTGAGTTTGAATTACTAACTTTGTAACCTTGTATTTGTGTTATTTTAACCATTAACTATATCTCTAAACTTGCTTCTTGTTTTCTTAGGTATTACCCTTGGTATATGACCCGAAAATCTAATGACGAGGTAGTCGATTTTGACCCCGAAATCGAGAGGACGTTATCAAAAATTCGCCGAATGATTCAAAGGAATCTAATTGTCGAGATGGACGGTGCTCAATAGAACAATGCTGGGAATGATAGGAGAGTTATGGACGACTTTATGAAACCCGCAATCTCAGGCTCAGGCTCGAGTATCACTAGACCTAGGGTAGATGCCAACAATTTTGAAATAAAGCTTAACATTATTCAAATGGTGCAGAATATGGTTCAATTTGATGGGTTACCAGAAGAGGATCCCAATGCTCACTTAGCCAGTTTTCTTGAGATTTGTGATACCTTCAAGATGAATGGAGTTTCTGAAGATGCCATTAAATTACGACTTTTTCCTTTTTCCTTGAGAGATAGAGCTAAATCGTGGTTAAAGTCTTTACCTACCGGTTCCATCACAACTTGGAATGCCTTAGCTGAAAAATTTTTGGCCAAATATTTCCCTCCAGCTAGGACAGCTAAGCTTAGGAATGAAATCTTCGCCTTCCAACAACTATATTCTGAGCCCTTATATGAGAGTTGGGAGAGATTTAAGGAAATGTCAAGAAAATGCCCACACCACGGATTCGAGCTGGGGATGCAAATGCTTATCTTCTTGAATGGCCTCACGTTTGCAACACGGCAAGTGGTGGACTCTTCTGCAGGGGGTTCCATCAACCATAAGACCCCGGAACAGGTACTTGAGCTTATTGAAAATTTGGCTTCCAATAACTATTCTTGAAGAAGTGCAAGGTCAAAGGCTTGTGTGCAAGGAGTACACAAAGTGGATGCCGTGGCAGCATTAGAGGCTAAGGTAGACGCCTTAACTCAAAAGATAGAGCAGTTAGTGATGCCTCAAGGCCAAGTGTTAAACGTCAATTATGATTTCTATGGAGAATGGCACCCTAATCATGAATGGAAAAAGATGGGGTCACTCCAAGAAGCTTCAGAACAAGCGGCCTTTGCAAGTAATGTCCGGCCAGGTAACAATCCATATAGCTTTACCTATAATCCTAGTTGGAGAAATCACCCTAATTTCTCTTGGAGCAATGGGAATCCACCTAGGCAAAGTTCTTTCAATTTTGGAGGTAACCAAAGGAATCCAAACTCCATAAACAATACGGCAGCACCTAAAAAACCACTAGTGGAAGAATTGATTGGCCAATTAGTAAGTACCATGGAGACTAAGTTCCAAGAAGTCGATGCGACAACAAGGAACCTAGAGGCTTCCACATGCAATCTAGAAAACTAGATTGGTCAACTAGCCAAACTCATGGGGGATCGTCAAGCAGGAACACTACCAGGGAATACGGAAGAAAATCCACGGGATCACAACCGTGGAAAACCTCCCGTGGAAAACCTTAAAGCAGTTATTTTCTCTTTTCTTTACTTTTCATTTTGTGTTAAGGACAATTTTTAATTTATAGTATTTTTATTCAACATCCATGTGTTTTTGCATTTTCATTAAAAAAAAAAAAAATTGAACCGGACAGAACAGAGTCGGGCCAGTGCCGGTTCCTGTCGGGAGGAACATAATTAAAGGGCCATTTTGGCCACTTTTCTTCAAAACCTCCCTTCTTTCTCGCAAATCCTCTTAAGCCCGCGCCGGCTTCACATCCATCAGTGCCCAAAGTTTGATTTTTCAACTTCTAAACACCTCAATAACATCTCTTACCTTCTTTTTATTGATCCTACGGATCAAACACATCAAAAGCTTTGATTTTTCACAACAATAGCACATTCAATCCACAAGCAAAGGGAGTAGATTCTCGCAAAAAGCTTGCATCTTTTGCTTGTCCATGTATATAAGAGCCTAAATGTATAATTTTTATTTAAGTCCTACGGTTAAATTGATGGTATTGATTTTTTTTTTTCTAATTATATGGACGGTTTTTGCCAAAAATTGGGAATTATATATTCTATGATTGTGCATTCCTACTTAAGTTTCATTCATTGGATTACCTTATGAGTTATTAAGCCTGCATTACTTGATTCATGCTTGTTATCATTCAAGAATTCATATAGCTCGGGCTAGAATTATGGTTATTGGTGACACTTAAATCTATTGAAACTGCATTATTGATCACATAATACCATTGCCTTCATTCACATGATCATGTTTACTAGCATGCTTTGAGGATATTAGCACAAGTTATGCTTTACAGTGGACTTTTACATGCATTGTGCAAGTTGTGTTGCATTGGGTGAAAGTGGTTGATTAAATTGGGTGTTGGAGTTGATATACATTGAAGGAGTTGTGGTTTGTGGATTGTGAGCTTGGTTGAGGGTTGTGTGAAATTTGAGATATATCTGTGTAGGGGTAGCTATACTCTTTTCAGTGATTGAGCGTACCTGTTCTCTCTTCTTAGTACTCCGTTCCTTCTGTGACCATGTCTTGAGCAAGGAGTCAACCATCTAAAAGGGCGAGAACTTCCTCGTCCTCAGTTCCATCATCTGTTGATCCCTTATCTCTTAGACCTACTGAGTTTGTCGATGCCTTTTGTGAGGAATGGTATAGTAGGAGAGCGTTAAACAAGATTATTGTTGAGCGTACTTTCTCCCCTACCTTAGACTGGGCACTTAAATTAGGAATGATGTTTAGACGACTAGGTTGGGGATCCATAGTACAATTGAAAGGGAAGTTTTGTCCCGTGCCTGTCAAGGAATTCTACGCTAATATGACGGACAAGAGTAATAAACATCTTTCGCATATTGAAACAAGAGTGAAAGGAGTTCCTATTGTCATCACTCAAAACCAATTAGCTCACCTCCTCCAGGTTTTTGACGATGATACTTGGCAAGGGATTGATGTGAATAATCAAAAGATTCTTTCGGACCCGAATTGTGATGTTAGGGTGACGCGAGCAACCCTAGGCTTATATAAGCATAATGCCTTCCAAGCTAACAGTTTCTATTCCAACAATGACTTGGCAACTAACTTTCGCACGCTGGTGTACATGTTTGGGTTTAATGTTGTTCCCCGTGCTAGTGGTTTCAATGAAACTAAGCTTATTGACACTTATATTTTGCACAAGATGATGAACACATTACCTATCTCTCTTACTCCTTTGATCATCCAATCTATTAGGGAGGTTGTTCATCACCGTCTCTCCACAAAAGCCTTTCTTTTTTCCTTGGTTATAATGAAGATTCTAAAGGACTCTGGGGTGAGTTTTGAGGGAGAACTTATGGAGACTACCATTGAGCACGATATGGTCGCTGAGCACACTCTTATGAGTTGCGGATACAAATACAGCTCGGAGTTGAAGAAATGGCTCACTCCCTTCGAGGTCCAACATCCCGGTCAAGAAAGGCCACCTACAATGGAGGAGGAGCAGCCACCACCACCGGCACGTGCTAGAGCTGGCCATTCTCAGTCCCACTCTCGGATTGACTTTGAGACCACCGTACTGGGGTGCCTCGACCAGCAAATGGAGGTGCTCCTACGCTTGCAAGGTACTATGGAAGATATGGCACGACGGTAAGCTACCATGGAGCAGCAGTAGACTGAGTTGAGGCAACATCCTTCTAGGCCACATGATGGTGCAGGCCCCTTTACACTTGCTGATGAGGAGGAGGATGAGGATGATGATGCTATAGGGGATTGATGATGCGTTCTTGCTCACTTTTGTTTTTGTTTCATTTCTCTTTTCATGTTTTTGTTTTAGTTAGTTTGACTTTCCTTTCGTTGTATTTATATTTCGTTTGTCTTTGCTTTATATTCTTTTGTAGTTGTTATGCTTTGGTATTTTCTTTTGTATTTTTTAGGTACGTTGATGTTGCCTCCCTCTTCACGCATTCAGCTATTGTACGCCATAATGAATGGAAGTTTGTTTTTCCTATCTCTTCTCCTTTATTTTGTTTGGTCCCACGGTATTGGTTGTTTTGGTTATATTTATTTAGCCATTGAGGATAATGTCCAGTTTAAGTGTGGAGGAGTGGTTTGATTAACAATTCTTCTATACGTATTCTTGGGAGCGGGATTTTTCAAAAATTTTCACCAGTATTTTATTTTCTGGAGATTTCAAGCTGTATTATTTTTTTAGTGCATGTCTTTATGATGGTTTATAGAGCATATGTTCTAGATCATTGATGGCTTATGCATGACTTTTTCCACTCACTTGGACAAAGTAGTTCTTGATCAAATGCTTTGCATTATTCTTAAACCTATATTTCTCTGAAATTCATGGAACATTCTAGAACTTACTTGAATACCTCTCGAGGCGAAATAAGAAAGACATTCATGATTTAATTTAGGGATGAGGGTAATAGGCCTTCTTTGGATAGTTTGAGCTTTTCAAGCCTACCTATTATTATATTATCCCTAGTGCCTATTTTGAGTCTAAATTGGTGATTTCTTTCTTTAAAACTTGTCACGATATTTTGTCCATTACTTGTGCTGAGAGTTTGTATAATTTCCAAACCTTTATGCTCTTGAAGGATGAAGGTATATGTATGTTGGAAAAAAAAAAGGGATGGAGATCATGACTTGTTACTTTCAGTCATGGATCAATTACAAGTGGAGCTAGGAAAAGAAAGGAAGTGGAATGGAAGGAAGAAGTTGAAAAAAAATTGAGAAAGAAAAGAATGTTGAACTGAAAAAGAATTGGAAAAAAAAGAAGAGCGAAAAGATCACAAAAGGGATGGTGAGTGAACTGTAAAAGTAATTTCATATAAACCACTTGACACCGTTGCTGTAAAATTGAGTGATCTTGTGAGGAAAAGAGTTGATGATAAGAAGAGGTGAAAAAGAAGAAGAAAAAAAGAACAATGTAGGATTTGCTTGAAATGCATAATGGTTGTTATATAAGGTTATGGTTTGATTGATTCTTGAAATAGGAGAGCAAGAAGAGTTGAGAATTATAGGTTTATTTTAGTTATCCTTTTCTTGCTTACTCTCAGTTTTATTTGCCTTTTGATGTTCCTATATCCTTCGTTTGCTAAGCCACATTACAAACCTTTAGCTTTACATTACAAGCTTCAAAGTCCTATTTGACCTAAGTAGAATCATGATATGTCTCGGATTAGTGGAGAAAGTGTATGAAGAGTAAGCATATGGAATGCATACGCTTTTTAAACTTACTTCTTTCCAATGGTTTGAGAATATTGTAAAGTATTGAGATGGTTCTACTAAGTTATTTATTACTACACAAGTCTTGCATTGGCTGTGAAAGATTTAGTATCATATGTTTTATGTTCATAAATAAAGAAAGCATTGAAGGTACGGTTTTGGAATTGATTGAGTGATTAAAACTTTGTGTTCTTCTTACTTGTTGTTGATACTTTGCTTGAGGACAAGCAAAGATTTAAGTGTGGGGGAATGTGATAGGGGCTAAATTAGTTATACTTTACTTAGTTATTTGACGCTCTTTTATAATACATTTTGTGAAATAACTAGTCATATTCTTTCATATTTGAGATTTTACCCTTGAAAATGTATTTTGGTCATTATCTCAGGATTTTGGATAAAACAAAGAAAAACCATCGTGAAACAGAGCTGAGGCGGCACCGACTGTAAGGCTGGAACCGGCACCGGCTCCAATCTGGAACATATGCGCACAATTCGGAGAAAAATCAGCAGACGAGTGAAGAAACAAAACACAGGCGGCGCCGGCTCTGAAGGACCAAGGCAGCGCCGGTTGTGGTCTGTCCCTGAGGCGGTGCTGTAATCTTTCTATGCGTTTTTGGAAATCTGAAGAGTTTTAGGAGTTTCCAATTTCTACTCGGCCAAGAACTTGGTAACTACAAGTTTAGGCACCTCTTAAGCCTATAAATAGATGGAAAACACAAGGGAAAAAGGAGGAATTCATTGATCGTCATAGAAAATCACTCAGTCCAAGGATGAATTCTTCAAGTTCAAGGAGGGTTGTACAAGAAGGTCTTCAAAGGAAGAAGAAGGAGGCTTGTCTATGAGTTCTTTCTTTTACTTTGTTTTCTTTTTCTTGAACAATGATATGTTAATTGTTTTATTGTAATTCAACATTGTTTTAGATATTCATGATTTCTAGAGTTATTTGATCTTTTGATTAATTGATTATTATTCTTGGTGTTCAATTACTTATGCTTATTACGAGATTAGTTAGTTGATTCTAGCCAATGACTTGCTGGACCAAAGGGGGTTGATTGTTTAAGAACTAGTAATTGAAGGTTAATTGATGTCTTCTAAAACCAAGGGTTCATTGATTAAGTTCATGTTCTAAATTTGCCGAGACCAAGGGAATTTAATTAAGGATTGTGTTTAATGCGTCTTTTGGATGAATTAGTTGAGACGGACCAAGTGATTCTAATTTATCTAAAAGATAGTGATTTCATAGATTGATAATGACAGTGAATCTACCTTCATCCTTCATGGTGCCAAGAGAATGATTGGTTATGATACTGGTTAAGTTCTTTAAGATCATATTTGTCTAAACAATGGCTTGAGTTACCTAAATCTACATCTTGACATGTACATATTTTTATTTTCTTTTTAATTTTCCTTTTTATTTGTTTTTCACTTTATCGAGTTGGTTAAATAATGAAAAAATGGTAATTAATGTGTACTTGTTCCTTGAGGATCGACACTCGTTTTAACCCTGTGCTCAGTTAATGATGAGTACACTTGCTCATATGTGTGATTTGGGTTTAACGTTTTAATTTGAACTTGATTGGGAATGTGCTTAATTTTGTATGATTTTTATACCCAAGTCCGGACACATCAACCAACGCACACACACGCTATTCACCTTTTCTCTCTCTTTTTGCTAATTTCTTTGATTTCTTTTTCTCTTGTTTTTCTCCCTTGTGATTGCCAAAATTCTGGATGTAAAATAGCCTTCCCACCACCATACTTCATCAGAATTTTGGCCAATTAATTGTACGGTGGTTTTCATGTAGGTGTGTTCTAGTAACAAAATTACATACCATTTTCCTTGATTTTCTTCCTTAAATTTTCCATTCTCTTCATTCTTGTGGCTGCCAATTTTTTTTGGCTATTTTTCCAGCCAATCCACCACCTCTTCATGGAAAAATATAGACCAAATAAATTGAACAAGGCAATAATTAAATGGCTCCACAAATGATGTGTTCCAATCAAAATTAAACACATCATTTCTTTATTTATTTTGTAATTCATTAATTCCCTGTGTTTTGCATGAATTCTTTATGCAACCTCTCATAAGTTGACACATGTTCATGGCTACCAATCACAAAATGCAACGTGTACTATTTTTAACCGCGATTTCACTTTTTCTCCGAAATAATTAATACCAAATAATCAAGGAGAAAACACCATTACCAAATCTTCTACCTCAAACATCTCCACATTTTCCTCATTTTAAAATTCAAAATAGCTTAACTCTCTCTCTCTTTCTTGGATAACTGAAATTCTCTTCCCTAGCTAGGCCCTTCGACCATCATTCACTAGACACCCATAAATCATTTTCTCTCAATTTCGTCTTATGTTCTCATGAACACGCACTAAACTTTTTCAACCTCCAATCATCTCTATTCATCCCAAATCTCTCTAAAAACTCTCAAACCAACTAGGATTCAACATATACTCATTTGTAGTACACTCCATAACACTAAAAAAACCAAAGTTGATCTACCATTCAGATCAAACGAGCTTTTTGTCCAAGAACAAGAAGAATATCAAAATGGTAAATTCAATCACCTTAATCCTTCTTCACTTCTTCATCACCAAGTTGTCATCATCCTAATCATCCTAATCATTCTCTTTCTCTCTCTCTCTCTTGGCCAAACCATTAGTGGCTATTCTTGAACATACTTCAATCAAGGAAGGACACCTCAAGCACTCAAGGACCTCCATTGTACAAAGCGACATCTTCAACTAACGACCATCAAACAAGTATTTC
Source organism: Voacanga thouarsii (assembly GCA_026120185.1). Classification (NCBI taxonomy): domain Eukaryota; kingdom Viridiplantae; phylum Streptophyta; class Magnoliopsida; order Gentianales; family Apocynaceae; genus Voacanga; species Voacanga thouarsii. Next base: position 1,278,035 of record JANUWF010001905.1, on the reverse strand, counting down.
TTTCATGACCTTCTCCTCAGATTTTCAAACACAAGGCTTTTAGATGATGAATTTAATGGGTTGATTGAATAGTGTTGGGTTGGAGATATGTATGTTGGTGAAGGGAATAATTTTAGGACATGAAGATTGTAATGAATATTGAGGTTTAAGAGGTATTGTTGGATTATACTTTGAGATCGTTGTATGTTCATTATGGTTAAAGGCTTTATGTCTCCAGTATAGATGTTTAGCATGTATGATGTGAAAGTCTAAAGCGGGAAAAACAAAGCACGTAGCGGAATCAAAAACTGGAAAAACGAAGAACAAGAAACTCCCAGGCCATAGCCGGCACCAGTTCCGACAGCCTCAACCGGCGCCGGTCACGGCCTGGGGGGGACTCTGAGGAAAAAAAATTTTACTTCTTTTTCTCATTCTCAGAATTGGCTAGACCAGAATGTGTGGAACTGGGGTAGGTGCGCTGGTGAAAACCTCTGGTGCGATTCCTGCAAGCCACCTACTCCGTCTGTGCATGTATATGAACACCAACCTCTCGATCTTCCAGTATATGGCCTACGTAATCCCTTTGGTGAACCACTCACTAATTAAGGAATTTTCTTGTAGAGAGAGAGAAAAGAGGTGTCTGGTTTTTTTTCTATTTCTCACGCCAGAATCATGAAAAAACCAACGTTGTTTTCTTAACCCTAAGAAGAGTAAAAACTACGTCCTCTTTATCCTCCTATTTAACCTAAATAAAACCCTAGGTTAAACTGGACTGGCCAATTGAACTCTTAGTTTATCCTTTTTGACTAAATTAATTATTCTAATTAGAACCAAATAAATAGCCCAATTAATAATTAATTTTCTAGCCCAAATAAACCAGTCCAATTAACAAGCCTATATTAGTTAGTCCCAGGTCAATCTTTAATTATTCAAACTGGGCCAAAGCCCTGAACAATTAAGTAACACACTAAACTAATTTAATTAATTCTTTTTCTCCAGGGACTTTTATTTTATTCTAACCCAATAATTAAATCAGACTACTTAAATAAAATAAGTTTTATTTAATTTAATTTAAGACCAATTCCTTAGCCTGTATTTAATTAGGACTCACGGTATATATTGGGGGACCAAAAGACACACCGCATTAGCTACTAAAATGACCAAAATACCATTGCAATATAAATAGCTGTATTTTGCATTTTAAATATTTTCTAATATCACCATAAGAGAATATTGACCCCAAGGACAATGTAGCATTAGCAAAGTCTTCGACCTACATGTGTGATAACTCAAATACCCCTCTATACATCGCCGTATATTTAGAGATGAAGAAATGTACTAACACCTCTCTAAATGACATCTACCATGCTTAGACTTCTAGTCCAATGATCCATGACATCCTAGATTGTTTCCGCTTTTCAAGGGAGCTACTCTAAAGCAAACATCCAAGTCATGTTTCCTAGGGCCCTGAATATTTCGATCATTCAGACAACCACAATGGGCGATATAGTATAGAAATTATCTTCTACAAGTGTTGTGTTTGGATTTGGGTATAAAAATTATATAAAAATAAGTACATTTCCACTCAAGTTTAAATTAAAATGTTAACCCCAAATTACACATATGAGCAAGCGTACTCATCATTAACGTAGCATAGGGTTCAAACGAGTATCGATCCTCAAGGAACAAGTATGCATTGATCACTTTTCTTTTATTGTTTAACCGACTCAATAAAGTGAAAAAGAATAAAAAGAAAAATAAAATAAAATAAAACAAAATACAAGAATATACACATGTCAAGGATGGAGAATTGCGTAACTCATACCGTTATTCTGATAAACATGACCTTAAAGTACCCAACTGTTATCATAACTAATTACTCTCTTGGCATCATGAAGGATTAAGATAGATTCACTTCTTTTTCAATTCATGAAATCACTCTCTCTTAGACAAATTAGCATAACATATCCTGCATCAACTAATTCACCCAAAAGATGCATTAAGCACAATCCTTGATTAAATCTCCATATTCTGGCAAACTTAAAACTTGAAATTAACCAATAAATCCATATTCTGACAGACATCAATTAACCTTTAATTACCTAATTCTTAGCACTTTACCCCCTTTTCAAGCAAGTTAAGAGATAACAAATATGAAACTAATGAATTGAAACCACCATCAACTCCTTTTTCAAGCAAGTTAATAGAAGAAACAACCAACGAATCTCATAATATGCATAAGTAATTAAATACCAAGAATAACAATTGATTAATCAAAAGATCAAAGTAATCCTAAAAATTACGAATACCTAAAACAAAGTCAAATTACAATAAAACAATTAATACATCATTGTTTGAGAAAAAGAAAACAAAGTTAAAAGAAAGCACTCATAGACAAGCCTCATTCTTCTTCCTTTGTAGACCCTTTTGCACAATCCTTCTTGATTTGGTTGAATTCCTCCTTGATTTGAGTGATTTTCTATTATGATCTACGAATTCCCCATTTTCTCTTGTATTTTCCCTCTATTTATAGGCTTAGGAAGTTCCTAAATTCATTGGTGTAGGGTTTTTGCCCGACTAGAAGTAGAAAAATACTACAACTCTGCATATTGCCAAAAAATGCATACGAAAATCGAGGCACCACCTTATCATCAGGGCATAGCTGGTGCATCCTCCAGCCTCACAGCCGACGTCAGCTGTGTTCTGTTTCTTCAATTGTTCATCGATTTTTCCTTAATTTTTGCGCAACCCTTCCAGAATGCAGCGGTCGCCACCTCTAGCCTCCCAACCGGTGCCAGTTTGGTTTTTTCAGCTCTGTTTCACTTGTTTTTTTGTTATCAAAAAGTGTGTGCCACAGCACGTGGCCGACACGGGGTTCCCCTGGCCTGTCCGGCACCGCCTCTGTTCTGTTTTGCGACGTTTTTGTCTTATTTTACCCCTAAAATCTGAAATAATACACAAAATATCTTTCCAAGAGTAAAATCTCATATATGAAGGAATATAACTAGGTATTGAACAAAATGTATCACAAAATAGCCTCAAATAATTAGAAAAAATATGGCTAATTTAGGCCCTATCATACTCCCCTACACTTAGCTCTTTGCTTGTCCTCAAGTAAAGTAACAAAGACAAGTAGGAAAACACTAGTTTTCACCACAAAAAAAAAAAAAACCACTCAATTACTTTCAAAACAATATCTTCAATGCTTTCTTCATTCAAGACAACAAAACATTAGCTACTATATCTTTCATGGCAAATCCAAGACTTATGTAAGTGAATATTGACTAGTAGAACCATCTCAACAATTTAACATCATTCTCAGACCATTAGAAAGAATTTAGTTAAAAAAGAATATGCATTCCAAAAGCTTACTTTTCATACATTCTCTGTACCAATTAGAGACATATCATGATTCTACTTAGGTCAAGTAGGACTTTCAAGCTTGTAATGTAAGGATAAAGGGCTTGTAATGTAGCTTATCAAACGAAGGATATAAGAGAATCAAATATCAAAGAAGCTGAGAGTTTGCAAGAAAAGGATAAACAAGATGTACCAAGAAATTCCAAACTCTTCTTGCTCTCCTATTCCAAAATTAGTCAAAACCCATAACCTTGTTTAGCAATTATAGTTCAATTCAGGCAAATCTTTCATTTTCATTAATCATTCTCAACTCAACAATAATTTTTCACAAGATCATTCAAATTTTAGTAATGGTGTCAAGAACTTGATGTGAACTCAAGTTGTTCAGAAATACCTATAGCTCAACCACCATTCTTCTTGTGATCTTTCTTTTCGTTCTCTTCCAAATTTTTCTCTCATTTTCTTTTTCTTTTTTTTCAAATGCCGCTGATGTTTGTTTCTCAGTTTTTTCTCTTTCAAACTTTCTAGCAACTGTTTTTGTTTTCTCAATCTTTCTTTTCTCTTTTCTTTCAATTTTTCCTTTCCTAATTCAACACAACTATTGATGTATGACTGAAAGTAACAAGTCATGATCTTTTCACAAGTATTCTCCCTCACCATTCTCCTACATGTACTTTTATCCATTAAGAGCAATTAAAGATTTGGAAGATAAATCAAACTCTCAAAAAGAAGTAATGGATAAAGTATGATAACAGGTTTTAAGAAAGAAATTAACAATTTCGGCTCAAAATAGGCACTGGGGATAATGTCAAATAGGTAGGCTTGAAATGCTCAAACTATCCAAAGAAAGCCTATTACCATCATCCCTAAGTTAAATCATGAATGTCTTTCTTATTTCGCCTCAAGAGGTATTTAAGTAAGTTCTATAATGCACAATGAATTTTAGTGGAAAACAGATTTAAGAACAATGTAAAGCATATGATCAAGAACTACTTAGTCCAAGTGCGTGCAAAAAGTCATGCATAAGCGATAATTGATATAGAACATATGCTCTATGATCTATCACAAAGACATGCACTAAAAATATATCTTGAAATCTCAAAGAAAATCAGAAAAATTTCGAAAAAAATTTGCTCTCAAAAGGTTTAAAGAAGAATGAAGCCTACAAGCATAGAAGAATTCTCTATCTAACCACTCCCCCACATTTGAACCGGACATTGTCCTCAATGGCCAAATAAATAGAACAAGGAAAAAGTGCCATGGGACCTAAAAATAAAAGGGGAAAAGAGAAGAAAGAAATTACTCTCATACTTGGTGCTCAAAATAAAATTATTTATCAATTTCAAAATATTTCAAAGTAGCTCAATACTAGGAAAACACCAAGATAATTGATAAAAACTTAGACAAAGTATATCACCAAACCACTCCACACCCTTAAATTGGATAATGTCCTCATTGGCAAAAAAATAAACACAAGAAAGTATCTCCAAAGGGACTAAATATAATAAGGGGTTAGAAAGTTTAAGTAATACTTTCCAAGTGCAATAATACTCCAATAGATATCCAAACTTGAGGTAAAGAGAAGGACTTATCCAAGAGGACTTTATTCATCTAAAACAAAACAAAGATAAAAGCACAAGGAAAATAAAAATAAAATAAAACAAAAACTTTTCATACTCATCATGCTTCCTCATCATACCTTTTGAAAAGAAATTAAAGCTCAAAATAGAAGATAGGCATGATAAATGTAGAGTGGAGAGAGGTTTTTGAAAAATAGAAGGTTTATGAAAATAATTTTTCTCACAAAAGCAAACACACATAAACCTCATTCTCTAAAATTCGTTTAGACACATAAATATCTTTTTCAACATATGAGTGCACATGGTATCTAACGGAGGCATCAACTTTGAAATCACAAATTAACCCTTCAAAAGAATTTTTACAATTAAAATTCCCCTTTAAACTTAGTATTTGAGTTCTCAAAGATGGGTTCAAGAAAATCCTTACTTTTCAAGACATCTACAAATACCACGTTACCTCCCTGAAAGTGGGGTGAAGGGTAGAATTCGTCTACTTCCTCAAATGGTTTCTTAGAAGGAATGATAAATGCAACTTCTTGAGACATGTTAAATTCCATACATCATCATTGGGACCATTGTTCTTCAATAAGTGAGAGGAACCTAACAAATCCTGTGACAAAGAAATATTAGAATTATGAGCACATAGAGTAGAATCAAATACCTCCCTTCCCACATTGGATAATTGTCCCTCATAGCATCTCTCATCTCCTTGGAGATTCTTTGGTTCAAGTGTTTGGGCCAGCATGAACTCATGAGTCCCCTCAACAATCTTAACTAATTGTTTCCTTTGATCGCACAATCGTTGGAAAGCTTCGTCATGCCCCTAAACAGATGAATTTGTATTGGCAACAAAAGATTTCACTAATGCTTCTAATGATGTCTCACTAAAAACATCACTGTGAGCTTGTGATTTCACTAATGCATCATATTTATTTATTTTTTATTATTTTATTTTTATTTATTTTTTAGTAAAAACTATCCTAATTGAATGCATGACCATGAATTCATAAATTAAATGTTAAACTAAGATTAAAAATTATAAATAAAGAAACAAATAATAAAATAAAATAACTTCATTTCGTCTAAAATATCTTGTTAGCAAAAGTCCAAACCTGAAAATAAGAAGAGTTAGTCTTGACTCACAATTATAGACGTAGAAATCTTCCAATTAAAAATACAAAGATTACACATATTCCATATTAACATTAGGTTAGTAAAATTAAATAACTAAATATACAATATATACAAACATACAAAAACAAGTTAATTATTATGCACATGTATCTACCTATTTACATAATTACAACATATAGTGAAATTATACAAACAACAAAATATAGCACCTTTTTGTAAAAAGAACAATTGTACAAATTTATATATTTACATATTTACTTATTTACATATTTACATATTCACATGGTTAAATCAACAAAGTCCAAGCTTTCATAATATTGTTCCTCGGCAACGGTGCCAAAAACTTATTGTGTTTGGATTTGGGTATAAAAATCATATATATATATATATATATATATATAAATACACTCCCAATCATGTTTAAATTAAAAAATTAACCCCAAATTGCACATATGAGCAAGCGTACTCATCATTAACATAGCATAGGGTTCAAATGAGTTCCGATCCTCAAGGAACAAGTATGCATTAATCCATTTTCTTTCATTGTTTAATCTACTCAATAAAGTGAAAAAGAATAAAAAGAAAAATAAAATAAAATAAAATAAAAGAATATACACATGTCAAGGATGGAGAATTATGTAATTCATACCGTTATTCTGATAAACATGACCTTAAAGTACCCAACTGTTATCATAACTAATTATTCTCTTGGCATCATGAAGGATTAAGATAGATTCACTTCTTTTTCAATTCATGAAATCACTATCTCCTAGACAAATTAGCGTAACATATTCCGCCTCAACTAATGCACCCAAAAGATGCATTAAGCACAATCCTTGATTAAATCTCCATATTCTGGCAAACTTAAAACATGAAATTAACCAATGAATCCATATTCTGGCAGACATTAATTAACCTTTAATTACCTAGTTCTTAGCACTTAACCCCCTTTTCAAGCAAATTAAGAGACAACAAATATGAAACTAATGAATTGAAACCACCATCAACCTCTTTTTCAAGCAAGTTAATAGAAGAAACAACCAACGAATCTCGTAATACGTATAAGTAATTACATGGCAAGAATAACAATCGATTAATCAAAAGATCAAAGTAACCCTAAAAATCATGAATACCTAAAACAATGTCAAATTACAATAAAACAATTAATACATTATTGTTCAAGAAAAAGAAAACAAAGTTAAAAGAAAGCACTCATAGACAAGCCTCATTCTTCTTGCTTTGTAGACCTTTTTGCACAATCCTTCTTGATTTGGTAGAATTCCTCCTTGATTTGAGTGATTTTTTGTTATGATCTATGAATTCCCCCATTTCACTTGTGTTTTCCTTCTATTTACAGGCTTAGGAAGTGCCTAAATTCGTTGGTGTAGGGTTTTTGGCCGACTAGAAGTAGGAAAATACTAAAACTGTGCAGATTTCCAAAAAACGCGTATGAAAATTGAGGCACCGCCTTATCATTAGGGCATAGCCGGCGCTGCCTCCAGCCTCATAGCCGGCACCGGTTGTGTTCTGTTTCTCCAATTGTTCGTCGATTTTTTCCTTGATTTTTTCACAACCCTTCCAGAATGCAGCTGGTGCCTCTTCTAGTCTCCTACCCGGTGTCGATTTGGTTCTGTTCATCATTTTTTCACTTTCTTTTTTGTTGCCTCGATATGTGTGCCAACAGCACATGGTCGGCGTCGTTTCCCTTGGCTTGTCTGGCGCCGCCTCTGTTCTGTTTTGCTACATTTTTGTCTTATTTTACCCCTAAAATCTGAAATAATACACAAAATATCTTTCCAAGAGTAAAATCTCATATATGAAGGAATATGACTAGGTATTGAACAAAATGTATCACAAAATAGCCTCAAATAACTAGGAAAAATATGACTAATTTAGGCCCTATCAATAAGTCTGTTTTAACTAATTAGTTACACATACCCAACATGCAAGTATATTGGTCCTACGATAGATCCTCAACTATAGCATATTAAAGTGCATGCTTCCAGCTTCGTCAGACCAACAACTTATACTCAAGTCGTAGAGTACTAGTCTACACTGTAGCGGTAGTAGTCTAGGTTTCTACTATATAGTACTTTAAGAAATAACAACTACAGGTCCTATTCTACTTATTCCAAATATGCTTCTATCATGAAGTGAATGGACTACTCACTAGCTAAAGGTAAGCCATTCCTCATTTAGAATTCATAACATAATAACCTAGACATGATGAGATTCCCATTCTTATCAATCGGTGAAGAACAAATGTTTATGTGTTAAGTAACTTGTGATCCATACCTTACTGTGAAAGACTACCATTCACATAGACCACTTACTTAAACACAATGGGTCTTTTTCAAATGAAATTATGCACAAATAATATGTAAATTCACATACAATTTTTGAAAATAAATTATTTTATTAAAACATTCAATATTTACATCAGAAACCTGGTCTAAGAGGGTATATTTTCCAACAATCCCCCACTTGCACTCTAAAACTTAGTAAGTCCGTAAGTGCCCACCCCTATGGTATCTATGTGTCTCTTGAAAACTCTCTCAACCAAAGGCTTGGTGAATAGATCTGTTAGATTGTTCTCGGAGGCAATCTGTTCCACTATGACTTCCCATCTCTAGATGAAATCCAGGATTAGGTGGTACTTCCTCTCGATATGCTTTCCCTTCTTATGGTTCCTAGGTTCTTTGGATTGCGATACTACTGTAGTGTTGTCGCAATACATCACAATCAGTCTGTCCATGTGTGGCACGACTCCAGGTTCTAAAAGGAACTTCCGGAGCCAGACTGCTTCCTTAGATGCCTTCGAAGTTGCCACATAGCTAGCTTCCTTGGTCGAGTCAGCAATGCAAGATTGCTTGATACTCCTTCATGAAATGGCTCATCCAGACAAGGTGAATACATATCTACTAATGGATTTTCTCTCATCCTTATTTATCTGAAAGTCTGAGTCTGTGTATCCTGTAGGAACCATGTCATCAGCCCTGTAAATCAGCATATAATCTCTCGTTCACTTGAGGTACTTGAGAATATATTTTACAGCTTGCCAATGAACCTCCGTAGGGTTTGATTGATATTTGCTAACCAAGACTACGACAAAGTAGATATTTGGCCTAGTACACAGCATGGCGTACATGAAACTTCCCACAGCCGAAGCGTAGGGAATCCTACTCATTCTGTCATATTCTTCTTGAGATTTAGGACAGTTTTTTGAAGAAAATAACAACCCATGTCTGCAAGGAATTAGAGCTCCATTGCATGAGTCCATGCTGTACTTGGTCAGCATCTCTTCAATGTATGCCGATTGGGATAATCCTAACATTCTCTGTTTCCTATTTCTAAAAAGCCTAATCCCAAAAATGTAACTGGCTTCTCCTAAGTTCTTCATACCAAATTGACTAGACAGCCAAACCTTTGTAGATGACAATGACCCTACATCATTTCCAATGAGTAGAATGTCATCTACATACAAGACAAGAAAAACCACATTAATGCCTTGAAGTTTCCTGTTCATGCATAGTTCATCCTCATTTTGAGTGAAACCGTAAGACTTTACAGTCTTGTTAAAATGAATGTTCCATGCTCTCGATGTATGCTTATGTCCATAAATGGATTTCTTAAACTTGCAAACTATATGTTCTTAGCCTATAGCAATAAAACCTACCGGTTGGGACATATAGATATTTTAAAAATGGGTGTCAAGATGGCCATTTAAAAATGCTGTCTTGACACCCATTTGCCATATCTCATAGTCATAATGACATGCGATGTCAAGGAGGATACGGATGGACTTAAGCATGACTACCGAGGAAAAGATTTCCTCATAATCGATTATCTCTTTTTGAGTATACCCTTTCGCTACAAGCCTAGATTTGAAGGTTTTCACCTTCCCATCCACTCCCCTCTTTCTCTTCTATACCCACTTACACCCAGTGGGTTTTATCTCTTCAGGTGAAGCTACGAGATCCCAAAACAGATTGAAGTACATAGACTTAATCTTGACTTTCTTTGTTTTATGCCATAGATTTTTATCAGCATAAGCAATGGCCTCATCGTTTCTAGTGGGGTCTTGTTCCTAATGGTCGGAGACTAGCTCGAAAGCTTCTCCAGTCCATCTCTCCGGAACCCTAGATACTCTCCCACTACGACGAGGCTCCAATTATACAGGCTCTTGAGGCTGTGCTTCTTCTTGTTCCACAATCGGGTCAGAAGTAGTTAATTCTAAAGATAACTTTTCCTCAAGTTCCAACCTAGTTGAACCTTTCGTGGAAGTACTCTGATCATCCTCTAAGTACCTAGCATTGGTACTTACCAGTACTTTCTACTCCTTAGGATGATAAAAGTAACCACTCTTTGTCCTTTTGGATACCTAACAAAATAGCATAATTCTGATTTTAGTTCCAACTTATCTCCCTTGACTAGTACATAAGTTGGACAACCCCATATCCTGAGATGATTTAGACTCGACTTACGCTCAATCCACATCTCATAGGGAGTCCTAAGTATTGACTTGGAAGGCACTAAGTTCAGAATGTATGCCGCTGTTTCTAGGGCATATCCCTAAAAAGATACTGAAAGAGTAGCATGAGATATCATGCTTTGGACCATTTCCATCCATGTCCTGTTCCTTCTCTTAGCTACTCCGTTCTGTTGGGGTGTCCCCGCCACAGAGAGCTGGGATACTATCCTATAATATACCATGTAGTCCTTGAATTCACCAAGGAGGTACTCTCCACTACGATCTGGTCATAAGATCTTGATCAATTTACCTGTCCAATGCTCCACTTCAGCCTTAAACTCCTTGAACTTGTCAAAAGAGTCAGACTTGCATCTCATCATGTAAATAAAACCAAACGTCGTACAATTATCCGTGAAATTGATGAAATACTCAAAACCCCCTCTAGCTGGTATAGATAAGGGACCACACACATCAGTATGAACAAAACTTAATACCTTTTTGGCTCTATCTACCTTAGGGGTAAATGATCTTGTGGTCAACTTTCCCATTAGACAGGATTCACACTGAAGCTAATTTTCCAATCCCAATGAGCCCAAAGGCCCATCATGGATTAACCTTTGAATCCTGGTTGAGTCAATATAATCCAACCTTATATGCCAAAGATAAGAGTCATTGACATTGGTTTTTCTCTTCCTTATTAAAGGTTCAAATTGAGCGTTATGTAATTGATTGTTAATAGGGTTTAAGAAGAATAGATTTCCATACATGTGCCTAGTACATAAAATTTCTCCATCTTTAATGATAGAAATACCAGAATGGAAAGATACACAATATTCTTGATTTATTAGTTTCGCAACCAAAATCAAATTCTGTCGAAATACAGGTACTTATAAAATATATTTCAAAACCACTATTCTATTATAACAAAAAATAAGATCCAGCTCTCCCACTGCAAGGAGTTACAGATGTGATCAGTGGCCCCTAAATCAACAATCCAAGTGGAAGTTGATCCAACCATTGATATAGACTCTAGATAGAAAACATTACCTGTGGGGTTTTTCTTGGATTGAAGATCTAGACACTCATTTTCCAATGTCCCTTCAGTCCACATTTGAAGTACTTACCCTTAGGTTTGTCTTTGGGCTGGGCCACTGCGTTTTTTTTCTTTCTTTTGAACTTTCTGGGCTTGGGCCCAATTCTAGAGGAAGAAGCCTTAGCAATCATAGCCTTTGATTATGGCTTCACCACCTTCTCTACCATCTGGAGTTCCTTCATCAACTCAGTTAAACTCATGTTTAACTTATTCATGTTGTAATTCAACTTGAACTGAGTTAAGAAATCTGGTAGAGATTCTAGAACTATGTCCACTTGGCTCTCGGGGTCAATAACAACCCCTAAGATTTCTACCTCCTCAAAAGCAGCAATCATCTTGAGCATATACTCTGTGACTGATGCTCCCACAACCATCTTAGTGTTTATGATAGTTTGAAAGCCTCCTACCTTGCTGATCGGTTCTTATCTACGAATATCGTGGCTAATGATTGACTTATATCGTACGCAGAAGCCATGTGCTCATATTATGACTGGAGCACATTAGACATGGAAGGCAACATGTAACAACGAGCCATCTTGTCGGCCTTCTTCCACACCTTCTCAGCCTCTCGCTCCTCAGCGGAGGAACCTTCCCCGATAACAGAGCAGGTTTTGTAAAGTACATACTTATACTTTTTCGTTGTGAGTATTATGTCCAGGTTCCTCTTCCAATCCACATAGTTTGGTCCCGTTAGCTTATTCTCGTGGAGAATAATGGCCAATGGACTAAAAGAACCTCCCACCATTTTTGAAAAATTGAAAATAAAAGAAAAAGATTTAGTTTGTGAAAACAAAATAAGTTTGTGCACTTTATCAAAACTGATAATAATTAATTTGGCTCTTAGGGAAACTAACATAGCTTCTTGGGAAGATTAACAGTTCCTTAAGCTAAGTGTGTAACCACCACAAATTAATTTTCCTTCTAGGTAATGATCCAGAAGATAACTCCATCGAGAGGATGGTCGTTTTCTCTCATTTCCTATGGACATGCCTTACACTACAACATCCAATGTGGGCTGGCCGATCATAGTACGTGTCTCGGGTTATTAATTACATCCCTCCATTACATCTAGATCTTTATGGTATCTCTATCCTATACGAGTTCACACCCAGGGTGATGCAAGCGGACCCACGATCTCTAATGAGGATCATGATGGAAGCTGTGGGGCTGTTGGAACCCCTCTCCCACTTAGTCTTTTAAAATAGGGGTTTTTCTGGAAAAATATCATTTTGAAAATTTCCATTAAGTTTTCCCTTAACTCAAAAATAAAATACCTAAATACATTAAAATCTCTATGTCAAGGTACACAACCTTCGAGAGATTTTTCCGTGGACTAATTTTATTTAAGTTAAAACTTAATGATTTCAAAAAATTCCAATTAAAACTTTCTAGAAACTTTGGTCTCAAGTTTATTTGACAAAATATTTTTTCTTGTGAAAAATTAAAACAAAAATGGCTTTCTATTTTAACTTACAAAAATATCTAAATCCAATATATTTTCTATGTCAATGATTAAATTCTTTGAGAAAATATATAAAGATTAATTTTTTTTTTCAAGTTAAAATAACCATTTAATTTGTAGAAAAATGTTTTCTTGTCAAAATTATTCCTAAAGACTTTGGTCTTTGAGAAAACATGCACATAGGTACTTTAAAAATAAATAGAATGCTAGAAAACAGTAGACATTTTCATACTTTTCTATTTTTAAACCTAAGTGCCCAGATAATAGAATTAAACACATTAATTAATTAATTAATAGTCTTGTTTAATCCTAAAATCCCTTACTAATATTTTTCATGCAAAAATATTTCGTGAATATTAACTATCATAAAAATATTAACGTCGCCTGGTATGGACCCCAAAACAAAAAAGAAAACACAAGAAAAATTACAAGGAAAAATAAAAAATTTCTCATTGGTCCACTGCACCTGCCGCACTAGATCGAGCACCCCCCATCTACACTGTGGTCCACTACACCCACCATACAGAACCAGACCTCATGGGCAACCAGTGTGCGGACCAGATCCCAGACCCGAGTCGGCGCCAGTTTGGGTAGCCTCAGCCGACGCCGGTTCCGGTCTAACGGGGTCTTCTTCTTGTAGATTTTTCTACAATTTTCTTCTGCGAATTTCCTCTGTTTTTCTGCATAACTTCTGGCTGCATTGGCTCTCCGATTTCAACCTAAATTTAATGAAATAAACAAAAAACCAACAATCCCCTATACCCATTAACATTAGGCTTACACGATTTGCTAAGAAAAACAGTAAATTACAAATCTGTTATACCTCCATCAGAAAGGTTTAACAGAGAATCTATCCATACGAAAAACAGCGAAGGATCACAGTTTAATTACACATATATGTCCAGTTTTATTCAAATAGATGCATGCTCCCTATATTTTCACAAAACCTTCATGCTCTGATACCAATTGAATGTCTAAAGTGGGAAAAACAAAGCATGCAGCAGAAGCAAAAACTAGAAAAACGAAGAACAAGAAACTCCTAGGCCATAGCCGACGTCGGTCACGGTCTAGGGGGGACTCCGAGGAAAATTTTTTTTTACCTCTTTTTCTCGTTCTCAGAATTGGTTGGATCAGAATGTGTGGAACTGGGGTAGGTGCGCTGGTGGAAACCTCTGGTGCAATTCCTGCAAGCCTCCTACTCTATCTGTGCATGTATATGAATGCCAACCTCTCGATCTTCCAGTATATGGCCTGCCTAATCCCGTTTGGTGAACAGTTCACAGACTAAGGAATTTTCTTAGAGAGAGAGAGAAAAGAGGCGTATGGTTTTTTTCTATTTCTCACGCCAGAAGCATGAAAAAACTAACGTTGTTTTCTTAACCCTAAGAAGAGTAAAAACCACGTCCTCTTTATCCTCCTGTTTAACCCAAATAAAACTGTAGGTTAAACTGGACTGGTACATTGGACTCTTAGTTTAGCCTTTTTGACTAAATTAATTATTCTAATTAGAACCAAATAAGTGGCCCAATTAATAATTAATTTTTCAGCCCAAATAAACTAGTCCAATTAACAAGCCTATATTAGTTTAGTCCCAAGTCAATCTTTAATTATTCAAACTGGGCCAAAGCCCTGAATAATTAATTAACCCACCAAACTAATTTAGTTAATTCTCTTTCTCCAATGACCTTTATTTTATTCTAACCCAATAATTAAATCAGACTACTTAAATAAAATAAATTTCATTTAATTTAATTTAAGACCAATTCCTTAGCCTGTATTTAATTAGGACTCACGGTCTATACTGGAGACCAAAAGACACACTGTATTGACTACTAAAATGACCAAAATATCCTTGTAATATACATAGCTGTATTTTGCATTTTAAGTATTTTCTAATATCACCATATGGAAATATTGACCCCAAGGACAATGTTGCATTAGCAAAGTCTCCGACCTACAGGTGTAATGACTAAATTAGCCCTCTATACATCGCTGTACATTTAGAGAGAAAGAAATGTACTACCACCTTTCTAAATGACATCTACCATCCTTAGTCATTTAGTCCAATGATCCATGACATCCTGGATTTTTTTCGCTTTCCAAGGGAGCTACCCTAAAGCAAACAACCAAGTCATGTTTCTCAGGGCCCTGGATATTTAGATCATCCAGACAACCACAAGGGGAGATATAGTATAGAAACTATCTTGTATAAGTCTGTCTTAACTAACTAGTCACACATACCCAACATGTAAGTATATTGGTCCTACGATAGAATCTCAACTATAGCATATCAAAGTACATGCTTTCAGCTTCGTTAGACCACCAACTCATACTCAAGTCGTAAAGTATTAGTCGACGCTGTAGTAGTAGTAGTCTAGGTTTCTACCATATAGTACTTTAAGAAACCACTACTACAGGTCCTATTCTACGTATTCGAAATACGCATATGTCATGAAGTGAGTGGACTACTCACTGGCTAAAGGGAAGCCATTCTCCATTTGGAATTCATAACATAATAACCTAGCTATGATGAGATTCCCATTCTCATTAATCGGTTAAGAACAAACGTTTATGTGTTAGGTAACCCGTGATCCATACCTTACTGTGAAAGACCACTATTCACATGAATCACTTAAACACAATGGGTCTTTTCTAAATGAAATTATACACAAACAATAAGTAAATTCACAAATAATTTTTGAAAATAAATTCTTTTATTAAAACATTCGATATATACATCATAAACCTAGTCTAAGAGGGCAAATTTTCCAACATGATGGATATTATACCACCATTGTTTGATTATTCCTTCATGATGTTATTTTTGTCAGTAAATCTCTGGATAATATTATTGGTAGATAGTATCACCCTTGTTGTGATAATTATTATTGCAAGTCTATTTTTGGACAAATCAACATGTTATTTATTAAATATATGTGTGTATGAATACATATAAATTTTTATACTAGTAATTCACTATGGTCATTAAAAATTATCGTTAGAACTACTTTTATTATCCTTATCATTATTATTATTAATATTTTTTGTATCATGGTTTAATTTAATTTATTGATTTTGCACAACATTGAATATTTTCGAAATTAATAGTTACTTCAAATATTATTTTTTATTAGATAAATAAATGGAAATAATTTTTAGTAAGCATTATTAAATATAAATAATAATATACATGAATTAATTAATATAATATCAATATCTTTTGAATTTATATTATTTATAATAATAAATATTATTGGTAATTATTATCAAAATCAGTTATTTATTATTAATATTATTTTATAATATATTATTAGAAATTATTTATAATTTATTGTTAATATTACTTGTTATTTATTATTTGTTAATAAATAGTTAATATTATAATCTATTATTTATTTATTATTTATAACACCTATTTTTTTTTGATTTCTCAAATTAATCTTATTCTATAAAATACTTTATCAACCAATGTTAAAGCTTAAGGCATTATTGTCACAACTGAATGTGTTTGTAACTAGTTGAGCCTGAGTATGTTAGACTAAGAGTTATTTATTTAAGCAAATGTTGCTTGGATATTGGGACTTATACCATATATTTACCCTAGGCGGGATTAGGCTGCCTTGAACTATCTTGGAAGGCTGTTGTATCTAGGAAAAGCAAGATATCAGGTAAGTCGTTGCATGAAACTGTTTGAAGATCAAAATCACCTTGGCAAGTCAAACATGATGTATACGTGAAAATGTACTATGGATGTAATTATGCACAATTTTCTTTTTTTTAACAATCAATCAAACAATTTCATGTTGAACAAGCAATTTTACATAAAATGTAAAACCGTTTTAAAAACCAACTCTGATAAGAATTTTAGAAACCATAATTGATACTTCAGAAAACACATTGGATGATTCTTCTTTTCGCAGAAAAGTCAAATACAACGTTTAATACTTAAAAAAGGAATACTACTAGGACTGGTCTTTGAAGAGTTACCGTAAGTCTCTCAATAGGTGGCCAACTCTGAGGTGTGAGTCTTTCCCGGATAAGTGTTAGTTCTGTAGATCATACCAGTTCGAATTAGCAAGTACAGTCAAGTGGACTATGTATTTCTGGAATGGATAACTGGTAAATTTGGGTGTAGAGATAGAGTAATATCTCACCCGGTAGGCCGTACTCCTACCTTGTGTCAGTAAGCACAAAGTGTGGCATCATGAACATTTCTCGTCATGGTGCACAAAGTGTGATGCCATGGATATTTGTTTTCAGTGTTTGTTTTTGTTTTATTCAATGTATGGCAATTGAAAGGAAAAAACCACTCCTCACCCTGTGAAATTTATTAGAGACTTGCCAACACTATACTTTTATAAAAATTGCTTAACTTGTATATATGAACTATTTTACTTGAAGCACCCAAAGCACACACAAGCTTACTGAGATTTATGTCTCACCAACTTTCTATACCATGCTTTCAGGTCGATCCTACTTTAAAGGTTATTGATTAAAAATTGCCTTTCTGTAAAGACTTATTTTGATTGTATTTCAATTTCAAAATACTCTAGTAGACATTTGTTTATTTTGAGACTTGTTCATGTATTATTTTGTGTTGTAATAAGTTTAAATTTGGGTCATTTCGTTCATTTATTTTGTGAGTCCTAGTTGTAAAGACCCCTTATCTAATAGACAGGGTGACATCCCCTGCCCTAATAGGGTAAGTAGGTAGTGGGGTGTTACAAGTGCTATTAGAGACTATGTTTAGGCAATTATTGATAATATTTACTTTATTTCATTAAGATTAAAATATTTTGACCAATCTGGGTTTTTTATACTATAGGATGGTTAAAATGTATAGAACTGCAAGGAAGGGGCAGCAATGGCATCCACTAATCCCAATCTACTTGAAAGACTTACTAATGCCACAACCTGCACCACAACCAATCACACCTTTGGAAGAAAGCAGTAATGATCATGTTCATATTATTGAGCCACCCCTGATACCTGTAAAAGACTTGATCACTGATAGTGAGGATAAGGATATCAATATGGAATACGTCCCAAAAACACCAATCCCTGTGATTGAATTAACTGCTTATAGTGATGATACTGGAGATATAGACTATGAATCTCCACCAAAACCTTCTTTTATACCCCCATTGAACTGTGTTGAAACTAGGGAGAGTTCTAGGAGACCTGGGAAGGAACTTATAGACTATGGATTTGTGAATGGTGCAGGAATAGACCTTTTGATGAACACTGGGGGTAGGTTGTATGATACCGACACTGAGGTTTCTTATGAGGATTAGGGGAAATATTTTTTATGATGTATATGTGATGTATATGTGAAAATGTACTGTGGATATAATTATGCACAATTTTCTTTTTCTTTCCAGTCAATCAAACAATTTCAAGTTGAATAAGCAATTTTACATAAAATGCAAAACTTTTCTAAAAACCAACATTTATAAGAATTTTGAAAACCATAATTGATATTTCAGAAATAACACTAGATGATTCATCTTTTCCCAAAAGAGGCAAATATAACGTTGAGTACTTAAAAAAGGTAGACTACTAGGACTAGTCTTTGAATGGTTAGGGTAAGTCTCTCAATAGGTGGCCACCTCTGAGGTGTAAGTCTTTCCTGGATAAGAAGTTTGTCCTGTAGAGCATACTAGTTCGAACTAGAAAGTATAATCATGTAGACTATGTATTTCTGGAATGGACAATTGGTAAATTTGGGTGTAAAGATGGAGTAATATCTCACCCGGTAGGCCGTCCTCCTACCTTATGTCAGTATACAAAAAGTGTGGCATCATGAACATTTCTCGTCATGGTGCACAAAGTGTGATGCCTTGCCTATTTGTTTTGACTTTTTGCTTTTGATTTATTCAATGTATGGCATTTGAAAGGAAAACACCACTCCACAC
Organism: Voacanga thouarsii; assembly: GCA_026120185.1. Lineage (NCBI taxonomy): Eukaryota > Viridiplantae > Streptophyta > Magnoliopsida > Gentianales > Apocynaceae > Voacanga > Voacanga thouarsii. Next base: position 1,259,041 of record JANUWF010001905.1, on the reverse strand, counting down.
CTTGTGAAATTTATTTGATACTTGCCGGCACTATACTTTTATAAAAACTTCTCAATTTGCATACACGAACTGCTGCACTTGAAGCACCCGTAGCACACTCAGGCTTACTGAAATTTATGTCTCACCACCTTTCATAACCATGCTTTCAGGTCGATCTTGCTGTGAAGATTATTGACTAAAAATTGCCTTTCTGTGAAGACTTATTTTGATTGTATTTATTTTTTAAGAGACTCTAGCAGACATTTGTTTATTTTGAGACTTGTTCATGTATTATTTTGAGTTGTAATAGGTTTAATGTTGCGTTGTTTCTTTCATTTCTTTTGTGAGTCCGAGTTGTAAAGACCCCTTGTCCTATGGGCGGGGATTCATCCCCCGCCCAAATAGGGTATGTATGTAGTGGGGTGTTACAAGTACTATCAGAGACTATGTTTAGGCAATTATTGATAATATTTACTTTATTTCATTAAGATTAAAATCTTTTGACCACTCTGGGTTGTTTATACCATAGGATGGTTAGAATGTATAGAACCGCAAGGAAGGGGCAGCAATGGCATCCACCAATCCGTATCTACTCGAAAGACTTACCAGTGCCACAACCTGCACCACAACTCGCACCTCAACTAGTCATAACTTTGTAAGAAAGTAGTGATGATGAGGTTCAAATTATTGAGCCACCCCTAATACTTATAAGAGATTTGATCACTGATAGAGAGGCTATGGATATTGATATGGAAAATGCTCCAAACCCACCTATCCCTGTGATTGACTAACTACTAATAGTGATGATCTGGGGGAGATAGACTATGAATCTCCACCTGGACCTTCTTTTGTACCTCGACCCAATTGTGTTGAAACTGGGGAGAGTTCTAGGAGACCTGGGAAGGAACCTATAGACTATGGATTTGTGAATGGAGTAGGAGTAGACCTTTCTATGAGCACCAGGGCTTGGTTGTATGATATCGACATTGAAGATTCTTATGAGGATTAGGGGCAAAGTTTATTTATAATGTATACATGATGTATACGTGAAAATGTACTCTGGATGTAATTATGCACAATTTTCTTTTTCTTTCCAGTCAATCAAATAATTTCAAGTTGAACAAGCAATTTTACATAAAATGCAAAACCTTTCTGAAAATCAACATTGATAAGAATTTTGGAAACCATAATTAATATTTCAGAAAACACACTGGATTACTCTTCTTTTCCCAAAAAAGATAAATACAACGTTGAGTACTTAAAAAAGGTAGACTACTAGGGTAGACTACTAGGACTAGTCTTTGAAGGGTTAGGGCAAGTCTCTCAATAGGTGGCTACCTCAGAGGTGTGAGTCTTTCCCAGATAAGATGTTTGTTCTGTAGATCATACCAGTTCAAAATAACAAGTACAGTCAAGTAGACTGGGTATTTCTAGAACGGAAAACTTGTAAATTTGGGTGTAGAGATGGAGTAATATCTCACCCGGTAGGCCGTACTCCTACCTTATGTCAGTATGCACAAAGTGTGGCATCATGAACATTTCTCATCATGAAGCACAAAGTGTGATGCTTTGCCTATTTTTTTTGACTTTTTACTTTTGCTTTATTCAATGTATGGCATTTGAAAGGAAAACACCACTCCACACCTTGTGAAACTTATTTGATACTTGCCGGCACTATACTTTTATAAAAATTTCTCAATTTGCATACACGAACTGCTGTACTTGAAGCACCCGTAGCACACTCAGGCTTACTGAGATTTATGTCTCACCACCATTCTATACCATGCTTTCAGGTCGATCTTGCTGTGAAGATTATTGATTAAAGATTGCCTTTCTATGAAAACGTATTTTGATTGGATTTAATTTTTAAGAGACTCTAGCAGACATTTGTTTATTTTGAGACTTGTTCATGTATTATTTTGAGTTGTAATAGGTTTAATGTTGTGTCGTTTCTTGTGAGTCCAAGTTGTAAAGACCCCTTGTCCTATGGACGGGGATTCATCCCCTGCCGAAATAAGGTACGTTGGTAGTGTAGTGTTACAAGTACTATCAGAGACTATGTTTATGCAATTATTGATAATATTTACTTTATTTCATTAAGATTAAAGTCTTTTGACCAATCTGGGTTGTTTATACTATTGGATGGTTAGAATGTATAGAACTGCAAGGAAAAGGCAGCAATGGCATCCACCAATCCCTATCAACCCAAAAGACTTTCCAATGTCACAACCTGCACCACAACTCGCACCTCAACCAGTCATACCTTTGGAAGAAAGCAGTGATGATGAGGTTCAAATTATTGAGCAACCCCTAATACTTATAATAGATTTGATCACTGATAGAGAGGATAAGGATATTGATATCGAAAATGTCCCAAACCCACCTAGCCTCGTGATTGACTTAACAGCTAACAGTGATGATCCGGGGGAGATAGACTATGAATCTCCACCTAGACCTTCTTTTGTGCCCCGACCCAATTGTGTTTAATATAGGAAGAGTTCTAGGAGACCTGGGAAGGATCCTATAGAATATGGATTTGTGAATGGTGCAGGAATATACCTTTCTATAAACACCGGGGGTTGGTTGTATGATACCGACAAAGAGGATTCTTATGAGGATTAGGGGCAAAGTTTTTTATGATGTATACATGATGTATACGTGAAAATGTACAGTGGATGTAAATATGCACAATTTTCTTTTTCTTTCCAGTCAATCAAACAATTTCAAGTTGAACAAGCAATGTTACATAAAATGCAAAACCTTTCTCAAAACCAACATTGATAAAAATTTTGGAAACCATGATTGATATTTCAGAAAACACACTGCATGATTCTTTTTTTCCCAAAAGAGAAATACAATATTGAGTACTTAAAAAAGGTAAACTACTAGGACTAGTCTTTGAATGGTTAGGGTATGTCTCTCAATAGGTTGCCACCCCTGAGGTGTGAGCCTTTCCCGGATAAGATATTACTCCTGTAGATCTTACCATTTCGAACTAGCCAGTACAATCAAATGGACTATGTATTTCTGGAATGGACAACTGGTAAATTTGGGTATAGAGATGGAGTAATATCTCACCCGATAGTCCGTACTCCTACCTTGTGTCAGTATACACAAAGTATGGCATCATGAACTTTTCTCGTCTTGGTGCACAAAATGTGATGCCTTGGCTATTTGTTTTGAGTGTTTGCTTTTGTTTTATTCAATGTATGGCATTCGAAAGGAAAACACTACTCCACACCTTGTGAAATTTATTTGAGACTTGCCAGCACTATACTTTTATAAAAATTTCACAACTTGCATACTTGAACTGTTTTACTTGAAGCACCCATTGCACACACAGGCTTATTGAGATTTATGTCTCACCACCTTTTTATACCATGCTTTCAGGTCGATCATGCTATGAAGGTTATTGATTGAAGATTGCCTTTCAATGATAACTTGTTTTGATTGTATTTCATTTTTAAGAGACTCTAGCAGACATTTGTTTATTTTGAGACTTGTTCCTGTATTATTTTGAGTAGTAATATGTTTATTATTCCGTTGTTTCTTTCATTTCTTTTGTGAGTCCTAGTTGTAAAGACCCCTTGTCCTATGGGCAGGGATTCATCCCCCGTATAATACCCCGCCCAAAACTACCTTTGACTATGGGAAAAAGTCATGCATTGCATAGCATTTTGCATTTTATGTGGTAGCATAGAATTATTTTATTTGCATGGATGCATGTGAATTTTTCCATTGCTCTTGCATTTGAATTAATTGATGTGAAATAGTTGTGTTGTTAAAGATTTGGATAAGGGAGGTTTGGTCGAAGATTTGGAAGGATGAGTATTGGGGTGATGAGAACTGACTATAGAAAAAAATAGTATTGGAGTTGTCTGGGAATAGCGGGGAGATTGGTGATTTCCTTTAGTGACCCGAGTTCGAATCCTACCTTTTGTGAAGTTAGTTTCTCTTCTTGGAAATTTCTTTCTTTAGAGTTCCCATGTCGTGGCCGAAAAAGATCTAGCAAACCTAGAGAAATTTTAGTGTCATTATTCCAAGGAAATAAGTCTCTATATTTATTTCCTAAATTTAAGGACCTTGATGTGAATAAAGTTCACTTTTAATTTTCAGCTTTTATTCCTTAGGATTTTCGAAAAACCCTAGCTAATAAATAAAATTCCAGCTTGATTTTAGCTTAATGGATGTTACAATGGATAGTTGGAATTAAAGAGTCATTTTTCTAGTAGGAAACCTTGTTGATTTTAACCCTAGAATGTTAGCTAAAAATCTGGAAAAATTTCCAGCAAGTGCCGCAACTTCTTGGAGGAACTTTAGCTCAACTCAAACTCTTCCAAAGCTAGGAAATCTTATCCTAAATCCTTTAGCAAATCAGACTTTTATTGCAATCCTAATTCGACTAGGATTTTCTTCCTAAAACTAGCAGAATTTCGGCAGCTTTGTGTTAGCACAAGGTGTCCGAAATTCCAGCACTCCTTAAGTGCAATCCAACTCTCCAGACCCTAGCTCAAATTACCTAGAACAACCCCCACCAAATCAGATTACTCTAGTAACACAAAATCAGATTTTTCTTCCCCAAAAATTCCAGAATTTTCGTCCATCTTATGCCCAGAATTTTCGACAACTTTGCACTCCAAAACCTACCAAAACTCCTTCTTGATTAAGCCAAATTCCAACACCTAAAGACCACACTTTTCTCCTCTAGAATTTTGTCAAAAATAGCAGCCAAAAGAGTCCACAAATCCATCACACTTGCACAGGATTTTCGGCAGCTTTGTACAGAAAATTTCGGCCAGCCTTGTACTCCTATTCCAACCGAAATTCTACACCCAAACACACCGAAAAACCCCAGCTGATCAAGCTATTTTTCAGCGCCTAAAACCCTCATTTTTTCTCTGGAAATTTTGCCAGAACCACAGCTAAAACAGTCCAGAAATTCTTCTCTCCTGTTAAGCCATTTCGCACAGCAAAACTACTGCACGCGCACAGAAATTTCAGCCCTAAAAACCTTCTCAAACTCTTCTTTGTTCGGCCCAAAAACCTGAACACACTTAACCCTTCTCTTGAGCATTATTTCGGCCTGCCTAGGGAGCAATTTTAGAACACTTTTCTCCTCTTAATGCCTCTTGAATTCGGCCAGCATCAAAGGTAAAGCAAGCTGCAAATTTTCACCCTTGTTGTCCAAGAAGCTTAAAGCCATTAGGAGTCTTTCTAAACACCATCATCTAACCCTAAACCAATTTTCTCTAACTCTAAATCATAGCTGCAGTCTATCCTCTCCATTCTACATAAAAATTCCAGCAAGTTCTCTTTGCAAATTTTCAAAAAACTCAAAAACTATTCTAAGCTAAGATCGAACACACCATAAGGTAAGCAAAAATCCTCTCAACCTCTTGATGCCGTTTTCTCTAATGATTCTTTTCTCCTTTTTCTTCCCTTAAATCACGCCATATAGAGGCTGATTTCATCTTCTTCTTTAATTTTCGGTCAAGAGGAGCAAAAGAGGTTGTTTTTCTCTTCTTTTCAAGCGAACTCGGGATGATCACCATAGGAGCATTGAGACCTCATTACCTGGTTGTTGCAAGGTAAGGGAATACTCACCCTTGATGCCGAAAGTAAGGTTTAATGATGTCTATTAGTGGGATGAACATATGGTCATGGTATATGATTTTTGGGGATTAGATAGTTTACTTGGAATTAAATAGTGGATTGCGAATTGTTGTGAAAATAAATGAGATTAGAGCATGTTTGAATTAATTAAGACCCTGATCATGATATTATACGGTTTAGATCAGGAGGATAATTGAGGAAAGCAAGCTGTGAATTTATCTCGTTTATCTGAGGCATATCAAGTAAGTCCTTGCATAAACTCTTTTGTTAAATGTTGTGATGGTAAGTCCTTGTATAAACTCTTTTATTAAATGTTGCCATGGCAAGTCTATGTTGTGAAGCTTTATAAAGCTATTGTTGAACTATGTTTGCTTGGGTTGTAAACGTGGATATTTATTCTTTAAACGGTTTTGTCAAACTAACGATTTTATCAAGAAAGCTATTCTTTCCTAAATTTTTAGAAAACTCTTTTAGAGAATAACCACGTTGTACAAAGCCAAGGTGTGGAGATATTTTGAATCAGGAATTGACGGATATGTTCGTTGAGTACTCAATAAGGGTAGGCTAACAATACTAGTCTTGGAGGGCTAGCGTAAGTCTTCTTGCAGGAGGCCATCTCCAGAAGTTGAACTCTACTTGAAAAGGCGACAGTGTTGGTTGGTCAGGCCAGTCCGAGGTAGCATGTGTACCTGGTATGGTATTATTTATATTCCCGGCATGGACACCCGGATGATTTTGTTGGGTATAGAGATGGAGGAGTATCTCACCCGGTGAGCTGTACACTCACCTTGATCAGAACGCCCAACGTGTGGTAATCTGGTCCGGACAAGGTGCACAAAATGTGGTGCCTTGGACATTTTGTTCTCAAGGAGTCCAGCGTGTGGTGACATGACTGTTTATTCGAGTGGAGGATTTATTTTGTACAAATTATGACAATGAGAAAACCCACTCCTTGCGAAAAGTGATTGTTTATGACTTGCCAAGTTATTTCTACAAATGTTTTGGCACTTTGCATACACGTACTATTCAAAACACCATGTGCACACACATGACTTACTGAGATTTATTCTCACACCGTTTTACATCATGTTTTCTGGAGATAGACTGTGCTGAGTCAGCGGGGCATTGATAGTTGAAGATTTTCTAATTATTATCATCTTTGCTTAGGAGACATTTGTTATTTAAGTTGTTGAACGCTTAATTGTTTTCATTTCGTATTGCTCCAATTTGAGCCTGATGTAATAAGATTATTTCTTTATTTATCTAAGTTGATTCTTTTGGAGATTGCCTTTATATTTTATACCTCGTTTTAAAGACCCCTTGTCCTACGGAACGGGGCAACATCCCCGCCCTTTTAGGGTACGTAGTCGTGGGGTGTTACAAGACCGTTTAAAGAATAAATATCCACGTTTACAACCCAAGCAAACATAGTTCGACAATAGCTTTACAAAGCTTCACAACATAGACTTGCCATCACAACATTTAACAAAAGAGTTTATACAAGGACTTACCATCACAACATTTAACAAAAGAGTTTATGCAAGCACTTACTTAATATGCCTCAGATAAATGAGATAAATTCACAGCTTGCTTTCCTCAATTATCCTCCTGATCTAAACCATATAATATCATGATCAGGGTCTCAATTAATTCAAACATGCTATAATCTCATTTATTTTCACAACAATTCGCAATCCCCTATTTAATTCCAAGTAAACTATCCGATCCCCAAAGATCATATACCATGACCATATGTTCATCCCACTAATAGACATCATTAAACATTACTTTTGGCATCAAGGGTGGGTATTCCCTTACCTTGTAACAACCGAGTAATGAGGTCTCGATGCTCCTATGGTGATCGTCCCGAGTGCGCTTGAAAAGAAGAGAAAAGCTACCTTCTTTGCTCCTCTTGACCGAAAATTAAAGAAGAAGATGAAATCAACCACTATGTGGCGTGATTTAAGGGAAGAAGAAGGAAAAAAGAATCATTAGAGAAAACGGCATCAAGAGGTTGAGAAGATTTTTGCTTACCTTAAGGTGTGTTCGATTTTTGCTTGGTATTGCTCTTAAGATTTTCGAAAATTGCTATGGAGTTCTTGCTGGAATTTTTCGTGTAGAATAGAGAGGTTAGATGGCTGCTATGATTTAGAGTTAGAGAAGATTGGTTTAGGGTTAGATGATGGTGTTTAGAAAAACTCCTAATGGCTTTAGGCTTCTTGGACAGCAAGGCTGAAAATTGCAGCTTGTGATGTCTGTCCTTGTTGCCGAATTTAGGTGAGTTTAAGGGGAGAAAATAATCTGCAATTTGCTCCCTTGTGCTGGCTGAAATATTGGTCAAGGAAGGCCTGATTATGTTCAGAATTTTGGGCCAAACAAGGAAGATTTTGCGAAGGTTTTTAGGGCTGAAATTTCTGTGCGCGTGCAATAGTTTTGCTTTACGAAATTGCTGAACAGGAGAGAAGAATTTTTGGACTATTTTAGCTGTGGTTCTGCCGAAATTTCCAAAGAAAAAATGAGGGTTTTAGGTGCTGAAAAATAGCTTGATCAGCTGGGGTTTTTCGGTGTGTTTGTGTGCAGAATTTCGGTTGGAATAGGCTGGCCGAAATCTGTGCAAGTGCTATGCAAAAATTCTGTGCAAGAGTGACGGATTTTTTGGGACTGTTTTGGCTATTGTTTTTGACGAAAGTCTAGAGGAGAAAAGTGTGGTCTATAGGTGCTAGAATTTGGCTTAATCAAGAAGGAGTTTTTGTAACACCCCGCTACCTAGGCCCGCCAGGGCCAGGGATGTTGCCCCGTCCAAAAGACAAGGGGTCTTTATAACTAGGACACACAAATATAATAGCGGAAATAAAATGATACTTCAACTTAAAATTTATTACAACCCAAAAGAAATAATAATAAATCCAAGAATACTCAAAACAAATCCATAATAAAAATTCATCCGCTCTCAGCTCTCCCAACATTACACAAAATAAATCCCCAGAAAATTCTTCCAAAGCAGACAATATATAGCTACTCATGCCCACGCAGGATGGACCTGAAATTATGATAAAATGGTGGTGAGACAGAAATCTCAGTAAGTCCGTGTGTGCTTTGGGTGTTTAGTGAAAACAGTTCGTGGATGCAAAGTGTGAAACCTTTATAAGAAAAAAACTGGCAAGCGATAAACATTAGTCAAAAGAAAGAGTGGCATTTTGGCTTTCCCAGCCATACACAAGTAATAAAATCAACCACTCGAAAGAAAGGGATATGTGTTACCACACGTTGGGCCCCATAACCGGTCAGAATGTCGACACTTTGTGCAGACTGACAAAAGTAGGTGATCGGCCTATTGGGCAAGATACTCCTCCTTCTCTATACCCAAACAACAACCGGGTGTCCATTCCAGCAAACCACAGTCACTTGACTAAAAACAAACTGCTAGCTCGGATCGGCACGACTCACTGGACTGACATCTTATTCAGGAAGGACTCACACATCAGAGGTGGCCACCTACTGAGAGACTTACCCTAACCCTTCAAAGACTAGTAGTCCACCCTTATTGAGTACTCAACGACGTTTCCCACTTGGGATAAAATGAACAAAACACTGTTCCACATGATAATTGCAATTTATGGGTTTTCCAAGTCTTTAAAAAAATTAGTTTTAGAAAGAGTTTGAGTTTGAGTAAATCTGTTCATTGGCTTTTAAATAATTCAAATGTTTGAAATCAGAAAGGATTTAACCCTCAATTGCCTTTACATAAATGAGTGTCCATGCACTCTACACTTGGCTTGTCATAATAAACATTTTGCATCAAACAGGTTTTATGCAGGAGCTTACCTGATTCTTGCTCACAATAACAAGGTCTCCAACAGCAGACCTAACCCCACATGGGCAAATACAAATCACAATCAATTTCAAGCCACAAACTACTTCCTTAATTTTAAATCGACTCAACTTACTACTACCATGCTCCTAGTGTCCCAAGCTTTAAGGTTAAACAATAAGTAAATAGGTTTAAGAGTTGAGCCTAGCACAAGTATTTAAAATAATTAATGGTTTGGGAAATAAATTTAATAAGTTGAAAGCTTAAATCTTGTTAGGGAAAATTTAGAGTTTATTTGATCAAGAGTTCTAGGTAGTATTAAATAAAATATTGATTTATTAATAATTTAGTTGTTAGAAAATAATTGGTAGCTAAAATTAGTTGAAAATAAATTTAATGAGTCTCACTTGAACAATATTAAATAAATTCTTAAGGAGTTTTGATTAGAAGATAATAGTTAAATTTTTAGTAATATATATTCTACTAATTGCAATTATTTTCATAAAGGCTTTAATTGATCTTATTATATTAAGTAATATATACATACATATATATATATATATATATTATTTTTCTAGCAAAAATCATTATTTGTTTGTCTAAAATATCCTTTATATATATGATAATCCAAATCTACCCTTCCTAGGGTTTTTTCGAAAATACCAAGAGAAATTATTTTATTGAATATTTTATTCATGAAGTAAAAATTTGTTTGGGGACAACTAGATCGTGATCCAATTCCCATGGCTAACCACAATCAATACATACACAATCTTTTAATTCATCAAATCATCCCAATCATGCATACACGATTAGATCTCAATTTATCAACACATGATCTAACCCCTACTAGCATAAACATGATCATGACTTCAATATTAATCCATCATGAATGTAAACCCTATTCACCAAAGGTGACATAATCTCTAGCATACTTCATCACATATACTATTTATGACATGCATCAACCTCAAATAATCATATAATCATCCAAGACAATCCTTCCATGCATAAATCCCATCTCCTTCACAGTCATACATATATGCATACTTCAATCTCAATAATATATATATATATATATATATATATATATACACTCAAATCCTATCACCATCCACCTATTATCATTATCACCCTAGAGATATAATTGTAGAGTTTAAAGAAGGATTGATGGTACTTACTTGATTGATGAATGCCTCGAAGGAGTTTAGAGTAGATCTCAACTCCTAGATGTCTAACTTTGTCCATAGGAGATGGCGAAAGTATGTTCATGGGAGGAAAAGTCATCTGGCCAAGAGAGGGGAATTTTCGGCCATGAGAGAGAGAGAGAGAGAGAGAGAGAGAGAGAGAGAGAGAGAGACCATTAGCATGTTTATTCACATAGGCTCTCACTAGAGATCAAGATTGGAGAAGATGAAGTTGTTAGAATAAATTTACCTTGAAGGTGTTCTTGACCTTAACAGAAATTTCTGGTTTTGATCCGAAGTAGCAAGGTGATTCGTGGAGTTTGATGTTAAGAATGGTGTTGATGGACTCACGACAGTGAGTAGGTCAAATCTGGAAGTTTTAGAGAGGGTTTGAGATGGTTTGGAGGGGTATTAGGTGTAGGGAAGAGGTAGGTGTTCTTGGTGTAGTGTGTGTGTTCTTGGAGGTTGAAGAAAATCGAGAGATGGTAATGTGCAGCTGCCGAATTTTTGTGAGAGATAGAGCTGGACGAATTTCTGTAGGGTTTAGGAGGTTTATTCTCTGATTTGGAAGGGAAAAGGAAAGGTTAGTTATTACAATCCTTGAAGAATATTTTTAGGAAGTGAATTTGGAAACTAAATATTCTAAGAATATCTTGATTGTTGGACAGTTTTGGAAGTCTGCCATGGTCGACTGTTTGAGCAGAATTTCTGTGGGATTAAAGCTGGTTCATGGGGGCTTATGGTGGCCAAAATTAAGGTGCACAATGATGAAGAAGAGGTCTGGTCAATTGAGTGATATATTATGGAAGGTTGCTAAACAAGGGTGGCTGGAATTTTGGAAACCAATCAAGCTAAATTGCAGGGATTTGTTGGAGAGATTTTCAGACAGCCATTGCTGCCTTTCGTCCAGAAGCTTGAGGGAAATAATGGAGCTCTATTAATGGAGGTTTAAGGAAGGTTTTGACAGATTAGAGCTGGTGTTTCGGCTGGAAGAAAAATAGGAAACAAAGCTGGAAGTTTGGACTGCCCAGAATTTCGCTGAACAGAAATTTCTGGGCAGATTTTCGGCTGCCACTTCCAGCCAATTTACAGAGAGCTTGGAGGGGGATTTCTGGGGTATTCAAGGCTGGTTTCCAGCCTTCTTTATGGAGGAAAAACATGGCTAAGGTACTGAACAAAATCTGGAAGAAATCAGCTTGGTTTTGGACCTCCAAAGTAATGATTTTGCCAAGAATTTTCACTAGTTTTGCACAGCCTTTGTGCAGCCCGAAAATGGCAGAAATAATTCATGTTTCAAACTGATCTTAAGGCCATTTTTCTGGAAGAATTTGGGAGGGAAAGTCAGCTAAGAAGGTCGACAATTTGAAGGTACAACAAGTTGAAAAATTTCAGCTCATGTGAAATTTCAGTAAGATGAACTAGTCTAGAGTGAAATTTCAGCAAGTTTACTAGAGGGATTTTTCCCCTTGGAATTTCCTACCATTCTTCCACATTTTCCATACCATGAGAAGCCTTTTACTAGGACATTTTGATCTCACAAGATCATAGCATTTTACTAAAATTTCTGGAAAGAAAATGGATAGAACATCTTGATCAAACTAAGGAGTTGAAAATTGAGGAAAATTAAGGATCAAGGGAAAATGAATTCCCTTTAAGAAATTCGAGTAGAGTAAAGGAGTGGAACGAGAATACTCCTAACATGTCTCTCTTAAGACCATCATCCCTACCTTACTCTAAGCTCATAAGACCGAAATTTCCTCCACTAAGCAAAAATAAAATTTAATCTAGCTAAAGCTTCTATGATGGAATTTGAACCTAAGACCTCAAGAATTAATTCCAAAGCTCTAACCACTACACCACAACAACTCTTGTTGATATTTTCACTAGAAAATTATTTTCTATTCAATCCACAGGCTATCTCCCTATTTTCACCTCGGGCAAAATTTACCATCTTGCCCCTCTCACACAAGACTCACCAACAAGACTTCGAGACAATAAAACCCGAATCCAAAAAACATAAAAATCATATGAAAATATATTTAACCATAAAATAAAATATGATATGCATCCCAACCCCCTTACTCTAAGGTTGGTTTTGACCGGGGTTTCACAGTTTTGGTAGGTTTTGGAGTGCAAAGCTGTCGAAAATTCTGGGCATAAGCTGGACGAAAATTCTGGAATTTTTGGTGAAGAAAAATCTGATTTTGTGTTAGTAGAGTAATCTGATTTGGTGGGGGTTGTTCTAGGTAATTTGAGCTAGGGTTTGGAGAGTTGGATTGCACTAGAGGAGTGATGGAATTTCAGACAGCTTGTGCTAACACAAAGCTGCCGAAATTCTGCTAGGTTTAGGAAGAAAATCCTAGTCAAATTAGGATTGCAATAAAAGTCTGATTTGCTAAGGGATTTAGGATAAGATTTCCTAGCTTTGGAAGAGTTTGAGTTGAGCTAAAGTTCCTCCAAGAAGTGGCGGCACTTGCTGGAAATTTTTCCAGATTTTTAGCTAACATTCTAGGGTTAAAATCAACAAGGTTTCCTACTAGAAAAATGACACTTTAATTCAAACTATCCATGGTAACATCCATTAAGCTAAAATCAAGCTAGAATTTTATTTATTAGCTAGGGTTTTTCGAAAATCCTAAGGAATAAAAGCTGAAAATTAAAAGTGAACTTTATTCACATCAAGGTCTTTAAATTTAGGAAATAAATATAGAGACTTATTTCCTTGGAATAATGACACTAAAATTTCTCTAGGTTTGCTAGATCTTTTTCGGCAAAGACATGGGAACTCTAAAGAAAGGAATTTCCAAGAAGAGAAACTAACTTCACAAAAGGTAGGATTCGAACTCGGGTCACCAAAGGAAATCACCAACCTCCCCGCTATTCCAAAACAACTCCAATACTAATTTTTTCTACAATCAGTTCTCACCACCCCAATACTCATCCTTCCAAATCTTCGACCAAACCTCCCTTATTCAAATCTTTAACAACACAACTATTTCACATCAATTAATTCAAATACAAGAGCAACGGAAAAATTCACATGCATCCATGCAAATAAAATAATTCTAAGCTACCACATAAAATGCAAAATGCTATTTAATGCATGACTTTTCCCCATAGTAAAAGGTAGTTTTGGGCGGGGTATTACATCCCCTCCCCATTAAGAGAATTTCGTCCCAAAATTCAGATTTCATACCCTTCGAGCATATCCGGATACTTCTGTCTTAACTATTCCTCCATTTCCCACATTGCATCTTGTGCTCCATGATGATTCCAAAGTATCTTCACCATGGGTATCTGCTTGTTTCGAAGCGTCTTAATACTCCGCTCCAAGATCTTGACGGGTTTCTCCACATAACTCAAATTGGGTTACAACTCCAACAGTTCCTCATTGAGTACATAACTCGGATCGGGGTTGTACCTCTTTAACTGAGAGACATGGAATACATCATGCATCCCTGCTAGACCATCAGGTAGATCCAATCGGTAGGCAACCGGTCCAATTTTCTCTAATATCGGGAACGGTCCCAAATACCTAGTACTCAACTTCCCTCCTCTCAGATGTTTCAGGATTCCTCTACTAGGAGTCAACTTCAAGAATGCACGGTCACCTACTTGGAACTCCAGTTCCTTTCTCCTAGAGTCTGCATAGCTTTTCTATCTGCTTTGCGCTGCTCTTAGTCTTTCTCGGATTACCTTGACTTTGTCCGTCATCTCCTGAATTCATGTTTCACCAATTTTCTTAATGTTCCCCTCTTCCGTCCATCCCCAATATATCGATACTTGTCATTTTCGCCTATATAATGTTTTGTACGGTGCCATTCCGATCGATGCCTGATAGCTGTTGTTATATGCTAACTCTGCATGCGGTAAAGTCTCAATCCACTTATCTCCAAAGTCCAAGATACATGCTCGGAGTATGTCTTCCAGTATCTGAATGACTCTTTCGGATTGACCTTCTATCTGCGGATGGGTAGAGGTGCAGAATTTTAGGGTCGTGCCTAAGGACTCCTGGAACTTACCCCAGAACCTTGAACTGAATCTAGGGTCCCTACCGACACAATGCTCGACGGTACACCACGCAACCTTACAATTTCTCGGGTATACGTCTGAGCCAACTTTTCCATCGAGTGCCTTACGTTTACCGGTATAAAGTGCGCTGTCTTGGTCAATCGGTCCACTACCACCCAGATCGCATCTTTGTGTGACTTGGTCATCGGAAGGCCAGTCACAAAGTCCATGGTCACCTCTTCCCATTTGCATTCGGGGAAGTAAGCAGCCTCGAGTGCCTGAAGCAGGACCAATGCAAGGCAGCCTAAATTGCCGGCTGTGTGGGAAGCGAGGCCACACCGAAAGAAACTACTTGGGTAATGGGGGTATGAGGAGGTGCTTCAATTGCGAAGACCCGGGACACCTGAGAAATGTCTGCCCCAAACCCTTAAGGATTAAGTAGACCGCACCGGCCCAACCAATGAGAGGAAAAAGAGGCGCCGCTGTTGGACCAGCCGGAGCGGGAGGCCAGAAGCCTCAGGTGAAGGGTAAAGTCTTTGCCCTGAATCGAGAGGAAATTGGAGCGGACGCCGCCGTGATTGAAGGTAACCTTTCTATCCAAGGTTGTCTTGTTAATGTTCTGATAGATCCAGGATCAACACACTCTTATGTAAGTAAAATATGTGCTTCACGTCTGGGTTGGGAAGGAAATGAGCTATCTTATACCCTAGTAGTTAGTTCCCCCTTGGGAAAGGTAGTGGAAGCAGGTAAGAAAATGGGAAGTTGTGGAGTTGAGGTAGGGAAGGAGATTCTGGAGGCCGACCCTATAATCCTGCCCATGGACGATTATGACTTGATCTTTGGCATGGACTGGTTGTCGAAACACGAAGCTCGTGTGGACTGCAAGATCAAGACGGTGCAGTTTGTGAGACCTAGACGGGGATGTAATTGAATTCAATGGCAAGCAAACGAAGGAACTGAAATTTCTTATTGCTAGAGCTAAAGCCCGGAAATTACTCAAGAAAGGATGTACGGGATATCTGGCATATCTCCTAAACAAACCGAAAGACCAGTGTACCTTGGAAAGTACGGAGGTAGTGAAAGACTTTTCGGATGTGTTCCCTACGGAGCTCACTTCCCTACCCCCTGAACGGGAAGTTGAGTTCACCGTGGATCTGATTCTCGGAGCAGAACCGGTATCAAGAACCCCCTACCGGATGGCACCGATAGAGTTGAAGGAGTTGAAGGAGTTCTGGCTGAGCTCAGTGTCTTTCCTTGGTCACGTAATATCCAAGGAGGGGATCAAAGTGGACCCTGCCAAAGTGGAAGCCGTAGCTAACTGGAAACAATCGGAGAACATTACCGAGATACGAAGTTTTCTTGGGTTGGCCGGGTACTATTGGCATTTCATTAAAAATTTCTCGACTCTGGCTTCACCAATGACGCGACTGTTGAAGAAGGATGTCGCTTTTTCTTGGAATGAGAACTGCGAAAAGTGCTTCCAAGAACTTAAGAGGAGGTTGATTACAATACCCGTGCTGAGTCTGCCTGAGGCTGATAAGCCCTATGCACTCTATACAGATGCATCCAAGGAAGGACTAGGAGCTGTGTTGATGCAGGAAGGGAAAGTCATAGCTTATGCATCTAGGAAGCTAAAGCCGCACGAAGCTAATTATCCCACGCATGACCTGGAGCTAGCAGCTATAGTGTTCGCCTTGATGAAATGGCGACATTATTTATATGGTGCACGATATGAAGTTTTCACTGACCATAAGAGTTTGAAGTACATCTTCATGCAAAAGGACTTGAATCTCCGGCAGCGTAGGTGGATGGAGTTCCTAGAAGAGTATAAGTGCCCTATTAATTATCATCCGGGTAAAGCGAATGTCGTAGCAGATGCTCTAATTCGTAAGGTGAAAATGGCACACTTGAGAATACATGAGGTGTTGGCGGTCCAGGATATCCTGGAGAAAGAGGCGCAAGTGCAAGAGAGGAAGATCTGCATGAGCAACTTGACCCTGAAACCTAATCTGGACCAGGAAATTGTGTCAGGTCAATAGGGCAGTGCAGAATTTCAAACTTTCAAGGAGAAAGAGATTGCGAGAGGAGGAAGCGATTTTCGAACCGATGAGAATGGGGTATTATACTTTTGGGACCGGATTTGTGTACCGGACATCCAAAACTTAAGGAAGAGGATATTGGACGAAGCGCACAAGAGTAAATATACCATAAACCCTGGGGGGGTGAAGATGTACCACGACTTGAAGAGGAAATATTGGTGGGCTGGAATGAAGAGGGATGTAGTTCAGCATGTGTCAACCTGCCTGACGTGCCAGAAGGTTAAAATGGAATATAAGAAGTCTGCAGGGTTACTGCAACCGTTACCGATTCCCGAATGGAAATGGGAAGAGGTGACCATGGACTTTGTGACTAGCCTTCCAATGACCAAGTCACACAAAGATGCGATGTGGGTGGTAGTGGACTGATTGACCAAGACAGCGCACTTCATACCGGTAAACGTAAAAGACTCGATGGAAAAGTTAGCTCAGACAAATACCCGAGAAATTGTAAGTTGCATGGTGTACCGTCGAGCATTGTGTCGGATAGGGACCCTAGATTCACTTCAAGGTTCTGGGGTAAGTTCTAGGAGTCCTTGGGCACGACCCTGAAATTCAGCACCTCTGCTCATCCGCAGACAGATGGTTAATCCGAAAGAGTCATTCAGATACTGGAAGACATGCTCTGAGCATGTATCTTGGACTTTGGAGATAAGTGGATTGAGTCTTTACCACATGCGGAGTTAGCATATAACAACAGCTATCAGGAGTTAATCGGAATGGCGCCGTACAAAGCATTCTATGGGCAAAAATGCCAAGTACCGATATACTGTGGATGGACAGAAGAGGGGAACGTTAAGAAGAGTGGTGAAGTATGCATTCATGAGATGACGGACAAGATCAAGTTAATTCGAGAAAGGCTAAGGGCAGCGCAAATCAGGCAGAAGAGTTATGCAGACTCTAGGAGAAGGGAACTGGAGTTCCAAGTAGGTGATTGTGCATTCTTGAAGTTGACTCCTAGTAGAGGAATCCTGAAACATCCGAGAGGAAGGAAGTTGAGTCCTAGGTATTTGGGACCGTTCCCGATATTGGAGAAAATTGGACCGGTTGCCAACCGATTGGATCTACCTGATGGTCTAGCAGGGATGCGTGATGTATTCAATGTCTCTCAGTTAAAGAGGTACAACCCCGATCCGAGTCTTGTACTCAATGAGGAACCGTTGGAGTTGCAACCCAATCTGAGTTATGTGGAGAGACCCGTCAAAATCTTGGAGCAGAGTATAAAGACGCTTCGAAACAAGCAGATACGCATGGTGAAGATACTTTGGGATCATCATGGAGCACAAGATGCAACGTGGGAAACGGAGGAATGGTTAAGACGAAAGTATCCGGATATGCTCGAAGGGTATGAAATCTGAATTTCGGGACGAAATTCTCTTAAGGGGGAGGGGATGTAATACCCCGCCCAAAACTACCTTTGACTATGGGGAAAAGTCATGCATTGTATAGCATTTTGCATTTTATGTGGTAGCTTAGAATTATTTTATTTGTATGGATGCATGTGAATTTTTTCGTTGCTCTTGCATTTGAATTAATTGATGTGAAATAGTTGTGTTGTTAAAGATTTGGATAAGGGAGGTTTAGTCGAAGATTTGGAAGGATGAGTATTGGGGTGGTGAGAACTGATTGTAGAAAAAATTAGTATTGGAGTTGTTTTGGAATAGCGGGGAGGTTGGTGATTTCCTTTGGTGACCCGAGTTCGAATCCTACCTTTTGTGAAGTTAGTTTCTCTTCTTGGAAATTCCTTTCTTTAGAGTTCCCATGTCTTGGCCGAAAAAGATCTAGCAAACCTAGAGAAATTTTAGTGTCATTATTCCAAGGAAATAAGTCTCTATATTTATTTCCTAAATTTAAGGACCTTGATGTGAATAAAGTTCACTTTTAATTTTCAGCTGTTATTCCTTAGGATTTTCGAAAAACCCTAGCTAATAAATAAAATTACAGCTTGATTTTAGCTTAATGGATGTTACCATGGATAGTTGGAATTAAAGAGTCATTTTTCTAGTAGGAAACCTTGTTGATTTTAACCCTAGAATGTTAGCTAAAAATCTGAAATAATTTCCACCAAGTGCCGCCACTTCTTGGAGGAAATTTAGCTCAACTCAAACTCTTCCAAAGCTAGGAAATCTTATCCTAAATCCCTTAGCAAATCAGACTTTTATTGCAATCCTAATTCGACTAGGATTTTCTTCCTAAACCTAGCAGAATTCGGCAGCTTTTTGTTAGCACTAGCTGTCTGAAATTCCAGCACTCCTTAAGTGCAATCCAAGTCTCCAAACCCTAGCTCAAATTACTTAGAACAACCCCCCACCAAATCAGATTACTCTAGTAACACAAAATCAGATTTTTCTTCACCAAAAATTCCAGAATTTTCGTCCAGCTTATGCCCAGAATTTTCGACAGCTTTGCACTCCTAAACCTATCAAAACTCCTTGTTGATTAAGCCAAATTCCAACACCTAAAGACCACACTTTTCTCCTCTGGAATTTTATCAAAAACAGAAGTCAAAACAGTCCAAAAATCCGTCACACTTGCACAGGATTTTCAGCAGCTTTGTACAGAAAATTTCGGCCAACCTTGTACTCCTATTCCAATCGAAATTCTGCATACAAACACACTGAAAAAACCTAGCTGATCAAGCTCTTTTTCAGCGCCTAAAACCCTCATTTTTTTCTCTGGAAATTTCGATAGAACCACAACTAAAATAGTCCAGAAATTCTTCTCTCCTGTTCAGCCATTTCGCACAGCAAAACTACTGCACGCGCACAGAAATTTCAGCCCAAAAAACCTTCTCAAACTCTTCTTTGTTCGGCCCAAAAACCTGAACACACTCAACCCTTCTCTTGAGCATTATTTCGGCTAGCCTAGGGAGCAATTTCAGAACACTTTTCTCCTCTTAATCCCTCTTAAATTCGGCCAGCATCAAAGGTACAGCAAGTTGCAAATTTTCGCCCTTGCTGTCCAAGAAGCCTAAAGCCATTAGGAGTCTTTCTAAACACTATCATCTAACCCTAAACCAATTTTCTCTAACTCAAGATCATAGCTGCCGTCTATCCTCTCCATTCTACACAAAAATTCTAGCAAGTTCTCTTTGCAAATTTTCGAAAAACACAAAAACTATTATAAGCAAAGATCGAACACACCTTAAGGTAAGCAAAAATCCTCTCAACCTCTTGATGCCGTTTTCTCTAATGATTCTATTCTCCTTCTTCTTCCCTTAAATCACGCCACATAGAGGATGATTTCATCTTCTTCTTTAATTTTCGGTCAAGAGGAGCAAAGGAGGTTGCTTTTCTCTTCTTTTCAAGCGAAGTCGGCACGATCACCATAGGAGCATCGAGACCTCATTACCCGGTTGTTGCAAGGTAAGGGAATACCCACCCTTGATGCCGAAAGTAAGGTTTAATGATGTTTATTAGTGGGATGAACATATGGTCATGGTATATGATCTTTGGGGATTGGATAGTTTACTTGGAATTAAATAGGGGATTGCGAATTGTTGTGAAAATAAATGAGATTAGAGCATGTTTGAATTAATTGAGACCCTGATCATGATATTATACGGTTTAGATTGGGAGGATAATTAAGGAAAGCAAGCTGTGAATTTATCTCGTTTATCTGAGGCATATCAAGTAAGTCCTTGGATAAACTCTTTTGTTAAATGTTGTGATGTTAAGTCCTTGTATAAACTCTTTTGTTAAATGTTGTGATGGCAAGTCTATGTTGTGAAGCTTTGTAAAGCTATTGTTGAACTATGTTTGCTTGGGTTGTAAACGTGGATTTTTATTCTTTAAACGGTTTTGTCAAACTAACAATTTTATCAAGAAAGCTATTCTTTCCTAAATTTTTAGAAAACTTTTTTAGAGAAAAACCACGTTGTACATAGGCAAGGTGTGGAGATATTTTGAATCAGGAATTGACGGATTTGTTCGTTGAGTACTCAATAAGGGTAGGCTAATAATACTAGTATTGGAGGGCTAGCGTAAGTCTTCTGGCAAGAGGCCACCTCCAGAAGATGAACTCTGCTTGAAAAGGCGACAGTGTTGGTTGGTCAGGCCAGTCCAAGCTAGCATGTGTACCTGGTATGGTATTATTTATATTCCCGGCATGGACACCCGGATGGTTTTGTTGGGCGTAGAGATGGAGGAGTATCTCACCGGTGAGCTGTACACTCACCTTGATCAGAACGCCTAACGTGTGGTAATCTGGTCCGGACAAGGGGCACAAAGTGTGGTGCCTTGGCCATTTTATTCTCATGGAGCCCAACGTGTGGTGACATGACTGTTTATTCGAGTGGAGGATTTATTTTGTACAAAGTGTGACAATGAGAAAAACCCACTCCTTGCGAAAAGAGATTGTTTATGACTTGCCAAATTTTTTCTACAAATGTTTTGCACTTTGCATACACATACTATTCGAAACACCATGTGCATACACATAACTTACTGAGATTTATTCTGACACCATTTTACATTATGTTTTCAGGAGATAGACTGTGCTAAGTCAGCGGGGCATTAATAGTTGACGTTTTTTCTAATTATTGTCATCTTTGCTTAGGAGACATTTCTTGCTTAAGCTATTGAACGCTTAATTGTTTTGTTTCGTTTTGCTCCACGTTGAGCTTGATGTAATAAGAGTATTCCTTTATTTATCTAAGTTGATTCTTTTGGAGATTGCCTTTATATTTTATACCTCATTTTAAAGACCCCTTGTCCTATGGGACGGGGCGACATCCCCGCCCTTTTAGGGGACGTAGTCGTGGGGTGTTGCACCCCGCCCAAATAGGGTACGTATGTTAAGGGGTGTTACAGGTACTATCAGAGACTGTGTTTTGGCAATTATTGATAATATTTACTTTATTTCATTAAGATTAAAATATTTTGACCAATCTGGGTTGTTTATACTATAGGATGGTTAGAATGTATAAAACCGAAAGGAAGGGGCAGCAATGGCATCCACCAATCCTTATCTACTCGAAAGACTCACCAGTGCCACAACCTGCTCCACAACTCGCGCCTCAACCAGTCATAACTTTGTAAGAAAGCAGTGATGATGAGGTTCAAATTATTGAGCCACCCCTAATACCTATAATAGATTTGATCACTGATAGAGAGGATAAGGATATTGATATGGAAAATGTCCTAAATCGACCTATCCATGTGATTGTCTTAACTGCTAATAGTGATGATCTAGGGGAGATAGACTATGAATCTGCACCTAGACCATTTTTTATACCCCGACCTAACCGTGTTGAAACTAGGGAGAGTTCTAGGAGACCTGGGATGGAACCTAGAGACTATGGATTTGTGAATGGTGCAGGAATAGACCATTCTATGAACACCAGGGGTTGGTTGTATCATACCGACGTTGAAGATTCTTATGAGGATTAGGGGCAAAGTTTTTTTATCATGTATATGTGATGTATGTTCGAAAATGTACTGTGGATGTAATTATGCACAATTTTCTTTTTCTTTCCAGTCAATGAAATAATTTCAAGTTGAACAGGAAATTTTACATAAAATGCAAAACCTTTCTAAAAACCAACATTGATAAAAATTTTGGAAACCATGATTGATATTTCAGAAAACACACTGCATGATTCATCTTTACCCAAAAGAGACAAATACAACGTTGAGTACTTAAAAAAGGTAGACTACTAGGACTAGTCTTTGAAGGTTTAGGGTATATCTCTGAATAGGTGGCCACCTCTGAGGTGTGAGCCTTTCCCGTATAAGATTTTACTCCTGTAGATCTTACCATTTCGAACTAGCAAGTATAGTCAAGTGGACTGTGTATTTCTGGAATAGACAACTGGTAAATTTGGGTGTAGAGATGGAGTAATATCTCACCCAGTAGGCCGCACTCCTACCTTGTGTCAATATGCACAATGTGTGGCATCATGAACATTTCTCATCATAGTGCATAAAGTGTGATACCTTGCTTATTTGTATTGAATTTTTACTTTTGTTTTATTCAATGTATGGCATTTGAAAGGAAAACACCACTCCACACCTTGTGAAATTTATTTGAGACTTGCCAGCACTATACTTTTATAAAAATTTCTCAACTTGCATACATGAACTGCTTTACTTGAAGAACCCATAGCACACACAGGATTATTGAAATTTATGCCTCACCACCTTTTTATACTATGCTTTCAGGTCGATCATGCTATGAAGGTTATTGATTAAAGATTGCCTTTCTATGATGACTTATTTTGATTGTATTTCATTTTAAGAGACTCTAGTAGACATTTGTTTGTTTTGAGACTTGTTCCTGTATTATTTTAAGTTGTTATAGGTTTAATGTTGCATTGTTTCTTTCATTTCTTTTGTGAGTCCGAGTTGTAAAGACCCCTTATCTTGTGGGCGGGAGATGAACTCTAGTAGACATTTGTTTATTTTGAGACTTATTCCTGTATTATTTTCAGTTGTTATAGGTTTAATTTTGCATTTTTTCTTTCATTTCTTTTGTGAGTCTGAGTTGTAAAGACCCCTTGTCTTGTGTGTGGGGATTCATCCCCCGCCCAAATAGGGTACATATGTAGTGGGGTGTTACAAGTACTATCAAAGACTATGTTTAGGCAATTATTGAGAATATTTACTTTATTTCATTAAGATTAAAATCTTTTGACCAATCTGGCTTGTTTATACTATAGGATGGTTAGAATGTATAGAACCGGAAGGAAAGGGCAGCAATGGCATCCACCAATCCTTATCTACTTAAAAGACTTACCAGTGCCACAACCTGCTCCACAACTCGCACCTCAACCAGTCATAACTTTGTAAGAAAGCAGTGATGATGAGGTTTAAAATATTGAGCAACCCTTAATACCTATAATAGATTTGATCACTGATAGAAAGGATAAGGATATTGATATGGAAAATGTCCCAAACCCTTAATACCTATAATAGATTTGATCACTGATAGAGAGGATAAGGATATTGATATGGAAAATGTCCCAAACCCACCTAGCCTCGTGATTGACTTAATAGCTAATAGTGATGATCCGGGGGCGATAGACTATGAATCTCCACCTAGACCTTCTTTTGTACCCCAACCCAACTATGTTGAAAATAGGAAGAGTTTTAGGAGACCTGGGAAGGAACCTATAGACTATGGATTTGTGAATGGTGCAGGAATAGACCTTTCTATGAACACTGGGGGTTGGTTGTATGATACCGACAATGAGGATTCTTATGAGGATTAGGGGCAAAGGTTTTTATGATATATACATGATGTATATGTGAAAATGTACTTTAGATGTAATTGTGCACAATTTTCTTATTCTTTCCTGCCAATCAAATAATTTCAAGTTGAACAAGCAATGTTACATAAAATGCAAAACCTTTCTCAAAACCAACATTGATAAAAAATTTGGAAACCATGATTGATATTTCAGAAAACACACTGCATGATTCATCTTTACCCAAAAGAGACAAATACAAAGTTGAGTACTTAAAAAATGTAGACTACTAGGACTAGTCTTTGAAAGGTTAGGGTATATCTCTCAATAGGTGGCCACCTCTGAGGTGTGAGCCTTTCCCGTATAAGATTTTACTCCTGTAGATCTTACCATTTCGAACTAGCAAGTATAGTCAAGTGGATTGTGTATTTCTGGATTGGACAACTATTAAATTTGGGTGTAGAGATTGAGTAATATCTCACCTGGTAGTCCATACTCCTACCATGTGTCCGTATGGACAAAGTATGGCATCATAAACTTTTCTCGTCGTGGTGCACAAAGTATGATGCCTTGGCTATTTGTTTTGAGTGTTTGCTTTTGTTTTATTCAATTTATGGCATTTGAAAGGAAAACACCACTCCATACCTTGTGAAATTTATTTGAGACTTGCCAGCACTATACTTTTATAAAAGTTTCTCATCTTGCATACATAAACTGTTTTACTTGAAGCACCCATAGTACACACATGCTTATTGACATTTATGTCTCACCACCTTTCTATACCATGCTTTCAGGTGGATCATGCTAAGAAGGTTATTAATTAAAGATTTACTTTCTAGGAAGACTAATTTTGATTGTATTTCATTTTTAAGAGATTCTAGCAGACATTTGTTTATTTTGAGACTAGTTCATGTATTTTTTTTTAAAGTTGTAATAAGTTTAATGTTTGGTCGTTTCTTTCATTTCTTTTGTGAATCGAAGTTGTAAAGACCCGTTGCGCTATGGACGAGCAGTCATCCCCCGCCCAAATAGGGTACATAGGTAGTGGGGTGTTACAAGTGCTATCGAAGACTATGTTTATGCAATTATTGATAATATTTACTTTATTTCATTAAGATTAAAATCTTTTGACCAATCTGGGATGTTTATACTATTAGATGAATAGAATGTATAGAACCGCAAGGAAGGGGCAGCAATGGTATCCACCAATCCCTATCTACTCGAAAGACTTACCAGTGCCACAACCTGCACCACAACCCGCACCTCAACCAGCCATACCTTTGGAAGGATGCAGTGATGATGGGGTTCAAATTATTGAGCCACGCCTGATACCTTTAATAGACTTGATCACTGATAGAGAGGATAAGGATATTAATATGGAAAATGTCCCAAACCCACCTCGCCCCGTGATTGACTTAACTGCTAATAGTGATGATCTTGGGGAGATAGACTATAAATCTCCACCTAGACCTTCTTTTGTACCCCAACCCGACTGTGTTGAAACTAGAAAGAGTTCTAGGAGACTTGGGAAGGAACCAATAGACTATGGATTTATGAATGGTGCTGGAATATACCTTTCTAAAAATACCAGGGGTTAGTTGTATGATAATGACACTGAGGATTCTGATAAGGATTAGGAGCAAAGTTTTTTATGATGTATACAAGATGTATACGTGAAAATGTACTGTGGATGTAAAACTCAAAAAATTTGAAGTTGAACAAGTAATTTTTACATAAAATGTAAAACTTTTCTAAAAACTAACTTTGATAAGAATTTTGGAAACAATAATTGCTACTTCAGAAAACACATTGGATGATTCTACTTTTCCTGAAATAGACAAATACAACATTGAGTACTTAATAAGGGTTGACTACTTGGATAAGTCTTTGAAGGGTTAGGATAAGTCTCTCTGTGGGTGGCTACCTCTGAGGTGTGAGTCTTTTTCGATTAGGATGTTAGTCCTATATATCATACCAGTCCGAGCTAGAAAGTACAGTCATGTAGACTGTGTATTTTTGGAATCCACAACTGGTAAGTTTGGGTGTAGAGGTGGAGGAATATTTCAACCGGTAGGTCGTACTCCTCCCTTGTATCAGCATGCACAAAATGTGGCATCATGAACATTTCTTATCGTGGTGCACAAAGTGTGATGCCTTGGCTATTTGTTTTGAGTGTTTGCTTTTGTTTTTTTCAATGTATGGCATTTGAAAGGAAAGCACCACCCCTCACCTTATGAAATTTATTTGAGGCTTCCTAGCACTATAGTTTTATAAAAATTTCTCAACTTGCATACATGAACTTTTTTACTTGAAACACCCATAGCACACACAGGATAACTGTGATTTATGTCTCACCATCTTTCTTTACCATGCTTTTAAGTCGATCCTGCTGTGAAGGTTATTGATTAAAGATTGCCTTTCTATGAAGACTTATTTTGATTGTATTTCATTTTTAAGAGACTTTTGTAGACATTTATTTATTTTGAGACTTGTTCATATATAATTTTGTGTTGTAATAAGTTTAAAGTTTGGTTATTTCTTTCATTTCTTTTGTTAGTCCTAGTTTTAAAGACCCCTTATCCTATAGACGGGGCGACATCCCCCGCCCTAATAGGGTACGTATGTAGTGGGGTGTTACAAGTGCTTTTAGAGGCTATGTTTAGTCAATTATTGATAATATTTACTTTATTTCATTAAGATTAAAATCTTTTGACCAATCCAGGTTATTTATATTGTATGATGGTTAGAATGTTTAGAACCGCAAAGAAGGGGCAGTAATAGCATCCACCAATCCCTATCTACCTGAAAGACTTACCAGTGCCACAACCCGTATCTGAACCCGTCATACCTTTGGAAGAAAGCAGTGATGATCAGGTTCAAATTATTGAGCCACCCTTGATACCTGTAATAGACTTAACCTTTGATAGTGAGGATATGGATATCGAAATGGAATATGTCCGAAACCCACCTAGCCCCGTGATTGACTTAACTGCTGAGAGTGATGATCTGGGTAAAATCAACTATGAATCTCCACCTAGACCTTCCTTTGTACCCCCTCTGAACTGTGTTGAAACTAGGGAGAGTTCTAGGCGAGCTGGGAAGGAACCTATAGACTATGGATTTGTGAATGGTATAGGAATAGACCTTTCTGAGAACACCAGGGATTAGTTGTATGATGCCGACACTGAGGATTTTGATGAGGATTAGGGGCAAAGTTTTTTATGCTTAAATTTTTTTTTTATTACTTTCATTAAAATCTTGTGTTGGGGGTTCATTTATGTTTACTATTTCATTTCAAAATTTTTGCAATTAAGTGTATCTTAGTGTACTTCAATCTTGAAAAATGCAATTATTTATACAAAGCTTGCATTTAATTTACTTTTACTCTAGTCTGAATATGAATGCATGCCTGGATTTAAATATTTTAAATTTTGATGCATAACTCATTATTTGGGGGGGCGACGGTATAGAATGGCACGAAAGTATCACGTAGCAGCAACCATCAGAAAACGGAGCAGTGGGTGGAGTAGATGGAGGACATCTTTGCTACACTCCAATACACTGAGAAACAGGTAGTTAAATTTGCTAAATTTAGGCTAAGAGGCCTAGCTTGTGCTTGGTGGCAGCGAGAACAAGAAAACTGGGAACTGATCGACAATGGCTGGAAGTAGGCCAATTTTGTTGAGACATTTAGAGCAAAATATATCCCTCAGTGGATAGTAGAGAAAAAGGAGGATGAGTTCCAGAATTTAAAGCAAGAGAGCATGACTCTGGCTCAGTATGTTATTCATTTCACTCAGTTGTCAAAATATTGCAAGAGACTAGTAGATACCGATCAGAACTAAACTAGGCAGTTTATCAAGAGCCTGAAGCAGGAGCTGGGAAGGGCTTTGGCACATATTTTGGGGCAGTAGACGCAGTGACCCAAATAGAGAATAAGGACCTGAAGTAGGATGGTACCGAAACTGTTCTTGCCGCTAAGGCAACCATCGAGGCCTTTTCTGAGACAATATGCTAATAAGCGACCTGCCTACCAGCAATAGCAGAACCGAGGAAAGTAAGCATGTACGACAACGACTAGTCCTGCGTAGAATCTCCCATCGTGCCAACGTTGTGGGAAGAAGGGTCATGTGGAAAAGAACTGCTGGTCTAAGGGAGCTGAAAGGAAATGCTACAATTGCAAAGACGTAACACATCTTTGAAACACTTGCCCAAAACTCTTTCGAATCATGCAAGAAAAACTAACATAGACCGTAGGAGCCAATCGATCCAATACCGCAAAATCCTCCGAAACTGCAACTCAGAAGCCGCAAGTGAATGCAAAAAATTTTGCTCTTAAATGAGAGGAAGTTGGAGCAGATGCAGCAGTGGTGGATGGTACGTTTACTATCTAAGGTCGTTTAGTTAATGCATTAATAGACCCTTGATCCACCTACTCCTATCTAAACAAGAATTGTGCATATCATTTGGGTTGGGATGGAGTAGAACTACCTTTTACCTTATTGGTAAGTACGCCCTTGGAAAGAATGGTCCAAGCAGATTAGTATGTGCAGGGTTGTAAGATTGGATTCGGGAAAACAAGCTTAGAAAGGGACTTAATAGTCTTTAACTATCAATGACTATAACATAATTTTGGATATGGATTGGCTAGCTAAGCATGGAGCTAAAGTAGATTGTAAAAATAAGTTTGTCCCATTCATTAGACCTGGTTGTGATGTGACAAAATTCAACGGCAAGCGAGTAAAAGAATTGAAGTTTTTGATAGCTGAAGCAAAAGCCTAAAAGTTGCTGAAGCAAGCATGCCAAGGATATTTGGCTTACGTGATAAACAAGCTAAATGATCAGTGCACCCTGGAAAATACGGAGGTGGTAAAAGGTTTTTTCGATGTGTTTCCCACAGAACTCTCTTCTTTTCCTCCTACCCGAGAAGTTGAGTTCACCATAGATCCGATTCCAGGAGTAGAACCTGTATCCTGAACCCCATATCGGATGGTACCAGCAAAATTGAAGGAACTAAAGGAGCAGCTAGAAGAATTGGTGAAGCAAGGTTACATATGGCCTTGTACATCACCTTCAGGAGCTCCAGTGCAATTTGTGAAAAAGAAAGACGAGACCTTGAGGTTGTACATCGACTATTTGGGGTTGAATAATTTGACCATCAAGAGTAAATATCCCCTACCTTTAATTGATGAGTTGTTTGACTAGTTGCAAGGCTCCAGTTGTTACTTCAAACTTGATTTGAGGCAGGGATATTATCAAGTGTGGAATAAGAAGGAGGATATTCCCAAAATGACTTTAAAAACTAGATATGGTCACTACAAGTTCGTGGTGATGCCTTTTGGGGTGACTAACGCACCATAGCGTTTATAGATTTGATGCATTGTGTTTTCCAACCATACTTGGATAAGTTTGTGGTAGTATTCATCGACAATATACTTATATATTTCAAGAGTCTAGAGGATCATGCAGAGCATCTAAAGTTGGTATTGAAAAAGCTGAGAGAGCACAAGCTTTATGCCAAATTTAGCGAGTGCGAGTTTTAGCTGGAAAATGTGTCGTTTTTTGGCCATATGGTGACCAATGATGGAATCAAAGTGAACCCAGCAAAAGTTGAGGCGGTTTCAAACTGGAAGCAGCCGAAGAACATCACTGAGATAAGGAGCTTCTTGGGATTGGCCAACTATTACTGGCGGTTTGTTAAAGGGTTCTTAACACTAGCATCACCTATGACTCGATTGTTGAGAAAAAATGTGCCATTTGTCTGGAGTGAGAAGTACGAGAAAAGTTTCCAAGAGCTAAAGCGGAGATTAACGACAGCTCCAGTGTTGAGTTTGCCAAAAGAAGATAAATCCTCTGCTTTGTATAATGATACATCTAACGAAGGTTTGGGAGCGGAATTGATGCAGGATAAGAAGGTGATAGCTTATGCCTCTCGGAAGTTGAAGCCTCACAAAGTCAATTAACTGACGCATGATTTGGAGCTGGCTGCCATTGTTTTTGCATTGAAGAAATGGTGACATTATCTATATGAAGCCGAGTATGAAGTGGTCACAGATCGCAAGAGTCTGAAATATATTTTTACCCAGAAGGACTTGAATTTGAGGCAGCGGAGATGGATGGAATTTTTGGAGGAGTATTGTTATCCTATCAACTACCACCCAGGGAAGGCCAGCGTAATTGCTGATGCTCTGAGTCATAAAGTTAAAATGGTCAGATTGAGAATTCAAGAGATTCAAACAGTCTAAAATATGCTAAACGGAAGGACTGAGTACAGGAAGGAAAGATTGATATCAACAATCTAAAATTGATACAGAATCTAAGGCAGGAAATCATCAAAGCATAGCAAAGTAATGCGGAATTTCAGTAATTTAAGGATAAGGGATTTAAGAGGGAAGTGGCAGTGATTTTCAGCAAGACGAGATGAGAGTGATGTATTTCCGAGATCGTTCGTATGTGCCTGATGAGCAGCAACTAAAGGATAAGATTTTAGAAGAGACACATAGAAGCAAGTGTGCTATTCATCCCGGTGAAGTGAAAATGTATCAAGCCAAATTCGTGGTGGTATTTATTGATGATATATTCGTTTACGCTAAAAGCCCAAAACAACATGTTGAATACCTAAGGCTAGTCTTGGAGAAGTTGAGAGGTAGTTTAAACTATTTGCTAAGTTTAGCAAATGTGAATTTTAGCTGGACTTTGTATCATTCCTTGGTCATTTAATAACCAAAGATGGCAATAAAGTAGACCCTACAAAAGTTGAAGCGGTTGAGAACTGGAAGCAACCAAAGAACATTATAGAGATCTAAAGTTTTCTCAGATTAGTTGTGTACTACCACTGGTTCATCAAGTATTTTTCTACTTTGGCTTTCTCGATGACATGACTTCTGAGAAAATATGTACCAGTTGTGTGGATTTAGAAATGCAAAAAGAATTTTCAGGAGCTCAAAACAAGATTAATGATAGCTCCTATGCTGAGCAAATTGGATAAGGAAAAGCCATATGTCCTGTATATGAATGCATCCAAAGATAGGTTAGGACTAGTGTTGTTGCAAGAGAGAAAGGTTATAGCTTATGCCTCAAGAAAGCTGAAACCACAGAGTCAATTACTTGACTCATGACTTAAAACTAGTGGCTATAGTGTTTCCTTTGAATAAATGGCAACACTATCTAGAATATGAAGTGTTCACCAATTATAAAGGCCTCAAGCACATCTTCATGTAAAAGGACTTGAATCTGAGGCAACAAAAATGGATGGAGTTTTTTGAAGAGTACAATTGCCCTATTAACTATCACCTGGGAAAGGAAAATGCAATAGCTGACGTACTGAGCAGAAATGTGAAGGTGGCCTGTATGAGAATGCGAGAGGTTGAGATGGTTTAGGAGATACTGGATTAAGAGATGAAAATTTACGAGGAAAGAATTCGTATGAGTAATTTGAGACTGGTACCAGAAGTGAAGTAGGAGATTGGTAAAGGTCAGTAGGACAACATTGAATTTCAATCTTTCAAAGAGAAGGAAATTAAACAGGGATGCGATGACTTCCAAACTAATAAGAAAGCATTGCAATATTTTTGCAATCGGTCAAATGTATTGCAAGATATGGAATCAAGGATACTAGAAGAAGCCCATAGGAGCAAGTATGCTATCCATTCGGGAGACGTTAAAATGTTTCAAGATTTGAAAAAGGTGTATTAGCAGCCCAACATGAAGAAGGATGTGGCAAAATTTGTGACAACTTGTTAAACTTGTCAAAAGGTCAAAGCAGAGCACAATAATTAGCAAGGATGCTGCAACCTTTGCCTATACTGGAATGGAAATGGGAAGATATAACCATGGACTTTATTACTGGGTTACCCATTACTAAGACGCAGAAAGATGCTATCTGGGTAGTGGTGGATCGCTTGACTAAGTCAGTGCATTTTATATCAGTAAACGTGAGAGACTCGATGGTAAAGCTGACTCAAACCTACATTTGAGAAGTTGTAAGGTTGCATAGAGTACAATCAAGTATAGTGTCTAACCAAGACTGTAATACCCCTTCTTGAGGTAGGAATTTTATTGTAAAACCTGGCATGCATTATACTATATTTTTCCCGTTATGTTGTTCAGTGAAGTTACCAATCTTGGTGAATTGTTATTTATTTGAATAATGCTTGATAAATAGTTGTCTTGATGCAAGTATGAAGCATACCTATGATATAATTATTTCTTGCATACGTTATTGAATGAATAAATTTATGGAAGTGAAAGAAATAACATATATATATATATATATATATATATATATATATAGTATAGAAAATGATATTTAATACCATTATTATTTTTAAACTTTATATTTGAAAAGAAATACATATATATTCCTACAAGAAATAGACTTTCTGATGTTAACCTTCAATTTGCCAAAGAAATATAAGATTGTCATTCGTATTATAAATATTTTGTTATTATTCTAGTATTTTTCTTTTGTTATCGTTATTTTATTATTATTATTATTATTATTATTATTATTATTATTATTATTATTATTATTATTATTATTATTATTATTATTATTATTACTTTTCCTGCTAGAATTATTGTTAGAAAGGTTATATTATATGTATTTTATTTTGTATATTTTATATTTTATATTATATTTTGGGAAGAAAAATTCAATTTGACTACTTCAATTATTTTTTAAATAAGAAGTAAAATTCAATTTGAACACTTAACTTGCAGGCCCTAGACCTTAAATAAAATAAGTGCAAGGTGTACACATGGGAACCACAACCTTTTAAGAAAGTAAAGATTCTTTTATTTATTTTATTAATGCTTTATTTATTTCTAAACTGGTCTAAATATATCCACAATATTCTAAAGGATTCCAAAAACTTCTATAAGCTTCTCTAATATTCTAAAAGTCTCCATGAGGCTCCAAAATCTTCTAGATGTGGTGACTCACTTTCCATGTGTTCCAATTACATTGCATTACTTCCTACCTAAGTATTTTACATAATTCATGACATGATCCATGACATATGCAAAGCCTCCACCTAAGCTTTCCCAACACCTATAAATAGGAGGAGCTAAGTAAGATCATAATATTAGTGAAATTAGAAGGAGAAAAGAAGAATAAATCAAGAACAAGAAAGAAAGGAAGAGAAGACGAGAAATAACAAGAAGAAGAAAATAGAGACTTGAGAACACATAGTTAGCTCAACTAGGAAGGTAAAATATTTTCCTCTCTTGCATTAAAGTTTTTCTAAGCATGGAAAAGATTTGTTGATGTATAAATGTTGTATTGATGTTAGACATATGAATTTGTAGATTTTGTGAATGGTTTACAGTTGGATTATTGCTTTGAAAATAGAAGTGTTGTAGCTGTGACTTCTTGCTTCCAAATCTGAAATGTTTTATTAACAACATGGCAATATTTTGATTCTGTATGATTCTACATGCTTTCAGCTTATTTTCCCTTTGGAATTAAGTTACAATCCTTCTTGTTGGATTTTATATGATTTTTCAAATACACCATGTACTGTTGAAAAATGAAATCTACTTTTGTTTTAAGATTGGAGCTTTGATTCAATACTTCCATTTTTTAATTTTTTTTCGAAATTTTTATTAAATAAAATAAGATGTTTAAGGAATATTGTAACACTAGAATTACTCCATTTGGACTAGTATTTTTATCTCTTTGATTTTTGTAAAAACACTACCAAAGAAGTTACTGTAGAGTTACTAGGAGTTTGAACAATTAATTACCCAAGAAAACCAACTTTGATTGGTCAAAAATTTTTACAGTAGTTCTTTTACATGTCTAAGCAATCCTCTAAAAATTTTCATGGTATTTTGAGTTGTATTACTATATAATCGGAATTTCACAATTTGCACCCTATTTTGCTTTGTTACCGATAAACCTATGCTTTCATTATCTTATGTATTTACATGTTCTATGAATTTGGGTGAATGTGCTGAGTGTAACAATGTTTTAAATATCTATGATATAAGTTTGTGTGATGTGAAATATGGGATAGGCAAGGATTAGTGATATTGTTTAAGGATGAGAGTAGTGGATAAGGAAAGGAATTATAGGATTGATGTGGATGATAGGAAAGTAATAGGTGTTCGATTCATGTAAAATGATTTTGTGGGAAGTGAAGGATCAAAATTCCAAACATAGGACAGTAAACTTTTTCTTTTGCTAAGACTTAAGGTAAGACCCTACATCCATAAAACGTTTTCAATAAAACTCTATTATGAGCAAAATGTTACGAAGCATGGTAGTTTCTTTTATTAAAAATAATATGAAGTAATTGGAAGCATAAAGGCTTATGCATTATTCAACCATGCATCATTTTGATAAATCATGTACATATGATGAAATGGTTTAGAAACCTGCATTAAATTTTATTAAGCATTTATACTTGCATTTCATGCATAAGGATTGCAAAAACCATAGCATGAAAATATGAATTTATGGAAATTTTGGAACAAACCTAAGTTATATGTATTAATATTTAAAGTGATTTTGGCAAGAAAAATATTTTCGGAATGGAAAATGTTTTGGAAAAAGGATTAGGTTGTGGAATTATTGAGTTATGTTGGGAAATTTTGTAGATCTCCAGCTTTTATGCTAGTATAATCCTTGAGTACTCAGGAAGGACTTTACACCTATACTAACATACATGGGTTTGAGAATACTATCCAGTTGGCAGCTTCCTCTGGACTGTGATATCTTTATTCACGGAGTGCTAATATTTGATGTTTAGTCATCCTTCGCTTGCAACATGTTTTCTTATAATAGAAAGGGAGGGCAGGCATGGACATTCGGGTTAGTGTGACCAAATAAAGATGGTAGGACTACAAATCCTATCTGGATCAGAATAACCAAATAAGGCAGTAGGACTAAAAATCCTATCTGGGTCAGTATGACTAAATAAAAGCAGTAGGACTACAAATTCTATCTAGGTCAGTATGAACAAATAAAGGCAGTAGGGTCAGTATGACCAAATAAAGGCAGTAGGACAACAAATCCTATTTAGGTCAATATGTCCAAGAAAATGGAGTAGGATTCTAAATCTAACTTGGGTTAGTATGACCAAATATTTTTATTAATGGGACGTAGTCCTATCAATTAACATACAAAAATAGCATGTTACTTTGATATATAACATTAGGTACTATTTGGTAAACGTATTTTGAAAGTACTCATATTTTCCCAAAAAGTTTGAATAAGTTTCAGTTGTAAATTTTTCATAATGCAATTGTTAGATGCATCACCAAATGAAGTAGTCATTGCTTTAGCCATTCCAAGTACTATAATAATGCATCATAAAAGTAGCTATTTAAAAATTACACATAGCATACTACAGGACTTTCTGAGATATTATATATATATATATCAGAGGACTTTCCTCATATGTTTCAGGCAAACTTTTGTGAATCTCTAGACTAGTATAGAAGTAAAACCCAAGGAAAATGTTGATGTTAATAAACCTTAGAGGGGGTGAATAAATTTTATGGCAAACATGATAGGCCACTGGAGGTGCAACTGCAAAGCCTACTTGGAGACCATTAAGGACAAGATGCAAAAGGAGAAGCTTGCAAGCACTTCTACTTCTACTCCGGGCATGATTATGATTGAGATAACTATTGCCTTTAGAAATGAGATATGGGTATTAGATACTAGATGTGGATCTTATTTGTTCAATAACTTGCAAGGACTAAAGAGTAGTAGAAGGCTAGAAAAAGGTGACATGGACCTACGTACTACAAATAGGGTAAATGTTGCTGCACTTGCTGTGGGGACATATGAGCTGAACCTGCCTTCGGGATTAGTTCTAGAATTACAAAACTATTATTATGTACTAGTTTTAATGAAAAATATTATCTCAGTTGCATGTTTAGACTTAAATGGATTTCATTTGATAGTTAAGAATAAATGTTGTTCTTTTTCATTGAATGATATTCAATATAGTTCAGCAACTCTGGTTAATGGTTTATATGTTCTAGACTTGGATAATCCAATTCTCAATATAAACAATAAGAAACCTAAAATAGATAACGCTGACACCTCTTACTTATGGCATTGTCGTTTGGGCCATGTCAACAAAAATCGTGTTTCTAAGTTACACAAGCTTGGTGACTTAGGGTCATTTGATTATGAATCATATGGCACATGCGAGTTTTGTTTACTAGGTAAAATGGCTAAAACTTCTTTTTCAGGAAAAGAAGAACGGGTCAAGAAGTTATTAGAACTCATACATTCTGATATACGTGGCCCAATATCAATACAAGCAATAGGAGGTTATAACTATTTCATAACTTTTATTGATAATTTCTTACGATACGAGTATTTATATTTAATGAAATACAAATCTAACGCCTTTGATAAGTTTAAAGACTTTAAGAATAAAATAGAGAAACAACTTGGCAAAAGTATTAAGTCTCTAAGATGTGAAACCCCACCTAAAGCCAACCCTAGAGTAATGGGGTCGGGATGCATATCATATTTTCTTACATGCATAAATATATTTTGAAATAATTTTATGTGCTTTAGAATTATAATTTATAGTCTAGAAGGCTTAGTTGTGCTTATTGAGTAGGAATGGTAAACTGGTAATTTTTTTTTGGTCAAAATAGGGAGATAGCTTGAGGATTTAATAGGAAGAATATTTGGGAGAGAAAATAAGAACAAGAGTTGTTATGGTTTAGTGGTTAGAGCATTGAAAATAATCTCTAAGGTCTTAAGTTTAAATCCCATCATTTAAGGTTTTGCTATACTTAGCATATATAGTTGCACATATTTAGGAATTATAGCTGTAATTATTTCCTGTAATTGTTTCTATATTTGTAATGTATAGTTGGCTTACCTTAAATAGGTCTAGATATCTTGTATAAATACCTTGAGATATATGGAATAAACACAAGAGTGTTTTTCAGCCAATTATTAATTTGGTATCAGAGCCAAAGAAAAGACTTCCGCTGTCTCATTTTCCCAAACCCTAGCTGTCATTGTCTCTTCCAAAGCCAGCACGGCACTGTGGTGATACTGTAGCGGCGGCACTGTAGCAACACTATAGTGGCGGCGATACTGTAGCGCACGGGTACTATAGCGAATCGCGCTTGTTATCATCTATCATGGCTACCAAAACTGACAATGAAGCGATCCCCGATAGCAAGAAACTCTCGACGGTGATCATTCATGAAACCTCTTCTTCAATCCGTATTAAATTGGATGGTACTAGTTATCGTGTTTGGTCAAAGATTTTAGAGATGCATATTGCTGGCAGAAAGAAGAAGGGTTATATTACTGGACGAAAGGCTGCACCTGCAGAAGATGATCCGGGTTATGATGAATGGGAAGCTGAAGATGCTCTTGTCAAGTCTTGGCTTATTAATTCCATGACTGATAATCTGATGTCACACTTTGTTCAGTGTGGGACATCTAAAGAAGTTTGGGATGCGGTTAAGAGGAGCTATCTTGATGTGTCTGACTCTTCCCAAGTCTATGAAATAATGAAGAGGTCATTCCAATTGCGCTAGGGTGGTCAACCTCTGCCGGAATATTACAACGAGTTGAATTCAATTTTCATGGAACTTGATTATCGTAGGCCCAATGACATGACATGTGCTGCTGATATCGAGAAGCAAATGAAGCGTATTGCAGATGATCGCATCTATATGTTTCTTGCAAGTCTTGATCACCATTTGGATCAAGTTAGTAGTCGTGTTTTGGCTACTTCCCCTCTACCAAGCTTGGAAGAAGCCTACTCTTTAGTTCGTCGTGAAGTGCAGAGACAGGTCACTATGGGAACAGAAAATTATTCTGAAGCTTCAGCTCTAACGATTCAAAAGAGCACCTCTCAGTTGACTCCTTCTATTCCTGTGAAGTCTGTCGCTTCCAATTCTCGCTTCTGCACTCATTGCAATAGTACCAGGCATACCATAGAGGTTTGTTAAAAGAAGCATGGATATCCGGAGTAGTATAAACTTAAACAAGCTGAGAGGAAAAATAAGAAATCTGTTCAGATTGCTGTTATTGATACTTCTCCACCTTCTGCTTCTCATGTCTCTCAAGTGTCTGCTCACAAAGGTAATTCTAACACTTGGGTTATTGATTCAGGGGCCACTGACCATATGACTAGTAATTCTTCTATCCTTGCCTCTCTAATGTCTTCACCTGTCAAGTCTGTAGAGGTTGCTAATGGGACCT
Organism: Voacanga thouarsii; assembly: GCA_026120185.1. NCBI lineage: Eukaryota > Viridiplantae > Streptophyta > Magnoliopsida > Gentianales > Apocynaceae > Voacanga > Voacanga thouarsii. The sequence continues at coordinate 1,220,958 of JANUWF010001905.1, read as the reverse complement.
CTATGCCAATTATAGGAGTCGGGAGTGTCTCAATTTCTCCTACATTCTCTATGTCATCTGTCTTACTTGCACCTGCTCTTTCTAATAGTCTTCTTTCCATTAGTAAGATTACCAAAAGTCTTAATTGTTTTGCAACATTTGATTCCACTCATTGTATCTTTCAGGACAAACGTACGAAGATGACGATTGGCATTGGTAGGGAAAAAGGCGGTCTTTATTACTTAGAGGGGGCTACGCAATTTCAATCTGAACCTAGCCATGGCCTTCAAGTAGAGAGCAAGTCATTTGATAGGGAGAAGATTCTTTTATGGCATTGTCGTCTAGGGCATCCATCTTTTCCTTATTTAGAGCGTTTATTTCCAAAATTGTTTCGCAATGTTGCTATCTCTAGTTTAAGATGTGAACAATGCATTTTATGCTAAAAACCATCGTGTTCCTTTCAAAACTAGTTTCAATAAGAGTTCTATTCCTTTTTCGTGTGTTTACACTGATGTATGGGATCCTTTTTCTACTCCATCTGCTTCTAGCCATAAATACTTTGTGTCTTTTATTGATGACTGCACTAGAGTGAGCTGAGTATATTTGATGAAATCTAAAAGTGATGTTATACAAGTGATTCCTCAATTTTACAAAATGATTGTGACACAGTTTCATACTCAGGTCCAAGTTTTTTATTCTGATAATGGTCGTGAGTTTGTAAATCAATCTCTTACCCAGTTCTTCCTAGAACATGGCATCCTTCGCCAAACAACTTGTGCCTACACACCACAACAAAATAGGGTAGCAAAGCATAAGAATCGTCATATCCTTGACGTTGCTCGGGCTTTGAGTTTACTATGCATGTTCCTAAACGTTTTTGGGCTGAGGCTGTCATGACTGCTGTCTTTCTTATTAATCGCATGCCCGCTTGTATCCTTAATTTTCAACCCCCTTTACGGATGTTGTCACAATTTCACTCTATCCCTTCTGCTCTAAATATTTGACCTAAGGTCTTTGGTTGTGTATGCTATGTTTATGTCCACTCTATATATCGGGATAAGCTTGATCCACGTGCTCTCAAATGTGTTTTTCTTGGTTACTCTAATTCTAAAAAAGGCTATAAATGTTTTCATCCTCCTACAGGTAAATATTATGTTTCCATAGATGTTCAGTTTTGTGAACAAGAGTCGTATTTTTCTGGAGATGTCTCTATGATTCCTCTTCAGGGGGAGATTAGTAGTAAGAAAGAGGAACGGTTATGGATAGAAGAGAAGAAGTTGTGGATGTCGAGTAAGGGGGAGAACTCAGCTATTGTGGAGAATAAGGAATCTTTAGATGATACTTGCTCAGCTGAGGTTGAGTCTGAATTTAAAGAGGGAAATGATGAAAGACCAGCTAGGTTATTTCAAAAAGACTATACAAGAAGAAAACAGAATACCATTGTTATGCCTCCTCTTGATTCTAGTGCCCCTCTTGATAATGCTACCATGCCATCGGATGACTCTTCTACTATTAACCCTGAGGTATGTGTTCCTTCTCTTCCCACTTCAACTTTAGAGATAGATTCTACTACTTTGACTCTACCAGTTATGGATCACGATCATGGTAGAAGATATCCCCTTCGTGAACGTAGAGAACCTGATAGGTTGGGTTTTTCCAAGTCATCTTTTAATGTCACTTATCCTATTTCTGATTTTATCTCTTATCACCGTTTGTCTAAGGCTCATCTAGCTTTTGCTCTTCAGTTGTCTTCTGTGTCTATTCCTAGTCATTTTCAGGAAGCCCTTGGAGACCCTAAGTGGAAGATTGCCATGGAAGAGGAGATGAAGGCCCTTCAAAAAAATTCTACTTGGGAGATGGTTGAGTTGCCACGGGAGAAGAGGACAGTAGGGTGCAAGTGGGTGTTTACAGTGAAATACAAGTCAGATGGGACAGTTCAAAGGTATAAGGCTAGACTGGTGGCCAAAGGTTACACTCAAACCCATGGGATTGACTATCATGAGACTTTTACTCATGTGGCTAAGATGAACACCGTTCGAGTCATTCTATCTCTTGCAGTCAATCTAGACTGGCCATTACTCCAATTTGATGTAAAAAATACTTTTCTCCATGGTGATTTGACCGAGGAGGTGTATATGGATCCTCCTCCAGGATTTACACTAGGGAAAGGTAAGGTGTGTAAGCTGAAAAATGCATTGTATGGGTTGAAACAATCGCCAAAGGCATGGTTTGGCAAGTTGAGCTACTCGATGAAGGCATATGGTTTTAAGCAAGCTTTAGCGGATCATACTTTGTTTTATAAGCGGGAGCATGATGATATTACCTTGCTTATTGTTTATGTTGATGATATGATTGTTACAGGTAGTAATGCTGGTGAGATAGAGAAACTTCGAAGCTATTTGGCCAAGGAATTTGAGATGAATGACTTGGGGGTTCTAAAATACTTCTTGGGTGTTGAAGTATCTCGGTCCAAGCAAGGACTTTTCCTCTCTCAACAGAAGTATATTTTAGATCTCTTAGCTGAAACTGGTAATTCTACCTGTGAACCTGTAAATACTCCTATTAAGATGAATCATGGCCTAGCTATCTATCCTGATCAGGTTCCAACGAACAAGGAGAGATATCAGAGACTAGTGGGGAAGTTGATTTATCTGACTCATACTAGGCCTGATCTATCATATGCAGTTAGTGTTGTCAGTCAGTTTATGTACAATCCAAGTGATAGACACATGAATGCAGTGAATCGTATTTTAGCTTATCTGAAGTCCTCTCCAGGTAAAGGTATTATGTTCTCCAAACATGGGCACTTGGATATTGTTGGTTACACGGACTCGACTTTGCTTGGCTCTAAGTTAGATAGAAAGTCTACTTCAGAGCTATGTGTCATTTGTTGGAGGTAATTTGGTGACTTGGAGGAGTAAGAAACAGAATGTAGTGTTATTATCTAGTGCAGAAGCGGAATACAGGGCTCTTCATCATGCAACCACAGAGCTTGCTTGGTTAAAAATTCTCTTGACAGAACTCGGGTTTGGTCCAAAGAAACCTATGGTACTGTATTGTGATAACACAGCAGCTATTGAGATCGCTAACAATCCAGTTCAACATGATCGAACTAAACACATTGAACTTGACAGGAATTATATCAAGGATAGTCTGGATTCTGGTATGATAGAGGTTCCGTACATTAAGAGTGCGAGCAACCGGTCGACATAATGACTCATGCTCGTTACTAGTGGACCATTTTATGCATCATTGTCCAAGTTGGACATGTATGATATCTATGCACCAACTTGAGGGGGAGACTTAGCATATATAGCTGCACATATTTAGGAATTATAGCTGTAATTATTTCCTGTAATTGTTTCTATATTTGTAATGTATAGTTCGCTTACCTTAAATAAGTCTAGGTATCTTGTATAAATAGCTTGAGATATATGGAATAAACACAAAAGTGTTTTTCAGCCAATTATTAATTGCTATGATTATTTCTTTTTGGATCGAATTTTTTGTCCCTTGCATTCCATAAGTAGAAATAGGAGTGTTGTCCTAGGGGAGACATGGAGGGAATGTCCTAACCCTATTCTTATGCCCTACAAGAATTCTTAGGGGATTCATGTCCTTTATTCCCTAGCTTATCTTAAATCCTTTTCCAATTAAGTTTGTTCATTTCATCCAAATCCATATTTTAATTCCAGAAAATTTAGCAAGGTTTATTAACCTTGAAATTTCGAAAATGGCTCATAGAGGATAGAGTTTTGACTAAAAATAAGGAGGGAGTTAAGGAAGGTTCCCAAGAGAATTAATTTCCCTAGTTGAACCTTCAAACTCCACTCCTTAGTATTCATCTTCTTCATGGAAACAATTTGAAAATTTTCCAAGTTCTTGGACAGTTTAGCCTTCGAAAACTTCAACCACTTTCCTTGCTCAAATGTGGCCAGAAAATGGCCAACTTCTTCAGTTTGAAGACTGAAATCCTTTGCCAAAAACCAGACGGCACAAAGCTGTGCAAACCAGAAAAAAATTCTGGACAGCTTCATTGTTTAGCAGTCTAAAAACAAGTTGTTTCTTCTACCCTTCAAACCAGTGGATTACCTCTGCCTTTCCACCATAAAGAAAGCTAGAAACCAGCCTTTAAGGACTCTCCTATACCTCTCCAAACTCTCTGCAAATAGGTTACAGCATTGCAGAAAAAACTGCACAAAAAATTCAACCAAGCAATTCGAATATCAAACCAGAAAAATTCCAGCATTGCACTCTCTTCAAGCCTTGTCCGAATATCACCTCAAACTTCTGTGAAGTTAACCTTAGTCAGCCATGAACTAAACTCCATTACCCTCATCCACTGACCTGCATGATTGGACTCCATAGCCACTCCTTAAATTCCTCTTTCAATTACTCTAATCAAGCTTTCAATTGAAGTTCAAAATTCCAGTAATTGCTCCATGAAAACTCCCTTGGATTAAGCTTCAAACAACTAGAAATTCTCCCACCATTGCACTCAGAATTTCAGCCAACCTATAGCTCCTTCAACCCTCATTCATTTTAGTAAAACCACAGCAAAACCACTCGGTCATTGTAGCTTCCAAGAACCTCCATCAATCAAACCACATTACCATATCTTCTACCTTAAAACACTCCATAAATTAGTCCATTTGAAATTTAAACAACAAGATTTTCCTCTTCTCCCTAATCTAAAAATCAAATCACAAGAATCCCTCAATCATTCAGCCAAATCCCTTTAGCATTTCGTTCAGCTTTCTCTCCAATTCTCTCTACTTCTCCAAGAACACCAAGAACACACACTATCTTTCTTCAAGCCTAAGACCACTCTAAACACCTCCAACCCTTCCAAAAACCCTAGATCATGCCTACTCACTCCCTAGAGTCTAGTTCTAGATTTTCTATCATCAAATGTTGAAAACAAAAATCTACTATCGGATAAAAAACCAGAATTTTTCTTGAAGTTTCAAGAACATTATCAAGGTAACCAAGAATGATTTTGTTCATCTTCTTTCCTTTAAATCTTTAACATGATATTCTAATACTCTCTCTCTCTCTCGGCCGAAATGGTTGCTTCAACCATGGCTGTTTTTCTTCTTCTTTCTTGGACGATTCAAGCCTCCTAAGCATGTGGATCTCCTTGAATCTTCATCGAGATAGTCATCAGCCAAGTATTTCTCTTTAACCTTCTCTTTAATTCTAAAATCATATCTCTTAGATACTATTAGATAAGGATAGAATATGATTGGTAATTGAGTATGTGCTTATGTATGAAGGAGTTGAGATTGGAGCATGAGGATGTTTTGCCATGGTTAAGTTTTATGATATTTCTTGTGGATCGATGCATGTTCTTAATGTCTTGAGTGAGTATGGATGTTTAAGCATGCTAGATATTATGTCACCTTTGGTGAATAGGGTATTATGTTATTATTTTCATTGAAGCCATGAATATGATTATACTTAGAAGAGATTTGGCCATGTGATAGTTGGTATGGATTTAAGCCTTTATTCATGAATAGAATGGTTTGTTGATTGATGTTGGAGTTTATCTTCGTGATTCTTGTTAGCAATAGGAAAATTATGATCATGACCTTGTTGATCCTAAGCTATTTCAATTGACCAATTTTATTACGTTAATTAAAATTAATATTATGATTTCCCCAAAGATTTCGAAAACCTTAGGAAGTTGGATTTGGAATATTAAATGGGATAGTAATATTTTAGCCAAATAAATGATATCTTTTATAATATATAAATATTTATATTTAATAATAATAAATAAATAAACACCTTTTATATAAATAATAATAATAGGCAAAATATTAATCTTGTAGGCTATATATGCATAAATACTATTGAAATTTATTTATTATCTATTGACCAAAATTTAATAAAAATTATTTATTATTAATTTTATTTATTAATTATTTTATGTCTACTAATTATTAATTAAGAGATTAGTAATAATTTATTATTTATTTTAACAATATCATCTAGGACTTAGGATTCTTCTTCAATTAAACCCTAGTTTATTTATTAATAACAACACTTAATATTTGTATTTGAACCTATAACTTATTAATAATTATTTTACAACCCCTAGTTATTTTCACTTACAAGCTGGACTTATTTTATAAAACCCTTTATCATCTAGCCTTATAGCTTAAGACATTAGGGTTATGATTGTAATAAGTTGAATTAGGATTATTTATGGAAGCAAGTATAGCTTGAATATAACCATATGACGTGTTTACCCCAGGCTGGGTTAGGTCAGCTTTGGAAGATTTGTAAATTTGCAATAAAAGGATTAGGTAAGCTCCTGCATAAACTTATTTGATGACAAAAGGTTACTATGGCAAGCCAAACGCGAAGTGTATGGACACTCATTTTGTAAAGGCAATTAAGGACTGTTTTCTTTCTTGTTTAGTCAAACAAGCCATTTGAAAATCAAACAAGCAGTTTTACTCAAACACTAAACTCTTTCTAAAAACCAACTTTGACATGACTTTTAGAAACCCTTAATTGCCATTTCTAAATAAAGTAATATTTTATCAGTTTTCTCCCACGTGGGGCAATCAACGTTGAGTACTCAATAATGGTAGGGTAGTAGTACTGGTTTTGAAGAGTAAGAGCGAGTCTTCTGGCAGGAGGCCACCTCCAGAAGATGAACTCAACTAAGAGATGCGACAGTACTACTTACTCATGCCGGTCCGAGTTAGCAAGTTTCAGTTAAGTGGACTGTGTATTTTCAGAATGGACAACCGGTATGTTTGGGTGTAGAGAAGGAGGAAATCTTACCCGGTAGGCCGATCACCAACCTTTTTGTCAGTTTGCACAAAGTGTGGCATTCTGACTATTATATAGTCATGGGACCAAACGTGTGGTCACCCATGGCTACCTATTTGAGTGGTTGTATTTATTGTGCACATGTATGGTTTGAAAAGCAAAATGCCACTCTTTATTTTAATCCATATTTATTGTTTGCCAGCATTTTCTTCTATACAATTTTTACAACTTGCATACATGAACTATTTTACCTGAAACACTCAAAGTACACACGCGCTTACTAAGATTTTTATCTCATCACCTTTTATGCCAGGTTTTCAGGTCGGTCCTGCTGTGGAGATTAGTAGCTAAATTTGTTGCCTGCTTCGAAGACTCTATGTTCTTTATTTTATATGTTACTTTGAGATATGATAGTGAACAATTTATTTTGGATATGTTCTTGAATTTTTGGGTTGTAATAAGTTTAATTTTAAAATATTGTTTTATTTTCGTTTGTGTGACCTTGTTATAAAGACCCCTTATCTTTTGGATGGGGTGATATCCTCGGCCCTGTTGGGCCTAGGTGGCAGGGTGTTACATAAGAGCTGATTGAGGAGGAGAATACTTGAGCCAAGAGTTTCTGAGTTATCTTAGAGATAATGGGATATTATCTCAATGGACTCCATGTAACACCCCGATACATAGGCCCGCCAGGGCCGGGGATGTCGCATCGTCCAAAGGACAAGGGGGCTTTATAACTAAGTCACACAAATAAAATTGCTGAAATAAAATAATACTTAACTTAAAAATTTATTACAACCCAAAATACTCCAAGAGTAAATCCATGAAATTCCAAAACAAAAACCATAAATAAAATTATCCACTCTCGTCTCCCCAAAGCAATACATAAAATCAAACGACACATTCTCTTCCAAAGCAGATATTACTAGCCACTCAACTCCACAGCAGGATCATCCTGAAATCATGATAAAAAGGTGATGAGACAGAAATCTCAGTAAGTTCGTGTGTGCGTTGGGTGTTTAGTGAAACCAGTTCGTGGATGCAAAGTGTGAAACCTTTACAAGAGAAACATTGGCAAGCAATAAACATTAGTCAAAAGCAAGAGTGGCGTTTTGGCATTTCCAGCCCTGCTTAATTAATAAAATCAACCACTCGAAAGAAAGGGATATGGGTTACCACACGTTGGGCCCCATAACCGGTCAGAATGCCGACACTTTGTGCAGACTGACAAAAGTAGGTGATCGGCCAACTGGATAAGATACTCCTCCTTCTCTATACCCAAACAACAACCGGGTGTCCATTCCGGCAAAACAGAGTCACTTGACTGAAAACAAATTACTAGCTCGGACCGGCACGACTCACTGGACTGACATCTTATCCGGGAAGGACTCACCCCTCAGAGCTGGCCACCTGCTGAGAGACTTACCCTAACCCTTCAAAGACTAGTCCAAGTAGTCCACCCTTATTGAGTACTCAACGACGTTTCCCACTTGGGATAAAATGAACAAAGCATTACTCTTCATGAAAATAGTAATTTGAGGGTTTCCAAAGTTTTGGGAAAAATCAGTTTTAGAAAGAGTTTTAGGTTTGGAAAATCTGCTCAGTAACTTTTAAATAATTTAAGTGTTGGAAATAAGAACAAATTCAACCCTCAATTGCCTTCAAATAAACGAGAGTCCATACACTCCATATTTAGCTTGCTATAAGGAAAACATTTCACATCGATAGGTTTTATGTAGGAAATAAATTCTAATAAGTTGAAAGTTTACATCTTGTTAAGAAAAATCTAGAGTTTATTTGATCAAGAGTCATAGGTGGTACTAGGTAAAATAGTGATTTAATGATAGTTTAGTTGTTAGAAAATAATTGATAGCTAAAACTAGTTGAGATTAAATTGAATAAGCCTTTCTTGGAAAATAATAAGTAAATCCTTAAGGGTTTTGATTTAGTAAATATTTTACTAAGCATAAATCTTTTTCATAAAGGTTTTAATTGATTTCTTTATTTTAAATAATATTTCTTTATTTTACTTTCTAGAAAAATTATTATTTATTTGGCTAAAATATCCTTTATGAATATAAGAATCCAAATCTACCCTTCCTAGGGTTTTCGAAAATACTAGGAAATTATTTTATTGAGTATTTTATTCATGGAGTGAAAATTACTTTTAGGGACAACTAGATCATGGTCAATTTCTATGGCCAACCTCAATCAAGAATATGCACAATCCTTCAATTCATCAAATCAACCAAATCTTGCATCTAGGCATAGATCTAAATTTATTAAGACATGCTTTAACCTCTACTAGCATAAATATGAACATGGCTTAAACAATCCCATATGAATAAAAATCCTATTCACCAACGGTGGCATAATCTCTAGCGTGCTTTATCACAAACACTACCTATGACATGCATCAAACCTCAAATCAACATACAATCAACCAAGATAAACCTTTCATGCATAAAGCCCATCTTCTTCACAATCATACAATTGCTCATACTTCAATCTCAACAATAGATATATACTCAAATCCTACCACCATCCACCTTTTAACAACATCATCCTAGAGACATGATTCTAGAGTTTAAAAGAAGGATTGAAGGTGCTTACTTGGTTGATGAATGCTTTGAAAGAGTTTAGAGTAGATCTCAACTCCTACATGGCTAATCTTGTCCAAGAGAGGTGGCGAAAGCATGGTCATGGAAAAAGAGACCATTCGGCCAAGAGAAGGAATTTCGGGCCATGAGAGAGAGAGAGAGAGAGAGAGAGAGAGAGAGAGAGAGAGAGAGAGAGAGAAGAAGAGATCATTAGTATGTTCATTCACATAAGTTCTCATTGGAGATCAAGTTTGAAGAAGATGAAGTTGATAGAGTAAATTTACCTTAAAGATGTTCTTGACCTTCACAAAAATTTCTGGTTTTGATCCAAAGTAGCAAGATGATTTGTGGAGTTTGATGTTAAAAATGGTGTTGATGGATTCACAGCAAAGAGAATATCAAATCTGGAGATTTTCGTGAGGGTTTGAAGTGGTTTAAAGGTGTATTAGGTGAAAGGAGGTTGTAGGTGTTTTTGGTATAGTGTGTGTGTTCTTGGTGGCTAAAGAAAATCGAGAGAGGGAGGTTTGGAGCAGCTGCTGAATTTCTATGGAATTAGGGCTGTCGAAATTCTGTAGGGTTTAGAGAGTTGTTTCTCTGATTTGGAAGGGCAAGGAAAGGTTAGTTGTTACAATCCTTGAAGAATACTTTTAGGAAGAGAATTTGGAAACTAAATATTCTAAGAATATCTTGATTATTTGGACAGCTTTGAAATCTCCTATGGCCGACTGAATGTGCAACTTTTCTGAGGAATTAAAGCTTGTTCAATGAGGCTAATGATGGCCGAAACTAAGGTGCACAATGGTGAAGAAGATGTCTGGTCAATGGTGTAAGATTTTATGGAAAGTTGCTAAACAAGATGGCTGAAATTTTGGAAACCAATCAAGCTAAATTGCAGGGATTTGTTGGAGAGATTTTCGGACAGCCATTGCCGCCTTTCGTCCAGAATCTTGAGGGAAACAATGGAGCTCTGCTAATGGAGGTTTAAGGGAGGTTTTGACAGAAGTAGGTTGGTCTTTTCGGCTGGAGGAGAAATAGGAAACAAGCTGGAAAATTTTCCTGCACAGGAATTTCTGTGCAGATTTTCGGCTGCCACTTCCAGCCAATTTGCAGCGAGCTGGAAGGGGGGTTTCAGGGGTATTCAAGGCTGGTTTCTAGCCTTCTTCATGGAGGAAAAATATGGCTAAGGTGCTGCACAAAATCTGGAAGAAAACAACTTGATTTTGGACTCTCAAAGTAGCGATCTTGCCTAAAATTTTCACTGGTTTTATACAGCTCTTGAGCAGTCCGAAAATGGCAGAAATAATTCATGTTTCAAACTGATCTTAAGGCCATTTTTCTGGCAGCATTTGGAAGGGAATGTTAGCTAAGAAGTTTGACATTTTGAAGGTACACAAGCTGGAAAATTTCAGCTCATTCCAAGAAGGAAGGTGAACTAGCTATAGAGTGAAATTTCAGCAAGCTTACTAGAGGGATTTTCCTCTTGGAATTTCCCACAATTCATCCACATTTTCCAGACCATGAGAAGCCTTTTACTAGGACATTTTGATCCTAAAAGACCTCAGTACTTTACTGAATTTTTTGTAAAGAAAAAGGATAGAACATCTTGATCAAACTAAGGAGTTGAAAATTAAGAAAAACTAAAGATCAAGGGAGAATGAATTCCCTTTAAGAATTTCGAGTAGAGCAAAGGAGTGAAATGAGAATTCTCCTAACATATCTCTCCAAGGTCATTATCACCACCTTGCTCTAGGCCCTTAAGGCCGAAACTAATCCTCCCTAAGCAAAAATAAAATTTTAATCAAACTAAAGCTTCTATAATGGAATTCGAACCCAAGACCTCAAGAATTAATTCCAAGGCTTTAACCACTAAACCACAACAACTCTTATTGCTATTTTTACTAGAAAATTAATTCCTATTCCTTCCACAAGCTATCTCCCTATTTTCACCTCAGGCAAAAAATTACCATTTTGCCCCTCTCACACAATACTCACCAACAAGACTTCAAAACAATAAAACTCAAATCCAAAGAACATAAAATCATATGAAAATGTATTTAATCATGAAATAAAGCATGATATGCATCCCAACCCCCTTACTCTAAGGTTGGTTTTGACTGGGGTTCCACACTCCACCACATACACCTCAACATAATGGTGTATCTGAGAGAATGAATCGAACCCTTCTAGACATGGTACGGAATTTGATGGCTTCTGTCGACCTACCAAAATCATTTTGGGGGTATGCACTAGACACTTCTATTTATATGCTAAACAGAGTTCCGACAAAAACGTTTGATTCTACCCCATTTGAGATGTTCTTTGGTAAGAGACCAAAGTTGTGTCACTTGCGAGTATATGTTGTCCTGCCTTTGTCAAAAGGCCATAGTCAGATAAACTTGATAGTAAATCTGATAAGTATTTGTTTGTGAGATATCCGAAAGAATCTTTATGATATTACTTCTACCTACCTTCTGAAAACAAAAATGTTTGTTTCAAAGCGTGCCGTCTTCTTAGAGAAAGAGCACATGCTCAAAGAGGACTATGGGAGTAAAATTGTACTTAGTGATAAAAATGTTAGTTAAATAATTTTGGTAATTCCCAAACCCCTTCATAGATGATTAAATCTATCTTCGGCTAGAGGTTTAGTGAATATATACAAGCTATTTATCAGTTGGAATATATTCTGCACACACATCGCCTTTAAGCACATGATCTCTAATAAAATGATGCTTAATTTCAATGTGTTTAGTTCTAGAATGCTAGATCAGATTATTGGTTATATTGATAACACTAGTATTATCATATAGGATAGGCACGCAATTGAATTTAAACCAAATTCAAGCAAGGTATTTTTCAATCGCAAAATTTTAGCATAGCAGCTCCTTATAGTAACGTATTCTGCCTCAATTGTTGAGAGAGATATACAAGCTTGCTTCTTGCTATACCAAGAGACAAGATAGTGTCCAAGAAACTAACAGTGTCCACTTGTGCTTTTTCTCTTAGCTTTGCTCCAGGCATAGTAAGCATCCGTGTATCCTATAAGATGAAATGAATTAGATTGGGGATACCATAAGCCATAGTCATCTGTGTTCCAATTAAGTATCTAAGGATAAGTTTTATAGAACATAGATGAGATTATTTTGGACATGATTGAAAATGAGCATAAAGTCACACTAAGAACATAATGTTAGGCTGATTGGTAGTAAGATAAAGGAGACATCCGATCATACCTCTATATTTCGATTCATCCACTTTCTTACATTTTTCATCTTTATCAAGCTTTAACGATGTGCTTATAGGTGTACATATTTCTTTTGATTCATTCATACCAAACCTTTTGAGCAGTTCCTTGGTATACTTGGCTTGATTTTAGAAGATTCCATTTTTGGTCTTAATTGATTCCATCTTTGATTTAAGATAATATTATTAACATATATTGCCACAATTAAGATATCCTCAGAATTTTTAGATTTGATAAATAATATGGTATCAATTAAGCCTCTTGAAAAACCTTTTTAAGGAAGAAAACCACTAAACCTTTCATACCATGCCCTTGGAGCTTATTTTAAAGTATAGAGATCTTTGTAAAGTTTAAAGATATAGTTTGGAAAATGTTCATAAATGAAACAAGGAGGTTGCTCCACATATACTTTTTCTTCAATAAAACCATTTAAGAAAGCACTTTTGACATCCATTTGGTAGATCATAAAATCTTTGAAAGATGGAAATGCAAGCAACATTCTTATTGACTCTAACCAAGCAATGAGAGCAAAGGTTTCATCATAATCAATGCCCTCTTCTTGATTGAATTCTTGGGCAACTAATCTGACTTTATTTCTAATAACAATACCATACTCATCCAGTATGTTTTTGAAAACCCACTTAGTACCAATTATAGGACGGTCAAGTGGTTTAGGGAGAAGCTTCCAAACTTGATTCCTTGCAAATTGGTTAAGCTCTTCTTGCTTGGCTATAATCTACAATTCATCATGTATGGCTTTATCAATACAAATAGGTTCAGTGGTAGAATGTAGAGCAAAATTATTCACAAAATACCGTCTCGTGTTGACTGCATAGCTATGATCACCAATGATCTGTCCATTTGGAGGGACAATTTTGTACTTCTAATCTTATAGTAGATCTTGATTTATGTGTTCTTCAGTCCTTTATTTGTTTTCTTCAACTTGTTGTTCTTCTAATTCCTCTTCTTTAGAATGAATATCAAGCGGAGGAGCCATATACTGCTCATTGCCCTTTTCTTTTGAGATACCTATATCATCATCATTATTTCTAGAAGAATATATATTTGATTCATCAAACACAATATGTATGGATTCTTTCACACATAGAGTTCTTTTATTGTACACTCTATATACCTTTTTGTTGGAAGAATATCCAAAAAAATAAAGCCTCATCAGATTGCTATCCAAATTTCGAAGATTGTTGCGAGTATTGAGGACAAAACATTTGCATCCAAAAACTTTAAAATATGAAATGGATAGAATTTTGCCAAATATGAGTTCAAATGGAGTTTTTCTAAGAAACGGCCTTAACATAACATGGTTGGCAATGTTGCAAGCTGTGTTCATAGCTTCAGTCCAAAAGTATTTTGGAAGGAATTTTTCACAAAGCATTTATCTTGCCATTTCTCGTAATGTTCCTTTTTTTCTCTCAACCACACTATTTTATTGAGATGTTTTAGCAGCTAAAAAATTATGATAAACACCATTTTCATCATAGAATTTTGAAAAGTCATAGTTGCAAAATTTTCTACCATTGTCACTTCTCCTTGAAATCAATTTGCAACCAAGTTTTGGACACATTTGAGCAATTTTGAAAATTCAGAGACGGCTTCATCATTTTGTGCAAGAAATAAAGTCCTAGTGAATCTTGAAAAGTTATCTACAATTACATAGGCATTCCTCGTACTACCATAACTAGTGGTCCTCATTAGTCAAAACAAATCCATGTGTATGAATGAGTTCAAGAAGTTTTGATGTTCAAATCATTTTCTTGGGTTTAAAAGAGGTTTTGGTTTGTTTTCCAAATTGGCAAGCATCACAAACCTAATTTTTATCAAATCTCATTTTGGGCAGTCCTATAACAAGATCCGTCGAGGATAATTTGTTTAGCAAGTCCATAGACACATGACCTAACCTTCTATGCCAAATGTAGCTATCATCATCATTTATGGAGAGGCATCTACTATCATGAGCCAAAAAATCATCAAAATAAAGTACATAAACATTTCCAACATGGTTAGCAACAAAAATAGTCTTGTTGCTAGAACTATTCATAATGATACAAGAACCTTTTTCAAAAATAACTTGCAGCCATTATCACATAGTTGGCTGATGCAAAGTAGACTTTACTTTAATTCATCAATTAATAGCACTTGTTTAGTAATAGTAAAAGATCTCTTACTAATGTTACCTATGCTAAGTACCTTTCCTTTCTTTTTGTCTCCAAAAGTGATAAATCCATCATTTGTAATTTAAATATCTTCTAGTAGTTCGACATTTCCAGTCATGTACCTCGAGCATCCACTGACCAAAAACCACTTTGTGGAGCTCATTTTTTCCGATAAATGCTCATAGACATAAGATGGAAGAGTGATTTTTTATACCAAACTTTCTTGGGTCCACGAGAGTTAGTAATGGTTCCTTTTACCATCCAAATCGTTTTTGTACCAGATTTCACTTTCTTCCTAACATGACGCTTAGATGTTTTATGTCCAGATTTTTCACAATATATGCAACAATAGCATGTTATATATGAAGTGCTAGCTTTTACAAAGTAGGGTCTATGATTTTCAGCTTTGATTATATGCCTGCATCCAAGACTATTTTGGTTTCCTGCTATGTGTTGTGCACCAAGTAATTTTTCCAAGTTATTTTTGCCATTTGTGAATTTCTCTATGCACGTGGTGAGGTAATCAATTCTAATTTTCATATCATTAAAATTTCTAACCATAATTTCAAGGGAATGCACTTTGCCATACAAACATTTATTTTCTAGAGACATACAATACAAAATACTTAGGACAATATCCTTTTCAACAATTGAGCACATAACGAAATTAAGTAAAACATTATTTTCATTTCGTAGCTTTCCATTCTCATCTAACAAGGAATCAATTTTCACTTTCATTTCCTTGTTTCTTCTAGATAGCTTTTTAAGCTCATGGAACATGTTGAAAAATAGCTCATTTGGGTCATCAGGTTTTTCACAATCAGAATCATGGAATTTGGATATCATATTTGGAGAAGTAGGATTTACCTTATCCTCTATGGTCGTAAACCAAATGTTTACTTTTTTATTTTCAGATTCACAACTTTCTTCAGTCTCAGATTCAGCTTGGTCCCAAGTCCCAATCAACCATTTTCCTTTCTCCATCTTTGAGTCATTCTTCTATTTGACTTGCTTAGCCTCATTTTCTTTTGCTATTGGACAATCAGCAAAGAAGTGCTCCGTGCTTTTGCATTCAAAATATTAACGTTTGAAGGAAGAAATTTATCCCTTCTTTTTATATTCTTTTTACTCTTTTTGAAGTGGCATTTCTGAATATTTTTCTAAACTTTCTACCAACTATAGCCAACTCTTTTGCATCTAAATAGTACCATTGTTACTACCAGTTTGATCATTGTTGGCTTCTTCATCAACTGCTTTTAAGGCTATTCCTCGTTTCCCTTTGTCATTATTATCATGCTCTTGAAACCTTTTGAGTGTCATTTCATGGGTCAAGAGAGAGCTAATTAGCTCTTTTGTTGGCAAGTTATTTAAGTTTTTAGATTCCTCTGTAGCCAAGGTTTTTGGCTGCCAACTTTTTGGCAAAGCATTAAGCAATTTTTTGTTTTGCTCACGGTGGGAATAAGTTTTCCTATAAGCCTTTAGTCCATTCATGATATTTTTGAATTGAGTGAACATATCAATTATGTTCTCACTTGGCTTCATAGTGAATAGTTCGTAGTCTCGGACTACAAGTCCTGGCTTCGATTCTTTCATTTGATTAGTCCCCTCATGGGTGACCTCAAGTAGTTTCCATATGTCATAAGCTGAAACACAACCACTTACATGATTATATTTGTTTGCATCGAGAGCACAACATAGAATGTTCATCGCCTAATAGTTTAAGGTCATTTTAGCATTTTCATCACTGTTGTATTCATCACTTTTTTTAGGCACTGTTTTACCTTCAATAACTTTGGTTGGAACAAATGGTTATTTTTCAATCAAATTCCATAGCTTAAAATTAATTGAGCACACATATATCTTCATTTTATTTTTCCAGAATGTGTAGTTTCTTCAATTAAATAGAGGAGGTGTATTTGTTGAAGACCCTTAAATGTAAGGCAGAGTGGATGTGCTTGCCATATGAATCTTTTCTACAAGGCTGTAAAAAAAAAAAAAAAGATAGAGTAGGCCAATGCTCCTATACCAATTGATAAGCCTCAGAGGGGGGTGAATAAGGTTTATGGCAAACAAATACAAATTAAAGAATTTTATAACTTTTGCCAAGGTAGAACTGAAAAGCAGAGTTATTTTGTAGCTTTAAGAGAGTAGATAGAGATTTCTCAAATTGGTATAGAATTATGTGAGGATGGTATGAAATAAAGATGGATAGTTGAGCTATCAATGACACGCTTTGCGAAATCCCAGTCAAGACCAACCGTAGAGTAAGGGGGTTGGGATGCATATCATGCTTTATTTCATGATTAAATATGTTTTCATACGATTTCTATGTGCTTTGAATTTAAATTTTATTATCTTGAAGTCTTGTTAGTGAGTGATGTGTGAGATGGGCGAAATGGTAATTTTTGCCCGAGGTGAAAATAAGGAGATAGCTTGTGGATTGAATAGGAAATAATTTTTCTAGTAGAAATAGCAACAAGAGTTGTTGTGGTTTAGTGGTTAGAGCTTTAGAATTAATTCTTGAGGTCTAAGGTTCAAAGTCCATCATAGAAGCTTTAGCTTGAGTAAATTTTATTTTGCTTGGAAAAGGATGGTTTCGGCCATGAGGGCCTAGATCAATGTGGTGATGATGTCCTAGGAGAGACATGTTAGGAGAATTATCACTTCACTCTTTTGTTCTTCGCGAAATGCCTAAAGGGTATTCATTCTCCCTGATCGTTAGCTTTCCCTTAATTTCCAACTCCTTAACTTGATCAAGGTGTTCTATCCTTTTCCTTTCCAAAAGATTCAGTAGAGGACTAAGGTCTTTTAGGATCAAAATGTCCAAGTAACTTATGTTATAGGAGATGCTTGTGATGATGACGTATAGAAGATCCTGCAAAGAAACAATATTTTCTACTCCTATTACCTTATCAACAAAAGGCCATGTGTTGCTATCATCGATAGGGGGAGCTTTACCAATGTAGTGAGTTCTAGTCTTGTGGAAGAATTAGGTTTATATGTGATGAAACACCCTAATCCCTATAGATTGCAATAGTTCCATGATAGTAGGAAGTTAAGGGTGCACAAACAAGTGTTGTTGACAATTAAAATAGGCAAGTATTAAGATGAAATTGTTTATGATGTAGTCCCTATACAAGCTAGCTACTTAATTTTGGGAAGGCTATGGCAATTTTATAGGAGTGTATTACATGACGAAAGGAGAAATTCCTACTCAGTTATCAAAGGAAGTAAGCTATATACTCTTCTACCCTTACCCCCAAGTGAAGTGAGAAAAGTGCAAAGAAAAATGAGGGACAATGAGAAAAAGAAGAGTGTAGTAGGAGACTTTCCAAAGAACAAGAATAAGAGGGAAAATGAAGAGAAAAAAGAAAGAGTGCAAAAGGAGACCTCAAAACAAGGAGCTAAGGAGAAGAATAAAAAAAGGAGAGAATATGGAGATAAATTGAGAGTGACTCTTTTGCGCTTGAAAAATGACAACAAAGAGGGAGAAGCTACAAAAAAGAAGAATGAAGAAGAGGGAAATAATGCACTTTATGTAGGGGAACATAGGCTAATATTTTGTCTTCACAACAAAAATTCTTGATTAAAATCTTATGTAGGTGTTCATTCGAATATGAATTCACACAAAGGAGGGGGAAATGATAGGAATCTATCCAAGCAATATGCCAAAGATAAAGAAGGGGGATGGAAATACAAGCCACACTTCATGGCACCATGAAAGAATCCAAGACATGGAGACTTACAAGGGAGAGTTCAGGTAAAACCAACTAACAAGCCAAAAACCATGAAGTGTGTGAAGAGTTGGGTGCCAAAAAGAAGGCCAAAGAAAGCTGCATTTACCCAACAATTTATATGGATGGCTAAAGGAACACAAGAGAAAGGTTGAGGACAGGAAAAATGAACCGGTGTAATACCCCATTTTAAATCACCTTTATTGTATAAGAAAAGTCATGCATAGCATAACATTTTATAGTGCATTGTATAATTTGAACCATTTTCGTGAGTACATGTGATCCATGAGTTTGTTATTTCATGAATTTATTTATTTTGATATAGTTGTGTTGGATGACTAAGTTGAGATCTTGTTTTATTAAAGTAGGATTTATTAGAAGGGAAATGAAGTGAGTGGGAGTTATGGGAATTTGTTGGAGAAATATTTGCATAAGAGTTATTGTGGAATAGTGGCTAGAGCTTAGTGTGTATTTTTTAGTGATTTGAGTTTGAATCCCAACTCTTGCAAACCTTGACTTTCTTATTTCTTATTAAACTCTTTTCCTTAATTTTTTTCACTCCTCTTGGCCAATTGCTCTACGGTTGCCGCCACCCTAGGTTTCCAATTCCTAAAATGTAGGAATTTGATTATTTTGGGTTTTTCTAAAAAGGAATTAATATAAATTAAATTCCTATTATTCTTTTTATTCCAAACTTTTAGGAATTTTAAATATTTTATCATCTAGAATTTTCTAAGGATCTTATTCAAGGGTTCCATTATGGAAAGAAAATTATAGGAACATTTATTTGGCAAACTATATTATAGCTACTATTTTTAAAAGAATGAAAGTTTCCCAAGTTGTTTTTCTCTAAAGAGTTTATTTGGAAATAAAGAGATCTTGTCCAAGTCTTTAAGGGAAATAAATATTCTCCCAAGATTTATGGCCTTTTTGAAAACTAGTATTTAAGGAAAGAAATTTCAGCTTTATTCCAAGAATCTAGATTTTATCACCTAATATAATTATTCCTTAAATTAATTATTTTTGCCTAATATAAATTAGGACACTACCTAAATTAATTATTGGATCAACATTCCATTTTTATTGGCTGAATGTTATGGAATAAAACCAACCCTAGCCGCCACCTTGCAAGAGCTTTTATTCTATTCAAATTCCCCTAAATAAAGAGGGAAACTTGCCTAAGTGGTTTTAATTAATCAAAGCACTTTTAATCAGTTAATCAACCAAAATTTTCTCCACATATTTCTCTTCAATTTTGGCCACCCTATCCCTCACACGTACACGAAAATTGCAGCAAGCATTGTTCTCCAATTCTCTCTTATTTAGCCAAAACAACAACACCAAAAAGCCATCAATTCACTTCTCCAATTTTCGGCCAATACAAGAACCAAAAAGCAGCTTCTTTTCTCTTCTTTTCCTCCCTTCTTTTTGGCCATAATACCAACCAGAAAATATCCTAAAAAATATTCTAAAACATGATCAATTTCGGCCAAACCAAACAGGCTAAAAGTTGTCATTTTTCTCCTTGTGATCAAGAGTACAAAACAAGACCAATATTTTTCAAAAAACTGAAACATCTCAACCTAGCCTATTTCCTTCATCAAACCAGCCTCCAAGAAAATCCTAAACACTCCCTACTACATGAAATTCTAGCTGCCACCCTCTCCAAGAAATTTGTCCCTCTCAACCTCCAAGCATCTCCAAACTTAGAATTTAAGCCTAAGGTGAGTAGCCCTTCAACCCTTCTCAACTTTTATTCCAATAATCCTCAACTTTTCTTCTCCATCTCAATCATCAAAGGGCTGATCTTTGTCTACTTTTACTAGCGATTTTTGAACAAGAAGGCCAAGGGCATCCCAATTAACCCTCCCTTCTTCAAGCGAGCCCAAGCAACCACCAAAGGCACCACCTTTGATCTTAGTGTGTCTCGTCAAGAGGTATTCCTGGTCTTGACCTCTTTGTACTTTAAATAAGATTGCTCTTATGGTGGTGTTGTCATTCATGGAGACTAGACAAAAGCATGAATAGGCTATATTGATAAGCTGAGGGTTAAATAGAATGAACTAGGCATATATGTCCTTGATCATGATTGAATAGTGCTATGAATGTCTAGATCCATTTTATGTTTTTTAGAGATGAGATATTTTTACTCAATTGAGGCTATCATATGGATTTAATGATAGTTGGATATGGGAGTTATCATGTTGATGGTTTAAGTTAAGTATATGCATGCTTGATGTTGGGGAGTATAATCGGGGATGGTCATGAGCATAGTTTATTCATTTGATTTGTTCAGATGCCATGGATGATCTAGGGGATCATGGGGATTCTTGTTGCATGAGATGATAGTAGTTAGGCCATAGGTAATATTTTGGATCTAACTACAGAATCATTGATTCTAGATAAGGAGGAAGTCTGAATAGAGTGCAAGCATTGGCTTTGATTTG